>CM029525.1:15127770-15579804 GCA_017140615.1 Eucalyptus cladocalyx
CTTCAAGTCATCAAAAATTCTCTCAGAGGATGAGACTAAGGGGTTCCTCAATCCATTTTGGCCACTTTCTCAACCGAGCATCTATCAGTTTCTCAAACCATTTTGGCCACCTTCTCAACCGAGAATCTATCAAATTGTACTGGGAGACAGATTTAGACCATCTAGCACTTAGTATATGCAATGCAAATGGCGAACTTTCAGATTTGAATTTGAGGAGGAACTCTATGAAGTTGCTTCCTTGAAACAAACTTCCATGATGTTTCTCAGATGTCTCTATTATTGCAATTGTCCAGTCCGAGCAAATGATCATACCAAGGATTGCAAATTCCAAGCCAATAGCTCCAAGGAGCAAGGCGTATGTAATCTGTACATCATATTTGTGAAAACCATGCTTGTTCAGGACATAGAAGCTTGCAAAAGCAGCAACAATGCAGCTAACTGAGATAGCTCGGTAAATGTACCCTGATGGACAGTGAACGATGCCAGACTTGGTATAAAGAAGATCATAAAGAAGTTGAGCTCAACCTCAATGACCCGAAAAGCATCCTTTGCAGTTCTACTTCTGAAAAATCGCATGCTCTCGTTGCGATCTTGGAAGCTGAAGATGAGATCCACAAGGAGGCCTTTGAACTTTGGTAAAAAAACGCCTCCTTTATCACTGTTCTGTCGTCCAAAATATTTTCACCTTCACTCCTACATCACTGGACGGCAACGGGCTATTAAAGGTTGGCTATTAGCTTCCTCTGAGCAACACATCCTTCCATGATCTTGGCGTAGTTCAGCCCAGGATCAGGAGATGGGAGCAACCGGAGTATACGGAAGTTTGCAAGATACAGAGCACGTGTTCGCGCTATATATTTAATGCTTCCTCCAATGAACATGAGGATGGATGGGACAATTAGCTTGTTACCGGGGAGGGATTGGTAAAACACATAGCATGCAGAGAATAGATGGATGAAAAGATTAAGCAAGTGCCTACCCCACAGCTCGTTATCCTCGAGCGCGAAGCGGTTATGGTGTATGGTCCTCCGAGTGTAGCAGAAGAAATGGAGCCCAAAAAGCCAAAAGGTGACCAGATGCGTCAATAGGGAGTCTGAAGTACCCCCATGGATTTGGGCTTTGGAAATGAGTCCAAAGGCATAGAGGGCGACCGAGTCGGCAACCAAGTAAGCTGACCACAAGGGAGTCGTGATCCACCATTTTGACCGCCTCTTTCGAATGGGCGCAAAAAGATTAGGAAGGCTTGAAGAGCTAGGCTCGCAAGGATCGCCATTCGGAGATTGAGTTTCATCCATAGATCCTGGGCTTCTGCAAGAATTTTCGTAATTTCCATTTGATCCTGACTCTCTCACCAGATCCTGGAAGGAAATGTTTTAGACAGCAGCACGAGTATTATTACAGGAGGCAACAGTTATAGAATAGATATGCAAAGCAGGAGAACAAAACAACAGACCGTAAATGAGTTAGGAGCGACGGGACTCTTGACGGCAGAGAGTCGACAGTATCTTGAAATTTGTTTATGATCCAATAAGAATGGACGACTTGCTTTATGTGACCGAGTGCAAGTCGAGCAATGCGCACTTGTAAGTGAGAAGCGACAGGACTCGAGCTGTGAGATCCAGTATGGATTTTGTTAGGGATGTAAATTATATTTTAAGTCACACTTTAGAATTTTCATCTTCCTCTCTGGCTGTTGTTAGGGATGTAAATTATATTTTAATCACACTTTAGCCTTTCTTCCTTATCTTTAATCTCTTTTCTCATTCAAGCATCATTGTTGATTGAAACGAAATTGTCCAAACACAAATTACACTGAAATTTAATCAACGACAAAGCTTGAAAAATATAATCACTTCAACAAAACCAAATATAAACAAACTATGGCTGAATTTAATTGACGACACAACACCCGAGATAAAGATACCTATCAGAATTTAATCAATGATGTGAGTTTGGAAATTAAAAGCGCTATAGGAAAGCAAAGATAACTCAAAGATAGTAGATTTGTTTGTTTGTGTGCAAGTAGGAAGTCACAAATAGATGTTACGAATGGTTACTTTACTCCACTATGTTAATGATTACATCTTTGATGATTGTACTAGAGATTATCGACTCCACTTTGTATCAATTCCTTCAAGTTATGGATTCATCAAGTAGTCGATTTTATAGTTGTCAATACTTTTGTTCATAAATGACCAAAATCTTCTCCCATTGACTAAGTTTATCACATGTCTATAACAACAAAAAGTTGGTCATTTTTTTGTTTAAACATAACAATCATCTCTTATTTGTTAATAGAGAGACAAATAAGTATTATCCTAAAGAAATCATTAGTGACTTCAAACTTCATCACACTATCGTGTATTTCTAATCAAACAAGCCGATGAACTTTAATCTAATGCAATTAAAGCACGAAGCCCATCACTTTTTTTCGCACAACGTGAACGATGCGATTCCAAATAAAAAATAAATATGATCATAGGGAGAATAAGAAGGATATCTATTGCCTTTAATTAGAGAAGTGGAAAGGCAGCCACTTTTCTGTTTAATCCAATGTATAATTTTTATTTGAAGCAAAAATAGTTATCTTAAAAATTTCCAAGCACATGGTGGTTATTGGTGTATGAACATATCGTCTATTTCATTTATTTTTCAAAAAGGATGATGTCGAGCATCGTTAGAAGTATGACATGATTATGACATCAAACATGAATTATTTATAGAATAGAGTCATGCTAGCATTAAATAAATAGAAAATATAAAGGAAAAGCAGAGTTGTCATTACTTTCCAGGAAAACATAGCAAATCGCGTTCGTTAGATTAGATGGACATGATAGACAAAAAAGAAAAAGAAAAAGATAACATGGGAAAATTATTTTGTTTTTCTTTCTTCAAGGAAAAGAGCACACACTTTGCCCGTAAAAAAGAAAAAAATCTATAAATTCAGAAATAGATGTGCCCTTTTTTAAAAAAAAAAAATTGGGTCTACTTAGGGGACATAGACTTAATTTTTTTGTAAAATAAGAGATTCCAATTGACGAAATTAAGAAAAACTTATACTATAGAAAAGTGCTAGCGAATTGAGATAATTAAGATATTCCATGCAATGGTGGAACATCATTCGCAAACAGAACTACTTAACTCCACTATCTAAAATATTTTTGTCAACCAGAGTAAATCTAGCAAATCAATTAGAAATTCCCTCCTTTTGACAAAAAAATATAGAAATTCCTCATAAAAAATAATGGTTATTGTTGGGTCTTTCATCAGTGTAAAAATATTTTTAAACATTCACAGACAGACTTTCTTATTGATTCAGGAGATGTGGGCAATTTAATGTGTTTCTTTTAGTGATCCAAGATTATTTAAACGTGTCGGCCTTATCATTTCATGGATAAAATTAGCATTGGAACTTAAAATTGTCTTTGCTGAATTGGTTTGAAAGGAAAAGGAACATTTTTGATTAATTTACTAGATTAACTATGGTAAAAAGAAGAAGGAGGTTCATGGAAGATTTTCCAGAGGGGATATTATGACATTTGTTTTCTTTTTACTGTGAAGTGTCAGATTTTCATATTTTCAGTGTAATTTTTACGAAATAATATTTTTCATCCGGCATAATATATAAAATCTTATGATTTTCATTAAAGGGGCCCATTGAGAAATCTTAAATAACTAGACGTCCATTGCACGCTCCTCATCCTCCCTTCGCCAATATTTGGGAGTCGGACACTTGGAGTGTCAAAACTTGGCACAAGAGGACACTTAAGTGCTAAAATCGGAGCAAAATGTATCAGCTAAGTGCCAGGAGAGAAAATCTAGCCAAATTGAATACGTGACATTTTCGGCGACATGCTTTACTAAGGTGGCAAATATTTTGAAAAGAAAAATACACATGGACAACAAAAATGACGTTGCCCCATCCATGTTGGCTTGGGTAAGCTAAACAATGTTGTTTAGCGTTTTTTTACACTAGATCTGGCGTCTCCATTCACACTCACACTCACGATATTCTCTTCGTCACTATTCACGTTCTTCGTTCACACTCACTCGGAGTCGATCATCGGTTGCCGTCATTGGTTGCCGTCCGCGCTTATCATCGCCACTTGCCGTCCTTCCTCGCCCAAGTTTGTCCTCTTCTCCCCCTCCTGTGGTATGAAATTAGGACTCGGACTCGTCTATTAGGGTTCGGATGAGAAATTTAGGACTTGGCTGGAAAATATGCGGTCGACCGGAAATGTAAGGCTCGAATGGTAATGTGATGTGCGATTTAAGGCTCAAATGTGGTGCCAGAGCGATTGAATGGTTAGGATTGGCAATTTAGAGCTCGACCTTGAAATGTAAGGCTCGGCGGGGGAAATTAGGGCTCCTATACTATTATAATATGTGATTTAGGGCTTGGATGTGGCATTGTGCTGTAGAGTGCAATTTTAGGGGTTGCATGTAAAATGTGATGTGCGAGGGTGATTTTTAGAGCTCGGAGTGGTTGTTGTGGGGACCTCTAGTCTTTTTTTTTTTTTTTAAATCGAAATGTTGAAATGGGTGTTGTGGGGACTTGTGCTTGTCATGAGGACCTCTATTTGTTGTCAGAACCTTTGTTTGTAGTGAAGGGCATCTTTTCAATAAATAAGGCTGCGTTTGTTTATGTTCTTTATTTCTATTTTTGAACAAAAATTTTATTTTTTGTTCCGGGAATAAAAAACAAGCAAACAAAAAAAAGTTGTTTCTTGTTGGAACAACTTTTAAGAACAAATTTTCTCTCTCCTCTTTTCTTCTTCTTCTTCTTCTTCTTCTTCTTCTTCTTCTTCTTCTTCTTCTTCTTCTTTTCTTCTTTTCTTATTTTTTTCTTTAGTGGTCGTAGGCCTCGGCCATGCGGCGGCGATCGGCCGACGAGTCGCGACCTCGCTGGCGTCGCCGGCCCCGGCGAGGCGAGCCTCGCCGTGTGGGCGAGGCCGCCGACCCTCGTCGGCGGTCGCGGCCATGGCCAAGGTTGGCAACCGGCCAAAAGAAGAAAAAAAAGAAAAAAGAAAAAAAAAAAAAGAAAAAAAATTAAAAATTAAAAGAAACAAAAAAAGAACACAAATTTACAAGCGTGTTTATTTCTTTTTTTATTCGGAGACAAGTTTATCAAACGTGTTTTCTAGTCAAAAATTGTTCTCAGAACAGAAATAGATCCACGGACAAAAAAAGAACAAAAACACAAACAAATACCATATTACGACATGTGCATCTCTTCCTTTCTTTAATACAGTCTATCGAGAGTGTGGGGACCTCCATGTGTAATTTTCTGTTGTCTTTTGTTGATGTGGTTGAAAAGTTAATTATTTTTACCTTGGTTGCAGAAATGACTTATGATAAGGTTATATTTATTGCTGTTGTTTTTGCAATTGGGGACTTTGTGATTAGGAATGATGGTGGAAGTATGAGGGAGAAATGAGAACACTATTTTGTCGATATAAACAATACATCTTCTATTGGATTTGTTAGGGATATAGTGAACTATTTGCCATGCAAAGTACGAACATTTTTTTATGTTGTGTTCCTGAGATGACTTGAAGATGGTTTGAGAAGCTTAGATGATAATGATTTTAGGGATATCTTACCATTATCTTCGTGGTGAAAAGTAAAAGTGTATGTTGAATACAATGGTGATTTGAGGATGGAGATGATGATGGGAGAGCACCTAAGTAAGAAAAGGAGATGGTATTCAAACTAATACTGATAAGTAGGGATGAAGGACAACAAGATAGATAGGGCGAAGGATGAGAGGCTTGGATACGGTGCCAAAATGATGATGACATGAGTGATGTCCATCATTGGAATTAGATGGAACGTAGCTGAATCAGTGATGATAACAATGAAGAAGTTTACTTTTTAAAAAAATTTCTTAAGTGATGACAATGACGAGGCTTGCACGGTCGGGAAAAAAGCAAATGGAGTTTTTTATCATACGGGTTTATAACTGCAGGTGATTGATGAAGTTCAAATAGAATGAAGGACTGAACATCTCTGAGTATTCAGCGGCAAGGAGGCCCGATTATGCGGGAAAAGCATTGAGAATGTTACTTCCAAGAACTGACTTGAAGAAGATCTATGAAATACATCAGCAAACGAAAAATGCGTTTCCATTTCTGAATCATCCGTTACCTCTTTTACTTTGTCGGTAAGTATGAAATTCCAAGATCTTAGAAACAATTTAGGAAGCTATCTTGAAAGAACTCCATTGCTGCAAACACTAAGGCTTTGTAAAGACTAAGTGTTTATAGCAAAATTACCCATGGAAGATCTGCAATGCATTCTTTCGGGGGAGTGGGTCGCTCAGGTGGGACCTGCCAAAAGGAACATGCTTGTTCCATTAATTTTGAAAACAAAAGAGTAATAAGTATGCCAGTTGTTTCAAACATTTCTTGATTTGATCAAGGTGATGCCCAAGATGAAGAGTATTAAGTTTAGGTTGTTAGGGAATGGTGTGTAGGCATCAATGTGTCTAGGAATCAATGCTTTTAAATGATCAGTAAAATGTGATAAGAATACTCATTGGTCAATACAATAAAGAATATGCAAGGTAAAAGGATTATGGTTGGGAGTATAGGCTGCAAAACCTTTCAAGTAGAATACATGTAGAGGTCATGGAGAGATCACTTCTGAATAGTGAGACCAAGTTCAATAAGTTATATGTGTACTTTGATGCATGCATATGTTGATTTTTCTCTTATTGTAGACACATCATAGGATTGGATGGTTATTTCGTGAAGGGCTTTTGCAAGGGAAAATTGCTAGCCGCAATTGGAAGAGATGCGAATAATCAAATGTTTCGCTGGCTTGGAGTATTGTGAGAATAGAGAACAATGGCAATTGATCCTAGTTCCTAAAAAATCTAATGATTGACTTGGAGATAACAAATGGGGAAGGATGGATGTTCATGAGTAACCAACAAATAAAATGTAATGTTCTGATCAATTGTTTGCTTTTTGATATTAATAACATATTATTTCCTTACATTTCTTGTTTTGAATTATTGTAGGGACTAGTTTTGGCATGAGCCGAGTTGATACCCTATGCTGAACATCGAATGTATGCATGGCACATATACACATTTAGGGCAAGAACCTATAAAGTGGATAAGCTGCAATCGCAATTTTGGTAGCTAGGAAAAAGCACAAACATAGCTGACTTTAGAATGGCCAAAAAAGGTTTGATTTGTTGGAGAAAACTCCCTTACCGTTTTGAAGTTGACAAAACATTTCCAAAATCTAGTCTGAAGACTTTCAAACTCTAGTGTCAAAGTCTAAAAACTTCTAGACTTTAGATTCAAAAAGTCTACCCATTATTGACAGTTCCGACTAAAGAATGAAAACTTATCCGGATACGAGATTATCTTCAAGGATTCGGTTCGTATGGTTTATGGATATCCTTATGGCTAGATATAACACCTACATGATTGACTATTCGTATTGGAATCAATTCCAATATCCAAATCTTTTGGAAGGCAAGCAAACTTGGAAGGTTGTACTTATGGAAATCAAGATCCAATTGTATGGGCTGAACAGATTGACGAACTTTCATCACAAATCATCTAATGACTTGAAATCTCCCTAGTTGATTCTGTCTAATGGGTAGATTGGAAGAATTTCTTTAGAAAGTGCCAACGGTCATGAAGCCAACAACTCTAGTTGTTCAATAGAGTGCGTGAAAGAAAAATTTCAAAGTTTGAGACTTCTTAGTTCATTGTTATTCACTGAACTCAAAGTTGTATACAAAAGAGAGAAACTCATAGTGAGACCGTGAGATACCGATAAAGACTCTTCAAAGAGAAGTCGAGTTTACGGTGTTGTAAAATCTCTTTTGATTCTTAGTGGAATCCAGCCGAGGGCCGTTGGCGCCGGGAAAGTAGGCGTAGACTTAATCTAAGCCGAACTACTATAAACATTGTGTTCTTATTCTCTTCCTTGAGCTCTTTTATTTTGATTCATGTCAATTAACTGTTTAAGTTTTAACTCCTTGATTTTATTTGAAACTTCTAGAGGTTGAATTTGTTCTTAGTCCGTTATCTTCTATAAGCAAATTACTTCTACCGAATCTTGCGAAAATTTTTATTCACACCTATTCACTCCCCTCTAGGTGTTGTTACTAGCTATTTCAATTGGTATCAAAGCTTGTGTGCTTATTTATTGAAGTGTTTTTACTTCTTAAGCTAGAGATCTATAGCTAGTATTTTGGCTCCAGGTTTGGTTGAAGGCCAAAGCAACACCAGCCTCCTTACTTTGATGAGAAGGAATAAGATGTGTGGAAAAACAAGATGAAGGCATTCCTAAAATCAAAAGATCCCCTGGAATGGGATGTGGTAGAAAAATGGATTATTCCCAAAGCTACATCAACCTCAGAAAGAGGAAAGGAAGTTGCAGATGCTGGCAAATTGACACAAGCATAAATAACCAAGAGACAATCTCTTGATGCTAAAGCCATCTACTCCTTATACTATGCTTTATCTCCTACTGAATATAACCGAATTTCTTCTTGTGAAACAACAAAAGAAGTTTGTGACAGATTGCATGTCACCTATGAAGGAACTAATTGAGTTAAAGAAATGAAAATCAATGTCATACTAGGATAGTATGAAGCCTTCAAGATGAAGCCTAGAGAATCCATCACTGACACGTCAGTTGTTTCACAGAGATTGTAAATGGCCTAGCATATCAAGAACAACCAATCTCAGGACCAATGAAGGTCAATAAACTGTTGCATGGACTCTCCAAAGACTAGAATCACGTGAAGACATCAATAAGAGAAATTCAGATGATCATGCCTCTTTCAGTAGACGAACTAGTTGGCATACTTCAATCATATGAAGTGGAACAAATCAATGAGGAAGAAGATTCCAAAGGTAAGAAGTCAATTGCTTTAAAATCTAATGATGACTATGATGATACGGATTTAGAAGATGACATGGACAATGAAGAGCTAGCACTCGTGATTAGGAAGTTCAGAAAGTTGAACATGAAGGGAAGAAGATTTAACTAGAAGAAGCAGAGCACTCAAAAATTCCAGAAGAAACCAACTAAAGACAATGAAACTAACAAAGATGTGATATGCTTCAAATGCAAGAAAAATGGGCATATCATTCCCAACTATCCTCTGTTGAAGAAAAAGAAAGGAAGAACTGAAAAATACAAAAATGCTCTTAAAGAAGAGACATGAAGCGACACAGAATGCGAGAAAAGTAATGAAGAATATGCCAATATCTATCTAATGGCAAAATCAGAATCGGACTCAGACTTTGAAACAGATTCGATTCAAACTCAAACAAAGAAGTTGAGGTTAGCAATTTAAAAATTCCTATTAAAGTCTCAAAGTATATAGATGAACTCTGTCTTAGTCTCAAAACATCTCTTAAAAGGATTTCCGAGCTGAAGAGGGAGAATTCTAAACTGAAGCAATAGGAAACTTCTTGGAAAGAAAAATATGAAAATCTGGATAAAATTTTTGTTGATTTGAAAGAAAATGCAGATTCTCTTTTGAAGGAAAATGTATTTTTGAAATAAGATATTTCAAATATCACAAAAAGATTTTCAAAAGGATCTAAGAAGTTGGAGAAAATTCTTTCTGTACAAAGACCTTATTTTAACAAATTTGGTTTGGGTATGACTCGAAACTATCCCATTAATTGATTTTCCTAAAGTGAAGGAAAGAATCAAACAAAGACCTATAAAAACATTTTACAAAAATCATTTTCAATTTTGTTTTGGGATAAGTGTTCCGAAGTCCTAAAACTTCGTCACGAAAATGCATTTAAGTCTAAAACTGCAAAAAGTGCAAATAAGTCCTAAAACTTGTTAAAATAGTTCAATTGAGTCCTAAAGCTAACACCGTCGTATTTTCCGTTAAAAATGCTGACGTGGCATTTTAAATTATTTTTATTTTCCAGCTGGCTTTTTTAAATTATTTTTTATTCAATTTTTTTAAAAAATATATATCTAAAAACTAAAATTCATTTTTAAAAAATATTAAAAAAAAAAAAGAAAAGGGCGAGGACGGGAGAGGCGCCGTCCATCGCCGGAGGGGCCGCGACGGTGGCCGGCCGCCGTCCGACCAGGCGAGGCCTCGCGGCCCCTGGGCGAGGGCGGCGACCTCGCTTGCGCGACGAGGCTCGCTGGCCCCGAGCGGGCCGGCGACCCTCGCTTGACACGGGTTAGGCTCGCCCGGATCCGGTTGGGCACGGAGATGCGAAGTCGCTTGGTTGCGGGCGGAGGTCACCGACGAGGGGACTCGGAACGACGGTGGATCGGGCGGCCCAAGAATTAGCTCGGATCTCGGCGGCGTTGAGCACTATGAAGCACGGAGCGAGCCACTCGCGCGGCCCCTCACGCTTCGCGGCAACGCCTAGATCGGGCGAGCCCCGCCCCCGCCCGAGGCCGCCAAGGCCTTGCCCGGGCGCGCGACGGTCGCCGGCCCCGGGCGAGGGTCGGCGTGCCCGGATCTGGCACCCTCGCTGCGTCGGGTGAGGGTTGCCGGCCCTCGCCACACGCGAGGGTCGCCGGCCCTCGCCTAGGGCCTAAGGCTTCACCTTGGTCGGGCGGCGGCCGGCGACGGCGATAGGCGGCCGCCTCTTCTTCCCTTTTTCTTTTTCTTTTTTTAACGTTTTATAAAATTGAAGTTTAGTTTTTAAATATAATTTAAAAAAATGAATAAAAAATTATTTTAAAAAACCAGCTGGAAAATAAAAATTATTTAAAATACTACGTCAACGCCACATCAGCATTTTCTGTCAATAAAACTGACGGCATCAATTTTAGGACTCAAATGAAATATTTTGACAAGTTTTAGGACTTATTTGCACTTTTTGCAAGTTTTAGGATTGAAATGCATTTTCGTGACAAGTTTTAGGACTTCTGGAACACTTATCCCTTTTTTTTTTGTAAAATCTGTTGGCCGAAGTGCTATCACATGTTGAAAGTGTAACAACTCAGAATATTTTGAGAAGGAATGTCCCAAGGTTTGGAGACTGTTAAGAGGGATTGGGCAAAGACTGTTTTTTAAAACTAACTTCCTGGAACCAAGAAAATATGAGTACCAAAGAAAACTTGAGTTATTTTCATGATTACAAGTCACTATCTAGAAAAAGATCAAATGGTATTTGGATAGTGACTGTTCAAGACACATGACAGGAAATTCGACTTGTTTTATTAAGCTTGTTCAAATAAATGGTGGAAAAGTTTATTTTTGTGGAAACAGTAAATGAAGAATTGTTGGATGTGGAACCGTGAAGATTGGAAGCCTAACTATCAACAATGTCTCATTGGTAGAAGGTTTGAATTATAATCTACTCAGCAATAGTCAACTTTGCAATACATGATTCAAAATTAATTTCCAAGAAGCCATTTGTTCGGGAACAAGTAAAGACTTCTCTTAATCTTTCACTGGACGAAGGCATGAGAATATTTATCTTCTGGATATAAAACTAGAAAGTTTATAGTGTCTTATATCTATTCAAGACAAAGCAAATCTTTGGCATCAAAAGCTTGGCCATGTTAACATGAAGCAGATTGCCAAGATTTCTTCCAAGAAGTTTGTTCGTGGTCTTCCCAACATGACTTATCAAAAGTCTGAGTTATGCACTCCTTGTGTTTTTGGGAAAACAAGTTAGAAGTTCCTTTAAACTTGTAAATCAAATTTCTACTAACTAAGCTTTGCAGCTTTTGCATATGGACCTCTTTGGACCAACCAGTAACTCAAAGTATTGGTGAAAAGAGATACTACCTAGTAATCGTGGATGATTACTTTCGCTTTACTTGGTTTACTTTCTGGCAAATAAGTTTGAGGCTTTCTTTTACTTCTCAAAGTTTGCCAATAAGGTTCAGAATGAAAAAGGATATGCTATTTCAAACATATGAACATACCATAGAGGTGAGTTTGAAAATCGGGACTTTGTAAAGTTCTCGGATGAATCGGTTTCCAGCATGTTTTCTCTTCTCCATATACTCGAGAACAAAATGGGGTTGTGGAAATGAAGAATAAATCCTTGCAGGAGATGACAAGAACCCTATTAATTGAGAGTAAAATTTCCTCACGATTTTGGACTGAAGCGCTTTACAGCTGTTACATCATCAACGAAAGTATTCTTGAGGTATATTCTAAAGAAAACTCCTTATGAAGTGTATAAAGGGAAGAAGGCAAATGTTTCTTACTTTCATGTGTTTAGTTGTAAGTGTTATGTCCTGAAAAATGCAAATGATCAAACTGGGAAGTTTGAAGAAAAATCAGATGAAAAAATTTTCCTTGGCTACTCAACCTTAAGCAAAGCATGCAGAGTTTTCAACAAGAAGACTCAGTATGTGGAAGAATCTATGAACGTCAAGTTTCAAGACTCTATGCAGAATCAATTGGACCGGAATCAACTTGAAGAATCTGAACCTGCTCCAGACTTTATAAAATCTACTTCCCCCAAAGTGGTTCAGACTTCTAAAGATCAACAACAAGTAGAATTAAAGGATTCAACTAAAGCAGAAGATCAGTAGACTCTCAGACCAACTAGTAACTGGAAGCATAAGTCAAGTCATCCCAAAGAACTCATCATTGTTAACATTGATGAAGGAGTTCGTACCATATCCAAAAGGCGAGAAGAGTATAGTGTTTTGGCACTTGTTTCTGAGATTGAACCTAAAAGTGTAGAAGAAGCCTTAACTGATGAAAGTTGGATTGAAGCTATGTAAGAAGAGCTCAGACAGTTCAGTATCAACGATGTTTGGGAGCTAATTCCTAAACCTAAAGATAAGTCTATTATTGGAACTAAATGGGTTTTTAGGAATAAGGTGGATGCGAAAGGAAAAGTGGTCAGGAACAAAGCAAGACTTGTGGCCAAAGGATATACGTAAGAAGAAGGGATATACTACGATGAGACCTATGCACCAAGAGCGAGGTTAAAAGCAATTAGATTATTACTTATTTTTGCTTGTTATAAAAATTTCAGGTTATTCCAAATGGATGTAAAAATTGCATTCCTAAATGGATTTATCCAAGAAGAAGTCTATGTGGAACAACCACCTAGATTTGAAGATCCAAGAAAGCTAGACTTAGTCTACAGGCTAAAAAAAGCCTTGTATGGACTGAAGCAGGCATCTCAAGCCTGGTATGAAATGTTAAGTAAATTTCTAACCCAAAATGGTTTTGTTAAAGGGAACGTAGATACTACTTTGTTCATAAAAAGATATGGTAAAGATTTTCTACTAGTTCAAATCTATGTTGATGATATTATTTTTGAATCTCCTAATGAAAATCTATGCAAGAAGTTCTCTAGATATATGTAGGATGAATTCAAGATGAGTATGATGGGTGGGTAAACTTTCTTTCTAGGATTGCAAGTTAAACAATCAATGAAAGGTATTTTTATTCACCAAGAGAAGTATGCAAAAGATCTCATCAAGAAATTTGGATTGGAGAATTGCAAAAAGACAGAGACACCAATGTCAAGTTCTTCGAAACTGGACAAAGATGAAGGAGGAAAGAATATAGACCAGAAGCTTTACAAGAGCATTAGTGGTTCGTATCTTTACCTTATTGCATCTAGATCTGACATTTTGTTTAGTGTTTGTATTTGTGCTAGATTCCAATCAAATCCCAAGATTCTCACCTAAGTGCTACAATATGCATCATCAAATACGTTGCAACTACTCCAAAGCTAGGTCTGTGGTATCCTAAAGAATGAAACTTTACTCTCCTTAGATATTCAGACGCAGATTTAGCAGGTTGTAAAGTTAATAGAAAAAGTACTTTTGGTACTTGTCAATTGCTGGGCAACAAGCTGGTGTCTTGATTCTCAAGGAAATAGAGTACTATGGCCCTTTCAACCGCTATTTGAAGCAGAATATGTAACTTTTGGGAGCCTGTTATTCTCAAATTTTGTGGATAAGGCAATAGCTGAGAGACTTTGGAATTGAAGAATCATGTACCGAGATCAAATGCGACAACACTAGTGCTATTAATCTCACGAAGAATCCAATTCTTCATTCAAGGGCAAAATATATAGAGATTCGACACTATTTCATAAGAGATCATGTTGGAATGGAAAAGTTATGATTCAGTTTATTAACTCGAAGAATTAGTTAGCAAATATATTTACAAAGCCATTGGAGAAAAGTCTATTTGAGTTTATTTGCACCAGATTGAATATCATATTTTCTACCGAGTTAAAGTCCGAAGCCGATCGACTCAAAATATCTAGAAACTACTTTTGTAAGTTAATTTCTCTTCAATGCGAGTAATTAAAATTTAGCATGAAATTTTTGAAAATGTATGTTGATTTTTGAATCTTTACTTGTCTATTTTTATTTTTAGAAATTTTCTTTTTCAAATTTTTGAATTTTTGGCAATTTTTATTTTCGAAAAAGGCAATTTATTTTTTCCTTTGTGATGGTTAGTATACCGTTTTGCTTGCTTTATATATCGCCGAAGTCCTTCTTCTCCATTTACGTTTTCTCACATCCTAGAATACATAATTCCTACTTTCTCACTTTTTCTCTCAAGTTTACTCTACAAGTTTTTACCTTTTTCAACCGAACGAGTTCGAGAAATCCTCCTTGACTTGTGAAGATGTCTTTCCGAGGAAATCGTCTCGGATCGTAAATGGGGACCACGGAATATGCTAAAGGATCCTACTCACTTTGACTTGACTGAAGAAGAGGATTCTCCTCAACAACAACAACAACAACAACAACAACAACATTCTCAACAGTGTCAGCGTGCGACACAAGGTCCTCCATGCCAACAAGCGGAAGAAGAGATCATGGAAGATGTTGAACCCGTAAGAACGTTAAAACCCCAGTTTTCTCTTTAAACTCTACACTCGGTTAAAGGAGGGTGGTGCGCAATGACGTTTATTGATGAATTTCTACGAGAACGTGGATACAAGAATGAGTCTATGTTCTTATGATCAATGGAAAGGTTAGGCATTGTGCTTGAAGGTTTGCGGACCAGGACATTTGCTAACTTTCCAAGTGATCCGCGGTTTGGTTCCTTTAGTCGGCCCAGAGGTGAAGGATGATGATGAGAGAATGTACGTGAATTTCTAGCCTAGGATGGGCGTTGCTGCTAATGTGCGTAGTGAGAGAACGAGTTTGTTTCATTCTAAAGGCCACAAAAAGACTTACTTGAGATTGCTGAAAAGAGGGATGATGAACCATTGATCTGTGGATTTTGATTTCTTGGATTCTTTAAAGGTGAACCTGAGGGAGAAGTTTGCTCTCTTTCAACTTGAAAGATTTTGCTCGAGACTTCTGTCGCTTACCTTGTATTAACTGTATATTTCTATTCGAATTTGTCTTTTCTAGACGCGGATAGATTTCGTTTTACTGTAAGGGAAAAATAGTTTGTGGTGGATGTGGACACATTGGCGGATGTTATTGGTGTGGAAAGAGGGAGTGTTCA
Source organism: Eucalyptus cladocalyx (assembly GCA_017140615.1). Classification (NCBI taxonomy): domain Eukaryota; kingdom Viridiplantae; phylum Streptophyta; class Magnoliopsida; order Myrtales; family Myrtaceae; genus Eucalyptus; species Eucalyptus cladocalyx. The sequence continues at coordinate 15,143,191 of CM029525.1, forward strand.
ACTAATAAATGTGTCTGTTGGTCATGCAACAATGTTTCTTGTTCTGGACAGAATTGCTGAAGGCGTGATTTCTTATTCCAGAATGACTGCCTCCAATATTTTGTTACACAAGGTTGTGATCAACTGCAGCCGACCCAAGTCAACTTCAAAGACAGATGTCTCTTGTTCTGAAGTAAAACCGATGTTCGCAATCAGTAATGGGATGAAGTTCTTGCTGCCATACACAATCCTGATGCACATGTACAGGACTGTTGTGAAGAATAAGGGACAACTCCCTTACTTAGCGCTGGTCACCAAATTGTTTCGACACTTTCACATTCAGTTTCCAGCATCTCTCTGCATCAAAACCATTGCTCCTATGTTGATATGACTAAAGATTGTGTCAAAGATGAGACTGAAGGAGCTGAATAAAGCCTTGGAGCGCTCGAAGGAGAAGTCCCCAACCAAAACAAAACAAGACTCTACTACGAAGAAAAGGAAAGGCAAGGAGCCTATGAGTGCACCTATCAAGAAGAGGAGAGCCCTTAACTTGCAGGATGAAGAAGATGAGGATGATCTCACTCTCTCTGCATTTGCCTTGAAAAATCTATGGAGTTTTGTTAGTTTTGAGCAGCTAGAGAGCAAAGAGGAAAGAGGACGAGAAGAGACAGAGCAGAGAAGAGAAGGAAGAGAAGAAAGAAGAGCAGAGGAAAAAGAAGGAGAAAGAAGAGAAGAAAAAGAAGAAGGAAGGGAAGCGGAGAAGACGAAGAGGGTCAAAATGACTCTTTTGAGCCAACATCTGTAGTATCATTGTTAGATGATTCTGAGAAGACTCGGAGTGGAACTACAGGAGATGCAAGAGAGAAAGAACATCACCTGGGAGCTGAGAAAGAACAAGAAGAAGATTTTTCTTCTCCACCTATAGCCACAAAGACAGGGGGAGTTGCTTAAAACATAGGTACTTATTCTTCACCTATTTTTGCCAGTGATGTGAGCAAATCTCCAGCAGATCCAGAGGATGTCTATGCCTCTCAATATCCAGAAGCTAATGTTGAGGCATCCTCTCCAAGTCTTGGTGATCAACCTGCTGATGTTCCCTCAAATCTCACAACTCCTGGAATCAACTTGGCTGGACCTAAAGCACCCACAGAACCAACAACAGACTTTCAAAGACCGCTAGAAATCCTTTTGGATTTAAAGGCTCAGCAATATGTGATGGAGTTTGAGATCAAGAACCTTTACAAAAGCTTTCAAATCTACTTCAGATTCTATACACAAATAGGTACAAGCCCTTAAGCGTCAAGTTCAAGAGACTGCCAAGGGTGAGGATATTGAGAAGTTGAAGGAGACTCTAAGGAAGCTAGAGGAGATTGTAAAGTATATGGGGGATTTCCAGCTCGTTCGTATCCCTAAACAACCCTGATTTTATTCAACTCTTTTTTATTCTTCTCCACTTTTTGTTGTTGACAAAAGGGGGGAGAATGTGCGCAGATTTATCTTTTTGATGTTTGTTACTTTGATTAATACTTTTGGTTTTTATTGCTTTGGACTTTGGACTTTTGTTTGACTATGAATCTTTGCTGAAATTTTTGACGCTTACAGCAACTTAATTTGGTAATACCGATTATAGTTGGATAGTTATTTGTCTTATCTTTTCAAGATTAACATGTTTCTTGTGATTGCAGAATTGATGCTATCCAAGTCCTAATCAACTTATTTTTATAAGATATCATATATTGCTTAAGAGTTATTTTGCAGGTCAAAAGTTCTTAAATCTGCAAGAAAGATTTGTCAATATCAAAAAGTGGGAGATTATTGAGAAAACTCATTTATTGTTTTGAAGTTGACAAAACATTTCCAAAAATTTAGTCTCGAAGACTTTCAGACTCTAGCGTCAAAGTCTGAAAACTGCCAGACTTTAGATTCAAAGTCTGCCCACACTGACAGTTTCCATACTAAAGAATGAAGACTTATCCAGATGCGAGATTATCTTCAAGGAATCGATTTGTATGGTTTATGGATATCTTTATGGCTGGATATAGCACTTACATGATTAACTATCCTTATTGGAATCAATTTCGATATTCAAATCTCTTGGAAGGCAAGCAAACTTGGAAGGTTCTACTTATGGAAACTAAGATCCTGATTGTATGGGCGAATATGATTGACAAGCTGTCATCACAAATCATCTAATGACTCGAGATCTCCTTGATTGATTCTGTCCAACGGATAGATTGGAAGAATTCCTTTAGAAAGTGCCAACGGTCATGAAGGTATGAAGGAGGATTTAAGGTGGACTCTCTAGTTGTTCGATAGAGTGCGTGAAAGAAAAATTTCAAAGTCTGAAGCTTATTAGTTCCTTGTTATTTACCGAGCTCAAAGTTGTATACAAAAGAGAGAAATTCATAGCGATACTTTGTGAGAGACCAATAGAGACTCTTAACTGAGAAGTCGAGTTCACAAGTTGTAAAATTTCTTTTGATTCTTAGTGGAATCTAGCCAGTAGGCTGTCAACGCAGGAGAGTGGACGTAGGCTTGATCTAAGCCGAACCACTATAAACCTCGTATTCTTATTCTCTTCCTTGAACTCTTTTATTTTGATTCGTAGCTCTAATTAACTGTTTAAGTTTTAACTCCTTGATTTTATTTGAAACTACTAAAGGTTGAATTTGTTAGTCCGTTATCTTTATAAACAAATTACTTATACCGAATCTTGCGAAAATTTGTATTCACACCTATTCATCCTCCCTCTAAGTGTTGTTACTAGCCCTTTCATGATTGAGTTGACAAAGGAAGCATCTGCTACCCTATTTCCAACATAACTAAAGCATTCGTGTAAGGCCTTCTTCACCGAGGAAATCAATGCGATAACATCAATAATAATATATGTGAAGCATTCAATGGGAGGATCATAGATGCCAGATGCAAACCAATAATCTCAATACTTGAAGATATACAAGTTATGATCATGACTTGGCCGCACAAACAAAGAGACGAGACTGCAAAGTGGACTAAGCAATGTAGTCCTAAGATTGCCAAGATATTTGATGAGAATTTAGGTGCAAGTAGGTATTCTTATCCCATTTGAAATGGGGATGAAGGATATGAGATAATAAAGGGTTATGAAAAGTATGTTGTCCATCTAGGTATGAGGAAGTGCTCATGTAGAGTATGGCAATTGACTAGAAATCCTTGTGCACATGCCATATGTGCCATCCAGTTGAAGGGCCACAACGTAGTATCTTGATAATTGGTACAAAAAAATGAAATATTTTGATTCGTACCAATTCATGATACGAACAATCGAAGCGTAAGTTCTGGGAGCCAAGCGGTGTGAAGCACCTCAACCTTTGTCACTAAAGAAGAAAATAGGAAGGCAAAAAAGAAGACAAAGAATAGTGGAGGGAAAGGTCTCGAGTTAACAAAGGATGAGTAGAACATGTGCAAATATGATGTGCTCTTTATTACCATGTAGCAGGGCACAATATTAAAGGTTATCGATTGAGGAAGTAGCAAGAAAAGTTAGATAAGAGGCTAATTAAAGGGCCTAGTGAAGGGATAGCTGGAAAGCTAGATGAAGGGTCAAGTTCATTCATTGTTCTTGATCGACAACAAGAAACCCCGAGTAAGTCATGCTATTTGTGTTTATGTTATTTTATTTTTTTGATTTATTACATATTTATATATAGCGTCGACTGCCTTATATTTAATGTTTTTTTTTTTTTTTAATTCAAGTGACGAGAATGGCTTTGAAGGATTAGTGGAAGCCCTTGTTGTACCTGAAACTAAAGGGCGTGTTCGAAGAAGGCAAAGTAGAAGGTGGTCAGGCGAAGGATTGCCGAAACAAGCGAAGGGCCAATTCAATCGATTGTTCTTTAACAAAGAAAAAAATATCTAGTAAGTTCAACAATTTGTGTTTAGTTTTCCTTTACGTTATTATATGGCTCGATGTTATATTTATGATGTTTTTTGCCTCTTTTTCAAGTTCGAATAAGGCAAGCTGGAGCTCAACAACCAACAAAATGGCCAATTGAAGGGCCACCATAAAGGCCAATATAGGTGTCACTGAAGCTGAAGCTGAAGGGCTAGATAGAAGAAGGACAACTAGAAGAAGGCCAACTAAAGAATATCGCTGAAGCTAAACAAATTTTTGCTGATGATTTAGTAGTCTTTTTGTAGCTAGGGAGAAGTTTAGAGGTTTTTATCTCTCAAGACCCAACTAAAAAATCAACGACTGTGCCAACAAACAAGAAGACATTGGCTGCGCTAACAAGAAAGAAGAAGAACCCACTTGTAGCTCCATTTGGATTAGTTCAACCTAGGATATTTGTAGCTCTATCTAAATCAGTTCAGCTTGAGATAGTTACAGCTCTATCTAAATTAGTGCATCCAGAGACAGCCGAAGAAGAAGTTGCACGTCCAGTTAGAAAGAGTTCAAGAATTATGAATCAAGTGAAATGTCCATTAAAAGGAACATGAACATGGGGATTGTGCATATTGATTGGTGAGATGGGATTGGATGAGATGGGGTTTGTGGGGCTTAGGAGTTAGTTTTGTTTATAACATGCTATGGATGGTTTTTTTAGTTTATCATTGAGTTTGTAAGACTTAATTTCAATATCAATGGAACAACCTTATTGCTTTTCTTTTTTGGATTATGCTTTTACTTGTTACTTGTATTAGTTCGTGGTGATGGTGGTTTTGGTTGTTCGTCTTTGTGGTGGTGTTGGTGGTTATGTTGGTGGCTGGTGGTTGTTGGTGGTGGGTCTGTGGTGGTGGTTGGTGCAGCACTTGATGTAACTGTTAGTGTGCACATCTTGCATCAGGTGGTGCTGGTGCAAGTTAGTGCAAAATCCAGCTTGCATTAGCACCTTTTGCAGCAAACCTACCACCAGCATAGTGGTTGTTGCTGGTGAGTTTGTGGTGGTGGCTAGGGTGCTAGTGTGGTGGTTGGGATACTGGTGTGGTTGGTAGTGGTTCTTAGTGGTGGCTGGTGATGAGTGGCGGTTGGGAACTCTTACAATATCTTGTGTAAGTGTGCAGTGTGCACATCTTACATCAGGTGGTGCTGGTGTAAGCTAGTATAAGACTCAGCTTGCACTAGCACCTTTTCAGCAAACCCACCACCAGTACAGTGGCTGCTAGTAGTAGGTCTGTAGCGGTGGCTGGGGTGCTGGTATGGCGATTAGGGTGCTTGGTGGTGGCTGGTGGCATTTAACGGTGGCTGGTGGCGGTTGAGAGCTCCTACAGTAACTGGTGCAAGTGTGCAGTGTGCACATCTTGCACCAGGTGGTACTAGTGCAAGTGTGCAATTGGCATATCTTACATCAGGTGGTGCTCGTGCAAGCTAGTGCAAGACTTAGCTTGCACCAACACCATCTGTAGTAGCACACCACTAGTACAGTGGTGGCTGGTGGTGGCTTGAGATGGTAGCTGTGATGCCTGGTGTGACTGGTGGTGACGGCTAGTGACCAGTGGTGGTGGCTGGTGTAATTTTTAGGAAAAACCTACAAAAATTGACATTTAACTGCATATATTCTAAAAAACTTGATACTTAAGTATTTACTTTTAACCACAAATAACACTTATATGATCACTTTTAATAATAACCTAACACTTAAGTGATCACTAAATACAACTTATAACACTCAAGTAATCACTTATGCATGTCCTATGTATATGCTGGTTTGTAGCAAACTAGAGAAGCAACTTATTCAATTCAATGCTTGTCGATTTACTTTCAGTTCAAGTAAAGAAGTCATCACAACACATTGACCTAATACACGTCTTTGCTAGTTTATATTCAAGAACAAGCAAAAGCAGCATTTTATTCACTCATTCCATGTCCTTGACCTCATCATAAGCACAAGAAGTAACTTACAATACATATGATATCATAAACAACAACAAAGTCATAACGATCTCGTGGACAATAAAAAATGTTTTTCACTTAAAGAAAATGGCCCATATTTGATCTAAAACAATTTTATTTGTCCACTCATTTTCAACTATAGTAGCCTGAGAAACTTCTTCTCATCTTCAAGTACTTTACATTTCATTATAAAGTAGGATAGACAACAAAACAACACCACAATAGACGCTTGGTAACACTTCCGTTCAATTTTCATTTTTGAAACTTCATTCTTCAAATGGTTAGCCAATGATGCTTTAGCTTGCATTGAATCAACATCGTCCAAGTCATCCACGAATGTAGATGGAGGTTGATATCATCCATCAAGTAGATCCAATATCACATCTGTGGCTCAGTGAGAGAATTTCGTATTGACTCATTTGAAATATTTGTACTTCAACCCTTCTTTATATCGGGCGTATCCATAGAATCTCCTCCTAGGATTCAGCTGAGTCCATGATGTTCTTCTTGGACTCGGTAACCCATAAAAAAAAGAAACGCTTGCCTTCTCTTTCACTTTGGTGAGAGGAATTAGAGCCACTACTAAAAGTCTTGCTCTCTATTTATGATATTTGGAGGTGGAATTTGGGACAAATCGAAATTAGGGTTCAGGATTAAGGTTCGAGCGCTTCAATGGGGATTTTGGCCGATTTAGGGTTTTAGCTTTGGGTCAATTGGGGAGACGATGCCATTTGACCAATTTAGGGCTTTTATTTTGACCAACTATGGAAACAGCATCATTTTGAGTGAGTTAGAGCTGAGTCATCTCTCTAGCAAGCCACATAGGCGAGCAATATTAATAAAAAAATTGTCACATAGAATTTCTGACAAGGTTTGCTAGACTTGGTACTTAGGTGTTCCATTTTAAAAAAAAAAATAATGGCATTTATGTGTCACTTTCCTAACTTTTGACACTTAAGTATTCATTCGTGCCAAATTTTGACACTCCAGGTATTCTTTTGCCCTAACTATTCCATCCAGATTATCGAAATTGCAACCACCACCAAGCAATTATCAATCATGGGCTTGAGAAGACACCGATTGGTCACAATGTCGCAATGAGCTGAACCATCTTAGCTGGCCGTCTCGCTGATTCAATGACCATCGATTCCCTTTTTAAGTATATGTTGCAACTTTTAAGCAATTGGTTATGAATGTGGAAATCGTTTTGTGTACTTCACAATCTTAGTGGAAAGTTTGATTTGTAGCGGAGCTGAAATTTGAGGACTATAAATTTGATTCAACTTATGTCAAGTAATAGAGACTCGGGTCAATTATCGATGAAATATGAGTCTTGGATTAGTTAAGCCAAAATACGAGTCAATATAATTGATAATTTGTTATGGTTTAAATGTCTTGTAATGAAAAGAAAATAATACTTTAATTTCGCAATTAGGCTTAGGAGCTACTTGGGTTCAAAAATTGAACTCAAGCTAAATCAACTTAATTATCTAGCGAGTCAAACTTGATCAAATTGAACTAATTAAGCTGACCTTGAATAAGCTTATGGATAGATTGAGATCTTGATTTGGTGATACTTAGGCTGGGGAAATTGTCATTTTGTTTTGAGTTTGTGTAATAATCCAAGGGAAGGTTTTATGGTATTGAAGAAAGGTATTATTTTGTTTTATGACGTAAAACCGCAACGAGATAGATCATACTTGATTAGATCTTTAGCTGAGTTGAGCTGTGCTTGCTTTATGGTAACAGCCATGGCAGACGTTGGCATATGTAGATAGCGATGTTTTTGGTGTTCCAAGCAGTGGTGTCAAGCGCGATCAGGTATATGTGGCTGGATAATTATTATCTACTCAGTATCACACCCCAAAACTACAAAGAATAGGGATGACACGGCCGTCCTTCTACACAAAGGACGCAGCCTCAAACACAACTAACAACCTGATATCAACTTATATATATTTCAAATCATATATACATATAAGATAGATTAACATATTGGTTGCAACATCAGAGTTTCTATAATCCACCAAAAAGAAATATACAATTAGAACTCTGACAATCCAACCACTAGCAAGGAATATGTGCACCACTTCCTTTGACCATACCCAAAAATAGAACTCCCCAAAAAGTTTCCCACTGACGGCGTACTCGCTCTATTCGCCGCTAACCGAGGAACCTGAAAAGATTAAAGGAAGAGTTGAATGAGCAACAATAGCTCAGTGAGTAGTACATATCTTCTAAGTAGATCGAACAACCACTATGCATGCATACAAAGTAATACCAAACTTCATAACGCAAACTCAATATATAAAATACATATCGAATCATATAAGAGTCATTTCTTATCATCAAAGCTTTATACTAATATGAAAAACTCATTTAAATCGCCATCAAAAATCAAGTATCAATGGTCAAATCCATTGAATAATCTCCATCAAAAACACATCAATGGTCTATCCATTGATTCATCTCATATCAAACACACGTCGATGGTCCATCCATCGACCAATGCTCAATAACTAACCATGGTCACGACACAACGCCTTGTGACAAGGTAACCAAGATTCTCCCCTTGGCAAGGTCTCCACCTATAAAGTCGATGGCTGGGTCCAGAGGGATATCTTAAACCTGGTATGCATACACCCCGAAAACCCCTCATTGGGTTCATAGTCATATTAAGCATAAATGACCATTCTTCAATACCAAAAATCCAATCCAGAAATCAATATCTTAAATCAAACAAATAACATTTGCAACATAGCCTATCATCCATTTCATACCTATTTCTCAAATCATCATAAACTTTTCTAACAATCGGTCGCAAAGCAATTTCATATATATTTCTCCACAAACTTTGTATAATACGCTTTTCAAACACTCATAATCAACCAAAGGGTAGTAAATGCTCGATCCGGCTTTTATGCAATAAAAATGCTCTTCTCAATTTAATATATAAACAACCACTGGGGCTTCGTGTGGCATCCCAAAATTTAATGACAAGCCATAAGGTGTGTTAAAGTCTCTAATTAGGTGATAAAATTTCAATGGCTTATGCTTTAGCCATTAGTCTTTTAATTAGATGATTTGTGCATATGATTGTGGAAATTTAAATTTGATAGATTAATAATCTATGCTTGGCCATATGGTTTATAAATTAAATTTCAATGAACAAGATGTCCCAAGACTTTGGCCAAGATGAAAATTGGAATTTGGGAATAATTATGGAAAGGAATTCAAAAAAAAAAAAAGGAGGAGGAGGAAAAGGTCAATTTTTAGGATGGGCCTTAAGCCCATTTGGCCTAAGCTTTTAATGGGCCAAGTTGGCCGGCCCAATAGTGGCCCAAGAGGAGTAGTCGACCGGCCCATTAGAGGCCCAAAAGAAAGGTGGCCGGCCCATGCATGGATCTTGCCAAGTGGCAAGAAGAGTCCCCATGCATTGGTCCATTTAAGTGGCATGTAATGATTGTCAATCATGAGAAATTGGGGAAATAAAAGGGAAGAGAGAGAGTAGAGTGGCCGGATCCCATTTGGCCGAGAGAGAGGGTGAGAGAGAGAGAGAGAGAGAATTCGAGAAAGAGAGGGAGAGACCGAGAGAGGAAGGAGGCGGAGCCGAGGGATTGTCGCCGTCCGTCCGCCGTGTGCCGCCGTGATCGCCGCCCTACGCCGTCGACCGACCAGTCTAGAGGCAAGTGGGAGTCCTCTAGCTTCTCTTGCATGCTTGTATGTTGTTTGCATGTTGAATTTTTGAGTGTTAGATGAGAAAAACCGAAGCATGGATGAGTTGTGTGTGAATGGTGTGACTGTTCGTGCTCGGATCATGTGAGTCAGAAACTTGTTTGAGCTTGCATGTGTGTTTGAAGTCCGATTTTGGCTTCGATTTCTTCATAAAATTTGTATCTAACATCTTGTACTATAACATACTAAAATTTCGTGGAAAATGATGGAGATTTAAGTGGTTAAAGTCTCATCCTACGGAGACCCCAGATCTGTAAAGTTTTTACTGACCTCTTGCTGGATTCTTGATTGCATGTTGATTTTTGTTGAAGATATCACTTCGATGTCTTCATAAAAGTTGTAGGAGACAACTTAAACTACAACATACTCATATTTGAAGTGAAATGAACAAGTATAGCCTAGTAAAATGACTAGATCTTGAAGACGATGATTCTGGTGATGTGTTCCGAGACACCCGAGACTTCAAGGACCTAAATGATGACTATACACTGGTTATTTAACCTAGATCTCTCCATGAAACTTGTAAAGAACATATTGATACATAACATATCTAAATTTTAGAGAAAACTAAAGAGAATAGGTAGGTTAAATCTCAATATTTCGGAGATGTGTATACTGGACGATGCGGTAATGGGTCCAGAAGTTTCGTGAGGTTGAATAAAATAATCCATAAGGAATCTGGCTTGGAGTTCCCATGAAAGTTGTACGAAAATGTCTTGGCTATAACCCAGAAAAATTTCATAATTTTTGGAGACCATATGGATATTTTAGTCGAATTTATTCGGAAACCGTGCATTCTGGTTCATCCGAGAATCATAGGATGTTTTTGGGAAAAATGTGAGATTTAGTAAAAATTCAATTTGGCCATGAATTTTGCAAGTAATTATCATCCTATGGGTTTGTTTAATAATTTCTTGAATTTTGATAATTTCAGGAATTTAAAAATAAATAATAATAATAATAATAATGATGATGATGATGATAATAATAATAATAATAATAATAATAATAATAATAATAATAATAATAATAATAATAATAATAATAATAATAATAATAGATTTTTATTTGGCCATGGATTCAATTTAATTTATGTGGCATGTGTGATGAGGCCTTGGTACATGTATTGAATCAAGATGTATGTATGATAAAGTCTTGGTGTATGTATGACATTGAATTGAGATGCATGTGTGAATTCCATGCCAAGTATGATTTGTTTGATGCCATGCCAATTGCCATGTTAAATTGAGATCAAAAAATGGTAAATGTGGATAATGATAAGTGAGGAGGTGGTTGTGGCGGAGGATAATGCCCGGAATGTATAGAGATGCATTGCCGGATGGCCCAGGAGATTCAGGATGCCGGAATGTGGGGGCGGAAGCCTGTCGGAGGTCTTTGCCCGAAGGGAATGCCTCGCGATGCCAGGATTTGGGGTGCGGGATGCCCGGCCAGGGAGTATAAATGCCGGAAGCCCTGTCGGAGGTTTCTGCCCGAAGGGAATGCCTCGTGATGCCAGTTGAGATGCGAGATGCCCGGAATGTGGGGGGCCGGATTCCCGGTGGCCTGGGATGGCTAAATGCCGGAAGCCTCGGAGATCTTTGCCCGAGGGGATGATTAAAATGGATGATTAAAATTGATAATAATGATGCCATGATATGCATGATGATATGCATGATGATGATGATGATGATGATGATGATGATGATGATATATGATATGGCATGATGATATGCATGATGATGATGATGATGATGATGATGATGATGAAGATGATGATGATATATGATATGGCATGATGATATGCATGATGATATGCATGATGATGATGATGATGATGATGATGAAGATGATTGATGATGATGATGATGAAGATGATGATGATATATGATATGGCATGATGATATGCATGATGATGATGATGATGATGATGATGATGATATATGATATGGCATGATGATATGCATGATGATATGCATGATGATGATGATGATGATGATGATGAAGATGATGATGATATATGATATGGCATGATGATATGCATGATGATGATGATGATGATGATGATGATGATGATGATGATGATGAAGATGATGATGATGATGATGATGAAGATGATGATGATGATATATGATATGGCATGATGATATGCATGATGATGATGATGATGATGATATATGATATGGCATGATGATATGCATGATGATGATGATGATGATGATGATGATGATATATGATATGGCATGATGATATGCATGATGATGATGATGATGATGATGATGATGATATATGATATGGCATGATGATATGCATGATGATATGCATCATGATGATGATGATGATGATGATGATGGTGATGATATATGATATGGCATGATGATATGCATGATGATATGCATCATGATGATGATGATGATATATGATATGCATGATGACATGTACGATATACTGATGCCATGATGATGATGACATGTATGATTTGCATGATGCATTGAGTTGTTATTGGATTCCTTATCTGCTGAGTGGTTGTACTCACCCCTTTTGGGGATAAACATTTCAGATTAGCAGTATGCCGCTTCTTGCCGTCGCGCGGAGTGCATTTTACGGGCTACCGTCTGACGTTGAGGTAGAGTGTGAGGAGTTCAGCTGCCCTTCCGTGCCTGGACTCACCTACATACGCGTGCGTTGTTTTGTCTCTTACGACATAGGCCTAGCTGGGGGCCCAGTCGTTCAGGAGTTTGTCTCTATCCACGTTCGCCGCGATGGGGGTGATGAGGGGGATGCTGCCGCCGCCACCGCCTGACACACCGGACTACGTGTGAGGCCCGAGCGCGACGAGTATGGGCTGTGTTTTTTTGGGAGCTAGTTAGCCGACACATATGATGGGAGGTTGTGTACACGTGATGTAGAGGGTCGAGGGTTTTTTTTTGAGGTTTTAGGCAGGACATGGCAGAGTCCTAGCTTTTCCTTGTTATGTATCGATCCGAGAAAAAGAAGTCCCATCCTGGGAAGAATATGTAAATAATGTGTCGTCGCTTGTTTATAAAATCCTGGTGTTTAGTGGTGTGTATTGGTATCATGGATTGATAGGGGGATAGATGGTGATGCTTTGATTTGCTTCCGCTATGAGCCGCGCCGGGACCGCTTTAAAAAAAAAAATGCCTGAAATTAAAGACGCTTCTTCTAAGTATAAGCTAGAAAGGGTAATAAGGTGTAATATTGTTGCTTGTGGCGACCGCCGAAGGGTTCGGGGTGCTACAGTTCGCCCCAGTGGCCACCCTTCTAACTTGGAAGGGGGAGGTTGGAGGTTCAAATCCCCACCTTCTCAGGGGGGATTGGGGTGGGGACGATTTCATTTTAGGAGTGGGTTTTGACTCCCACGCCCTACAAGGAGGTAAGGGCAAAAGTCTGAGAGTGAGTGTTAAAGTAGGATTAGAGTAGGACCGACAAAAAAAAAAATTCAATATATAAACATATATATTTCAAGACATGATTTTATAAAATCAAAGAAGATATAGTACTACTCACCTCATTGTCTACAACCAAACGACGAATGATACCCGTATTGTCGAACTCACGGCCCTATCAAATAATCGAGGAATAATGTTAAAATCTAATAAAAGTCTATATCAATTACGAAACGACTAATTTACTCCTAACTATAACAAAATGACTTCTATGCACTAACAAATCGCATAACCAAAGCGATTGTTCAAGCCATTCACAACACGGAGTTTAAGCGCAAAACTTGATCGCGCCTTAACTTTCTCCTCCGAACCCCGATCTGAATATATTTATAGTCAATAGAGAGCCCTTGACAATATTACAAGAATCCCAACTTCACCGTCCCAAAATCAAGCCGAAAGGTGACAAAATATAGGCCCAAAGCTGCTGGACGCGTACTGTTCACTGTGCGCAGGAAACTTTGAAATTTTGTTTTGGACAAACCACAGGCTTAAATCACGATCCATAAAATCCCACGGCTCCACAACACCCTAAATCATAATTACTACACAAATAAGCAGCTCAATAACCTCCAAAATCGGACTTCGCCGCTCAATTTTCCAAAAATTCTGGATTTGAGCCCTAAACTCATAAATTACTTCAATTGGACAAACGAGGGGCTTAATCTCTTACCGGGTGCTGCGTTATGGAGTCGAGTCAGCTTGGCGAGGCATCCGTGGCGTGCACGTGCCAAAACCCCTTTCCTTTCTTCCCCTTTCTCTTCTTCTTCTTCTTCTTCTTCTTTCTTCTTCTTCTTCTTTCTTCTTCTTCTTCTTTTCTTTCTGGTCGAGGGAACTTTCAGCCTCTATTTAACCAAGACCTCTCCCCTCTCCTTTTTACTTTATTGACTTTTCAACTTCTTTTTCTTTTTCTTCTTTTGGGGCCCACTAGCCAAATATTACACTCAGTCATTGCCTCCTGTTTGTTTCAAGCATGCCCCTCTCACAATTTTCCAATTCTCAGCTCCTTAAAGAGTATGGAGTTTATGGAGATGTTGTTCTCGGAATATATGGGAAGAAGCCAACAGTGCGTGATGTGGCGAAGGTATGAATGGGGGAAATGGTTTAACAAGATAATCTCTTCTTTTGTAGGTGTTCTAGGGGTGGATGTTAGTGGCCTTTGCTTTACTATGCAACTGTCGAATAAATTTAAGATCCATTAGTCTAGACCATCTATAGCTAATATTTTAGCTATGGGCATTGTAAAGGTCACTTATCTGAGCGTGACCTTGGCGGGGAGTAGTCCAGCACCGGGAGGATCTATAATGGATATCTTTAAATCTCCCTTATAGTGTTTATTGCTGGGAAGCCATGATTAGCATTTGGAAGCAAACTTTCTGCTTCTGTGGTGTTGGAATGTTGCCGGGTGTGATGGATCATCTATTTCTTATTTGGCCAATATGAAGCTTTTTTTAATAATCTTATTTTTAACATGCTGCAGCCTTTGCTTGGTCTTATGCATAATCATTCTTTGTTTGTGCAACACCTCTCTCAGATATCTTTCGATTTGAAAGTCAATAGGAAAAGGAGAGAAATTTAGTTAATTACATCATATGTTGCTGCGAGAAAACATGGCTAGTTGAGAAGGTCTTCGGTGTTTGCGTTGAGGTAAAAGTTTGATGTTGTTATCAATATCAACTATTAAGAGCCTTGATTTGGAAAAAAAAAAAAAAAGGTTAGTATGATGATCAAGTATGTGTCGACTTTCAATAGCATGGAGTTTTGCTCAAAGTTATTAAACCAATTCTGAATGAAGAATTGCAATAGTGCTTATGAATAACAACTAGTTACAGAGTTAATGAACACAAAGTTACTAAAGATGCCCCATAAAATGCTCTCCAATGTTGGTATCATAGGAATTTCCAGACTAATGCAATTAGTACAGTGAGCTAGATTTCCATTAACTGCGACTGGGTGTTGAACTTTTAAAAGTAAGGTAAAAGTGATGATTATTTTATTCTTGAAATATTTGGTACCCGTGTGTTTGAGTGAGTTATGATAAGCTCAATTGGAGGGTAAGAAAATGCATATATTTTTTAAAATTATGTACAAGTTGAGCAGAGCTATCGATTGTTAGTGCTTAGAATTATATATACCTATTGTGAGCAGAGAAGTTACAATTGACGAGTCTCCAATACTTTTGGATATGAGTGATTGTGGCAGTGTTTGTACGAATTTGGGTGGTTTTTAGCTCTAGATGGAGTTGCAACTAGACATCAGTGTAGAGGGTACTTGCGTGGTAATTGACATAGACAATGCTTGTAGCAAGGCTCCACCTACAAAGCCAATGAAAACTATAGTTGCTGAGTTTGACAAGGTATGAGTTTGATTTTTTTGACAATTATTGACGTAATAGTGTTTGTGTTTGTGAATTCTTGTGTAGCAGTTAATGTTTGCAGGTAGAGTTGGTAACTTGATAAGGTTTACGACGATATTCAAGTGTAGCTTGGATTTGGAAGATCTCTAGGGCAATTGAGCCCATAAAGGGGTGGTGGGAGATTAGCAGTTATCACATTTCAAGTGATTATGACTTGACTTAAATATAGAGCCAAGGTAGAGATTTTTAGAATATATCTCGAATTTGAGCTTTCGAATGAAACCTGATCTAATAGTGCCCAAAAATGTGGCCCGATGTGCAACCCTTAGATGTGACATGCTAAAAGAGTCCAAGACTAATTTTCTTAACAAAATTTTAAAAACAAAAATCAGTTTTCTCATTCGATTTAGAAGTCAGCCGCATGATATCCTAATTTAGTTGGAAATAAAAGTTTTGGTCTTCATGCTGCTGGTGCACAATGGCGTGCCTTGCGTGTAATAGTAGGGCACTAAATATACGACTTATTCGTGAATTATTCATTCCTTGAAGCAATGGCATTGAAGGGGCAAGACTTTGTGTACCACGTTATGCGATTTGAGAGATTATTTTGCAAGTAATTGTGATGGCTAAATATTTAGTGAGTTATGAGATAAAACAGGCGTTGGGATCATTGAGAATGTTTGAGTAGACTTGAGTGCGGTTATAATCTTTATTATATTGCTTGATCTCTAGTGGAATGCTGTATTGCTCTTTTTTTGGGGTAGATCACATTGACCAAACAACATAAATCTAATGTCTAGTTTATTTTTTTTTCATTTATTTTATTGCTCATTCTTGTGTTTTTCGCAATATCTTACTCCTATGGTATATTCAGCTTAGTTGTATGAGAAAAACGTTTCCTTCGGGTGTTGAAGGAAAGCATAATCCGGCCAAAATCAAACCAAGGTTCATGAGTTTGGTTTTGGCTGGGGAGTAAAAAAGAATCAACCAATTTAGTTTGGCTTCCTTGTGGTTTACGGTAGATCACTGTTAAACAGCCACGGACGCATTTATATTGGTATGATCATTTATATGAAGAATGTTTATCAGACTAGGTGACCGGCATTCACCAATTTCTTACTTATAAATGTGACTTGCTATTGATGGTACAATATTAAACTTGTGATTCAAATCGTAAATCAGCGTACTCGGACTTAATTCGCGGAGTGGGGAGAGACAGAGAGTGACCGGGATCCAATTAACGCAGCAACGCTAACACTACAGCACTGACTGAGGAATATAACAAATCAAAGAAGAGGAATGCTGGCCCGAAGAAAGGAAAACTGGTAAGAGGAAGAACTAGAGCGATGGACGAAGACTCCCCCCAACGGGAACAATGTATCGGGGGATGCAGACTGCAAAGTCGCAGAAGAAAGAGAAAGAGATGGAGAGGACAGAGAGAGAGAGAGAGAGAGAGAGAGAGAGAGAGAGATGGAGAGGGGCAAGCGTGGTGGGTTCGCGCCCCGTGGTGTTGGACGCTTCCTCCTCATTTCCGAATTCTTTCCTCTTTTTTTCCTGTCATTTTTGCAGTAGGAGTTTTGTCACTCGTGGAGCGATTAAAACAACCGCTATTAATCAAGCCCTTTTTTTTTGTTAAAAAAAACAGGGCTTGATTTGACATAATGCTAATTTCAAACCGTGGATATTACGTAGCACTAGAACGATCAGTGCACTGCCAAAAAAAAAAAAAAGACAAACGAAGAAAAATTTAACCTGAGAACTTAACAACTTAAACAGCCCAAACATCCGAATTATCAATATTATAGAAATTGAACAGCTGGAGTTTACAGGGAAGGACAGAGCAAATCAGCACGCTTAGTACAAGAAGAAGAAGAAGCGAAACAAAGGTTTAAAAAAGGGTGAGATCCCCCGGCATTAGATTTTCAATAGAATTTGTGGGTAGCAACTTACCCAAACTATTTTAAAAAAATATGGGGCGTGTCTCCTATCCTACATCGCTAAGGAGAGAAGTGCTGGCCTAGCTTATAAGGCAATGAGCGCTGCCCTAAGAAAAATAAAATTGTGAGGACTTAGTGTTCAAAGCGGATAATATGTATACCCTAAGGCTGCGTTTGGCAGTTAGGATAAAATTCAGGATAGGATATGATTTATCATATCTTATATTTGGTGCTTGCTCAGGACATGATAAAGTCGAATATAAAGGGGATATAGATAGGATAAAATTATCCCATGGGGGATGTGGGATAAAAGTGGATAGGATTTATAATGTCCATACTAGGAAAGTTATTTCTCTCGAATAACAAACTTATTAAATTAATAAAATTGAAATGATATTTCAATATAAATAATATTTGAATTATAATTTAAGAAATTAAAAATAAAAAAATTCATTTTTAATTAATCCTATTTTATATATATTCAATTTTAATTCTATCTTATAATAAACATTAAATCTATAAATTAAATATTTATATTTATTATATATTTTAGGTATATTAGTACATTTTACTAGTTGATAAAATTTTATTAAATAATGATGAAAGGGAAAAAAATAAATAATAAAGAAAATAATATAAAAAAGAGGAAAAATAAAATAAAAATAAATTAAAGAATAGTGTTACGAGAGATTTTCACCATCTCCGTTTATGAACATTTAAGTTCATTTATAATGATATGCCGTTTATATAAAAAAAAAAAAATGTACATGATATGATGAAAACATATCCGACTTTAATATTGCGATTCACCAAATAATGGACGGGATATAAAAAAATCCGAAGATTTCATATCCTATCCTATCCAGTCTTATCCCGATTAGAAATCCGGATAACCAAACGTAGCCTAAAGACTCATGATAGTCTCAATTCCCTGGTCAGACGACCTAGATCATACAGTCGATTCAGTTCACTGAGTAGACGATCTGATCAGATGATCTAATCATTAACTATCTGATCATACAATCGATTCAGTTCACTGAGCAGACGATCTTGAGACTCGACTGCTCTGAGATGTTGATAGAAGCCAAGCTGTGCCATTAATAACCAAACCAAGGTGACAAGTTCTCCTCCTTTACTTAGTTGTTGAGCATGTGCGGACGGTCGGCAATGAACCGCAGCATAACCCAGCAATTCCACCCACACTTTGCTCATGATCTTCCACCTGTCTTTCCTTTCAATTCTCTGCAATTCTCTAGCGAGAACACACGCATTAGAAAGCACAGAACTGATTTTCTCTCTGTGTCCCCAGGAGGTGGCCTCACTACTAGGAGAGCTCCGCACGCACTTTTCTTCGTTATGCTCATTTTGCTCCCATCAAGGAAATTCCTCTGAGGAACTTGTCCAGCTCATCACAAGTGTATTGGAACCTTATTTCGCCGAACCCAGCAATTGCAGACATCATATCAGGTTGTTTGATAATAAGATGAAGCATATAATCTGACAATGCCTTACTGTTTACACGATTAGTGTTAAAGTCAGTACTTTCCTCAGTGTCCATAATGTAACAGAGCTCGGTGGCAATGTGCCACAGTAAAAGGCTCTCATCATAATCAATAGTGCGGACGAATGGAAGCAAGTTTGTGCAATCTTGCTTTGTTTTGGAATGCTCCAGAGCCCATTCACCCCGAGCAGCACATATCTCCAACGCGCCTTTCATGTCTTCTGTAGTCGATCTCTTCCGTTTCAGCTCATAAAAAATCAGTTCACCTAATTTTTCAGTGTATGGTACTCGCCGTCCAGGCTTCAAGTCATCAAAAAATTCCCACAGAGAGATGAGATCAAGGAGTTTCTCAATCCATTTTGGCCACCTACTCAGCTGAGAATCTATCAAATTGTACTGGAAGATTGATCTAGACCACCTAGCATGTAGTATATGCAATGCGAACGGTGAGCTTTCGGATTTGAATTTATGGAGGAACTTAATGAAGATGCATCCTGTAAACAAACCTCTATGATGTTTCTGAGATGTCCCTACTTTTGCAAACATCCTGTCAGAGCAAATGAGCATACTAAGAGCTACAAATTCCAGGCCCACAGCTCCAAAGAGCAAGGTGTACGTAATCTTTATATCATATTCGTGAAAACCACGCTTGTCCAAGACATAGGAAAGTGCAAAAGCAGTAACGACGGAGCCAACTGAGATAGCTCGGAAAAGGTACCCTGTTGGACAGTGAACCACGGCAGCCTTAGTATAAAGAACATCATAAAAGAAGTTGAGCTCAGCCTCAATGACCCGAAAGGCATCCTTCGCGTTTCTGCTTCTGAAAAATTCCCAGCTTCTGTTCATTTGACTGAGGTCGAAGGGGAGTTCCACAAGGAGGCATTTGAAGGTTGCGAAGTTAAAAGATGCGGCTTTTATCACTTCTCTGTCGCCCAAATCGGTTTTATGTCGCTTTCCAATATCTCGGGATTTGATATTATGCTCCGAAATCATCTCTATTAGAGCATCGCTACCCTGGTTAGCATCAAGAGACGGGAGCAAGGAACCACGTAATCTACTGAAGCGTGCAAGATACAGAGCACATGTTCTTTCTATATATTTTATGGTTCCTCCAATAAACACGAAGATGGTTGGGACAATTAGCTTGTTACTGGGGAGGGATTGGTAAAACACATAGCATGCAGTGCCTAGCTGGAATAAGAGATTAAGCAAGTGCCTACCCCACAGCTCATTATCCTCGAGCGCGAAAGCAGTGATTGTGTCTGGTCCTCCGAGGTGTAGCAGAAGGAATGGAGCCCAAAATGCCAAAAGGTCACCATATGCATCGACCTTGGAGTCTGAAGTACAACCATTGATTTGGGCTTTGGCAAGGAGTCCGAAGGCATAGATAGCGACCGAGTCGGCAACCAAGTAAGCTAACCACATGAGAGTCTTGAACCACCTGTTTGACCACCTCTTTCGCATGGGTGCAAAAAAGATGAGAAAGACTTGCAGAGATAGGCTCGTAAGGATCGCCCCTCGGAGATTGAGTTTCATCCATAGATTCTGAGCTTCTGCAAGAATTTTCATAATTCCCATTTGATCCTCACTCTCTCACCAGATCTTGGAAGGAAATGTTTTAGTCTGCGCGAGTATTACAGTAAGGCAACAATGAATGAACAAATATGCAAATCGGTGAACATAATAACAGAAAAGGTTACCATTAAGGGCAGAGAGTCGATAATCCCTTTGAAATCTTTTGACGACCCGATACGAATGGAAGTCTTGCTTCATGCAACCGAGTGTCAAGCAATGCGTAGTTATAGAGGAGTTAGAAGCGACGGGACTTGAGCTGAGGTCGGTACGGAGTTGGAGGAGTTGCGAGAAATTCCTGGAATGGAAATTAAAGGCATGAAAACCAGAGCGCTTTGGCTATTGCTAGGGATGCACATTCTACTCTTTATCACTTTAGCCTCTCTTCTTTTATCTTTAACCTCTCTTCTCATTCAAGCATCGTCATCGAACCTGCCACTGTCAATCAAATTCTAGAGATGATATACTAGAGAGAGAGAGAGAGAGAGAGACTTCTCGTCATCTGGTGCTTCTTGCTTTCAAGTTTTAACACCATCTATTTCCAAGTTTAGCTTTAGCCTCATTCACATTTCTCTCTTTTTCATTGTCTTGCAGGATCTAATCTTCCTTAATGAAGAAGGAACATAAGCCAATGCTCACAACAAACAAGAGGCCTCACAAGTCACAACTACTCTTCAGACATTTGACAACTTATTATCTTAAAGCATCACACGATGGACAGTGTTAAGACAATTCAGAACATCATCCAACCTCAATGTAGTAGCTTCATTCCTCCGCCACAAAAGTGCAAATTAATTGCATCAAAGCAAATTGGACACTAGTTCAGAAATTCAGACCGTGAGCAACCAGAATACCAAACCAAAGCACAAATTCGATGCAATGTAAATGCAGTCCCCAACATTCTGCACTAGACCTGATCAACAATAAAGAGAAATTTGAAAAAAGATAAATATGAACCACAGGGAGAAGTTGAGAAGGGTATATATTGCCTTTGATTAGAGAAGCGGAAAGGCATCCACTTTTTTTTTTTGTTGGTCCTACTCTACGCCTATTCAAACTCTCACTCTCGGTATATATTGCCTTTGATTAAAGAAGCGGAAAGGCATCCACTTTTTTTTTTGGTCGGTCCTACTCTATGCCTATTCAAACTCTCACTCTCGGTATATATTGCCTTTGATTAGAGAAATAGAAAGGCATCCACTTTTTTTTTTTTATCGGTCCTACTCTACGCCTATTAAAACTCTCACTCTCGGTATATATTGCCTATGATTAGAGAAGCGGAAAGGCATCCACTTTTTTTTTTTTTGTCGGTCCTACTCTACGCCTATTCAAACTCTCACTTTCAGACTTTTGCCCCGCCTCCTTACAAGGCGTAGGAGTGGAAACCCACTTCTGAAACTAATTCGTCCCCACCCCAACCCCCTTGAGAAGGCGGGGCTTCGAACCCCTCACCTCCTCCTTCCATGTTGGAAGGGTGGCCACTGGGGTAAACCCCAGTGGTTGAAAGGCATTAACTTGTTTGTTTGATCCAATGTATAGTTTTCATTTAAACCAAAAATAGTTATCTTTAAACTTTCTAAAAAGAGTGTATGGACATATCCTCTATCGTTAGAGGTATTACTATGATCAGGACATCAAACATGAATTATATACAAAAATAGGTGTCATGCTAGCTTTTAATAAATAAAAAATAAAGGAAAAACATAGGTGTTGTAACTTGCCGGGGAAAATATAGCAAACAACGCTCATTAGATAAGATGCATTATATAGGAAAATTATATTTTTCTTTCTTCAAGGAAAAGAGCACACACTTTGCACGAAGAAAAAAAATACAACAAAATCTATCAATTCAGAAATAGATGTGTCCTTTTTTTTTTTCTAAATAAAGAAATTGGGCCTACTTAGAAGACATAGACTTAATTTTTTGGAGAAATAAGAGAGATTTAATTTGACGAAAAAAATAATTAAAATTCAAAAGTGCTAGCGATTTGAGATAATTAAGATATTCCATGCACCAATGGCTAGGGGTGTGCAACCGGACCGGGTAAATCCGGTTCCCGAACTAGCCACCCGGAAAACAGGGTCGGGAACCGGTTCCCATTGAAACCGCTCCGAGAACCGGTTCCCAAAAGTCAGAACCGGTTTGAACTGGTCCGAGAATCAGTTCTGAGGGATTACCCACCTGGGAACCGGATCGATTGGATCGGTTTGGGAACCGGTTTGAGAATCGAATTGTACGCCTTCTTGTCGACCTTGCGGCTTCACTGGTTGCTGGTGTCGCGAGGAGCCATGCGGCAGTGTTGGTGCAGTGGCGGCTTCACAGGGGCAAGGGCGACGGCGATGGCAACGGAGCTTCGAGCGGTTAGAGGTGTCGGGTCGTCACGGCCATAGCAAGGGCGACGAGTGGCGGTGCGAGCTCGTGGGTGAGGGGGCTCCGGCGGTGGCGCGGTGGTGCGGCCGCGGCGACGCAGGTGCAGTGGTCGACGGCTATGGCATGTAGAGCGAGCCCGTGAAGAAGATGAACAGTGCACTGTTCTATTTCTTCTTTTTTCTTATCTTTTTTTCTTTTCTCCCTGCTGGCTTGTCACGTCTCCCTCATGTCCCTCTCTACGCTACCCACGTCTCCTCTACGTCCTGACATTGACCTTGACTTTCAAGCTTTTCTTCCCTTTTTTTTTTTTTGTGTTTCTTTTTTCCAAGGAATGAAGAAGGCCCCCTGCCGAGTGATCCCAAAAAAAAAAAAACTCAGTGAAGTCACCAAACTATCGTGACCTAATCTCGGGTGAACCGGTTTGGTTAATACATACGAAATGAGGTAGAAATTTACTTATTAATTACGCTTAATATTTCAATATAAATTGGAAGAATTATGTTGCTTTCTCACGTATTAAAAAAAAAATTCGAAGTCCTGAAAAAAAAAAAAAAATTCGAAGTCTTATAGATGGGCGGTTGCAAAACAGGTTCCAATATAAACAGGTTAACCCTGAAACCGGACCGAAAAACTAGGATGGGTCGGGTACAGGGTCCAATGCAAACAAGGTTGGGTATAGGGTCCAAAAAAGGAGAACCGGTTATAACTATGAAAGCTAGTACGAGCACGTAGAGGGGGGGTGAATAGGTGTAAAAACAAATTTCCCCGAGTGAAGAGCAACTTAAATCAGCAATAGATTATGAAAAGGAAATTAGACTCTTGTAAACAAATCGAGTTACGATCAAAGTAAAAGAGCGTAGGGAAGAGAATAAGAACACATGGTTTATAGTGGTTCGGCTTAATCCAAGCCTACGTCCACTCTTCCGCACTGACAGCCCACCGGCTGGATTTCACTATGAAACAAAAGAGTTGTTACAGTGAAACTCTTCCTTGATTCTATAGTGTAGAGACTCCGCTACACTTCCTCAAGGTCTCTCAAAGATATATACTCTCTTTTGCGTACAAGATTTCGCTCAACAGTTTAATTGACTAAAAACAAGGAGCTTCAGACTTTGGAATTCTTCTATCGCGCACACACTCAAACAACTTGAACGTCTTCCTTAGATACTCCTTCATGCCATCACACCTGTTGGCACTTACCAAAGGAATTCTTCCAATCTACCCGTTGAACCGAATCAATTAGGAAAATTTTCGAGCTATTTAAGGAACATGACGATAGCCCATCAATCATGCTCACCCATACAATCAGGATCTAGGTTTCCATAAGTAGAACATTCAAATTGTACTTCGCCAATCAACGGATCCAAAATCCCTGAATCAATCTTGATTTAAATAATGGATTCCGACATGCTATATCCAGCCAAGAGATCTTCTTTAGTCGACAGAATCAAATCCTTAACGAAATACTTCATTTCGGATAAGCCTTCTTTGACGGTCTAGAAACTGTCAATGAGGATATACTTTGAGTCTTGAGTCTGGCAGTCCGGAGGTCTTCAGACTTTGATGGAAGAGTATGCAAGTTTTCAGACTAGGCTGATGGAAACATTTTGTCAACTTCAAAACACTCAATGAAGTTTTCTCCAACAATAACGGGGTCGGGTACAGGGTCCAGGTTTGGAACCTACCCACCCTGGACCCGATCACCCCTACCAATGGCACATATCTCCACTATATGACCTATTTTTTGTTGACCAGACTTAATCTAGCAAATCAATTAGAAATTGATAATTAAAAAATAGGTAGGACTTGAAGGTGCTTGGAGTGCTAATGAGACTGTAAAGGGATCCCAATTTGGAAATAGGACGCAGCTTTAACTTTGAAAAAAGGAAATGAACAAAAACACAATGGAAGGAATATTGTCGGTATATCAAAGGAAGAATCGGCTCGACTTGCTTATTTTAGATCTCACTGTTGGAGACGATTACAACTTTATTTTTCTCCTTTGCTCTTCTTTTATGATGCTAGTTAAATCCTATTCAGGATTTATATGAGGCAGCAGCTGAGATTATCGATGTAGACCCCTGCACATCTCTCACGATTCGTCTACTCTCAGTTCAAACTGGAGATTGAGTGTGTATATATGTAAGACCAGAGCTCTTTGGCTTTTGTTAGTGATGGGCATTCTATTCTTCATCACACTTTAGCCTTTTCTTCTTTATCTTTAACCAATCCTCTTCCAAGCATCGTCGTTGGACCTGTCACCCTGCCCCGCATCCCTCAGGAGATGATCTACCAGTTTGAAGTCACGGAGAGAGAGAGAGAGAGAGAGAGAGAGAGAGTCTTCTTTTGTCATCTGCTGCTTCTTGCTTTCGAGCTTTAACACTGTTTGTTTCCATTTTTAGCTTTAGCCTCATTCACAGGTTCTCATCTTCCTACAAAGAGGAAGAAAAACAAAACCCAAGACTGACAACAAACGAGAGGCTTCATGGCTACACTTCAGACATTGACTGTCAGAAAAAGCACGCCTCCCTCTCTCTGGATTTCTCCAGATCTCTCTCTCTACTCCTCTAGACTTCTCTCTCTCTCTCTCTCTCTCTCTCTCTCTAGACTTTTCTCGACCACATATTTGTTTAAGGACTCGACCGACTTTGCAGCCTATAAATAGGAGGAAGTGTGTCTTGTGCGTGAGTTGTAGAGTGGTAGCGTGATAGGGGTCTTTTTAGAAAAGTGTGTGTGTAGTGGTGTGGCGTGTGAGGCGTGTGTAGTGTAAGTGTAGGGTGACAGAGAGTGAGTGGGTGTGTGCACAAAGAGTTGTGTTCATGTGTGGTTTGTGTAGTGAGTGGGTAAGCAAATAAAGTGAGTAGTCATGAGAGTGTGATAGTATAGAGTTGTAATATTGTATATATAATAAAGTAATTATTTTACTTATACATCCACTTGCTTCTCGACAAGTGGTATCAGAGCAAGTTGTTGGAGACCATGCGAAGACAGTGGTCGGGGACCATTGTAAGTGAGTAGGCAATCAGGGATCATCGAGCCAAGGAGAGAAGAAGCGAAGGACGTCTGAGTTCTGCCAGTGCACAATCTGGGATTGTGAAGTCAATTGGTTCGGGACCAGGTTTACTTGATATACTGCTGGGCATTATACTCAAGTTACAATCGCAGATTTCTCAAGTTCGGTAAGTGGCATCGAGAAGCTCAACAACTCAAATTATAATAATTGGAGTACCCGCATGCAATATTACTTGCTAGGTCAAGATTTGTAGGATATCGTTGGCAGGAGCAACACCACACCACCCATGAATGATAGCGAATTAAGAAAATGGAACATAAAATCATGTAAGGCTCTTTATGTTCTTGCCGTGACTATTGAAGATGAATTATTACAACACATAAAGAGTGCGAAGACCCCGAAGGAGGCCTGGGATAACTTGGCGACGCTGTTTGCAAGGACAAACGATGCCAAGTTACAATGCCTGGAGAACGAGCTCCTCTCAGTCTCGCAACAAAGTATGACGGTAAGTCAATACTTTTCTAAAGTTAAATCTATTTGCGAAGAAATTTCAAAATTAGTTCCTAAGAATGACATCTCTTAGACAAGAATGAGAAGAATAATAATACATGGGTTAAGGCCGAAATATAATGGTATTGTTATGGCCACCCGTGGATGGGCAAATGAGCCAACTCTAATAGAGTTGGAGAATATATTGGCCAACCAAGAAGCCTTAGATAAACAAATTTCTAAGGTCTCAATTAAGGAGGATGAAAGTGCCATATTTAGTAATAAAAGAGGGTTCAAGGGCTAAAATAGAAATAGAGCAGGTACAAGAGATGGCAAACCATGGAAAAGTCATGGAGAATGGCCAAAGCGAATAAAAAGAACTGGACCTTGGTCAGGGGGAGCTCGTTGAGATCGTGATAAGGACGACAATGAAGAAAAGAAGAATAGAAGGCGTAATGGACGGTGTTACACGTGTGGCAAAGTAGGTCACTTTGCCAGGGACTGTCGATTCAAAAGAGTTGAAGGAAACGTTGCGGCATCTAAGGAAAATGATAGCAAAGAAGAGTGGGATTTCCAAGCATCCTTTGCAGTGGAGGAACAAGAAGAGCTCGCAAGCTCCTCCATCATAGAGTTAGAAAATGCGATGGCCCTCATCACGGTAAGTGATAAATTGATTGATTATGATAAAGATTGGATAGTTGACTCGGGGTGCTCAAATCACATGACCGGAGATCAAGGCAAGCTATCAAACATGTGCGACTACAAAGGAGGACGAGTAGTTGTCACCGCAGACAACTCAAGATTGCCGATTACCCATGTCAGCCAAACAATGATAACACCCCGATTCAGTTCGCATCAAGTCGAACTGAAAAATGTGTACCATGTGCTAGGAATGAAGAAGAATCTATTGTCTGCGGCACAACTTACAGACTCAGGCAATTATGTTGTGTTCGATCCTAGAGACGTTAGGATGTACTGCAATTTGAAACCTACTGGTACACCAATCATGGAGGGGCATCGATTAGAGTATGTCTACGTGATGTTAGCTCATACTGTAAACGTGGACAAAACTCGAAGGAGTGAAACGTGTGACACCCCGAACCCTTCGCAGGTCATCACTAGCGCCGATGTTACACCCTATTACCGTTTCTATCTTGTACTTAAAACAAGCGTCGTTAATCACAGACATTTTTTTTTCTTTCTTTTTTTTAAAGTGGTCCCAGCGCGACTCATAGCGGAAGCAAATTAAACATCACCATCTATCCCCCTACCAATCCATGATACCAATACACACCAGCTAAACATCAGGATTTTATAAACAAACTTCGACACTTTGCTTACATACATATATAACAAGATGGGATTCCCTTCAGGTCGGTACAAAACAAGAAAAGCTAGGACTCTGCCATGTCCTGCCTAAAATCTCAAAAAGAAACCTCGACCCCTAACATCATACGAGCACAAACCCCCATCGAAAGTGTCGACTATCTACATCAAAAGATCCAGCTCCTACTCATCGTGCGCAGGTCTCACACCCAACCCGGTGCATCAGGCGGTGGCGGCGGCAACATCCCTCGCATAGCTCCATCCCGTCGAATGTGCACAGAAATGAACTCTTGTATGACAGGGCCCCTAGCCAGGTCGACATCATACATCACTAGATATCGCACTCGGATAAAAGTTAGTCCGGGAATAGAGGGACAATCTATCTCCGCACACTCGACCTCTACATCAGACGGTAGACCATAAAATACCCCCGAGGCGGGAAGCAGACATCGCTAATCTGAAATGTTATTCCCCAAAAGGGTGAGTACAACCACCACTCAGCAGATAGGAAATCAATAACAACTCAATGCACCATGCATACCATCATACGATGCAGGCATTGCTTACCTTTGATGTCATGCGTATTCATGCATCATCATATTATACATATCATCATCATGGCATCTCATATATCATTATCATCAGCATGCATTTCATCATGCATATCATACCATGGATGATCATCATATCACATCACATCTCATCAACATCATCATCATCACCATGCATATCATTATGCATATCATCATGCATATCATCATGCGTATCATATCATTATCATCACCATGCATATCATCGTGCATATCATATCATAGGTGATCATCACATCACATCACATCTCATCATCATCATGCATCATCATGCATATAATATCATAGGTGATCATCATATCACATCACATCTCATCATCATTATGCATCATCATGCATATAATATCATAGGTGATCATCATATCACATCACATCTCATCATCATCATGCATCATCATGCATATAATATCATAGGTGATCATCATATCACATCACACCTCATCATCATCATGCATCATCATGCATATCATCATCATCTAATTCTCATCTTTATCTTTAAATTTGATCACCACATCACCCATTCTCAATTATCAATTTCATCATCCCTTCGGGCAAAGACCTCAGACAGGGTTCCCAGCATTCAGCCTCCTAGGCCACCGGGCTTCCGCCCCCCCCCCCCCCCACATTCTGGGCATCTCGCATCTCAACTAGCATCACGAGGCATTCCCTTCGGGCAAAAACCTCCGACAGGGCTTCCGGCCTTACCCTTCTAGCCAGGCATCCCGCACCCCAATCACGGTGTCGCGAGGCATCTCCCGGGCATGTATCCAAGATACAACCGGACATCCGGCCCCCACATTCCAGGCATCCTGAATCTCCCAGGGAATTCCGGCAATGCATCTCTGTACATTCCGGCCTCATCCTCCACCACAACCTCTTACTCACATATCACTTTTCCATATTCATCATCCTTTTAATCTCATTATTACATGGCATATGATTCACACATGCATCAAAATTCATGATCATACATACACCAATGTCATATAACAATACATAATAAATTCATTAGAATTCATGGCCAATAAAATAATCCACTTTTATTTTTTTATTATTTTATTATTTTATTTATTTATTTTCATAAATAAATATTAAATTCAATATCTATGATTTTCCCAAAATCATAATATTCAAACAATCATTAAACAGACCAATAGGATGACAATTCCATACAAAATTCATGGCCAAATTGAATTTCACATAATTTCACAATTTCTACAAAATAGCACATGATATTCGGATAATGACCAGAATGCACAGTTTCCAAATAAATTCGATTAAAATACTCATATGGCCCCCAAAAATTACGAAATTTTACAGGGTGATAGCCAAGACATTTTCGTGCAACTTTCATGAAGAACTCCAAGCCAAATTATTTTTAGATTATTTTACACGACCTCACGAAGCTTCTGGAACCACTACCGCAT
This sequence comes from Eucalyptus cladocalyx, assembly GCA_017140615.1. Taxonomy (NCBI): domain Eukaryota; kingdom Viridiplantae; phylum Streptophyta; class Magnoliopsida; order Myrtales; family Myrtaceae; genus Eucalyptus; species Eucalyptus cladocalyx. Next base: position 15,172,820 of record CM029525.1, read on the forward strand.
CGTCCAGAATGCACATCTCCGCAATATTAAGGTTTCACCCATCTATTCTCTTTTGTTTCCTCTGAAATTTGAGTATGTTATGTATCAAGGTGTCCTTTACAAATTTCATGAAGAGATCTAGATCAAATAACCAAAGTATGGTCGTCTTTTAAGTCCATGAAGTCTCGAGTGTCTCGGTACACCTCACCAGAATCAATCATCTCCAAGATCTAGCCGATTTACTAAGCTATACTCGTTCATTTCTCTTCAAATTTGAGTGCGTTGTAGTTTAAGATGTTACCTACAACTTTAATGAAGACAACGAAGTGAGATCTCCAACAGAAATCAACATGCAATCAAGAAATCAACAAGAGGTCAATGAAAATTTCGCAGATCTAAAGTCTCCGTATGATAGAACTTTTGACCCCTCAAATATCCATCGTTTTCTACGAAATTTCATTATGTTATACTACAAGATGTCAGCTACAACTTCTATGAAGACATCGAAGCCAAAATCGGACTCCAAACACACATGCAAGCTCGAACAAGTTACTGACTTCCACAAACCGAGCAAGAACAGTCACACGGTTTTGAAAACAACCAATCCTTACCTCGGTTTCTCTCACAAATGACACTCAAAACCGAACATGCAAACCATATACACACATGCAAGAGAAGTTAGAGGACTCCACTTGCCTCCAAGATGGACAAACGATGGCGTACGGCGGCGTACACGGTGGTCGGACGGCGAGACACGGCGGTTCCTCCCTCGGCTCCGCCTCCTCTTCCTCTCGGCCTCTCCCTTTCTCTCGAAGTCTCTCTCTCTCTCACCCTCTCTCTCGGCTGAATGGACAAAGAACCGGCCACTCTCCCTTCTCTCTCTCTTTTTATATCCCCATCTTCTCATGATTAGCAATCATGAGATTGCCTACAAACCAACCAATGCATGCTCTTGCCCCTTGCCACTTGTCATTTTGATTTTAAATTTGATTTTGGGCTTGGGCTTTGGAGTTGGGCCATCCGGCCACTCCTCTTGGGCTGGTCGACAGCCCCCTCTGGGCTCTAATGGGCCGACTAGCTTGGCCCACCAAGCTTTAGGCCAATGGGCCCAAGGCCCATTCGAATTTAATCCCCTTTTTCCCTTTTTTTTTTTTTTTTGAAATTCTTTTATAAATTATTCTTGAATTCCAATTTTCACCTTGGCCAAAGTCTTGGGATATTTTTGATTTTCGAAATTTAAATCATATGGCCAGGCATTAATCTATTAAATTTAAATTTACCACAATCACAAGCACAAATCATCAAATTAAAAGACAAATGGCTAAAACATAAGCCATGGGAATTCTATCACCCAATTAAAGACTTTAACACACCTTATGGCTTGGCTTTGAATTTCTGGGATGCCACAAAACGCCCGATTTGTGGCATGCACGGCTTGGGCACATGAGATACCATTAATTAAAAGTGATGATGAAGAAAGGTATGCTAAAAGGTCTCCCCCACATGGAAGTCCAAGAAGATGTCATCTGCACCGGATGCCAATATGGGAAGGCACATCAGCTTCCATATGAGGAGTCTGCATTCAGAGCTAAGATGCCTCTAGAGCTTATCCACTCAGATGTATTTGGACCAGTGAAGCAACCGTCGGTCAGAGGATCAAAGTACACGATAACATTCAATGATGATTTCTCCAAGTACGTTTGGGTCGACTTCATGAAAGAAAAATCCAAGGCATTAAACAAATTTAAGGATTTTAAAGCAAAAGTACAATATGAAGTAGGCAAGAAAATATTATGCCTTCGCACAGATAATGGGGGAGAATATAAGTCAAATGACTTTACAAAATTTCTTCAAGAATGGAAGATACGTCGACAATTTACCTACCCAAATATGCCACAACAAAATAGAGTTGCCGAAAGAAAGAATCGGCATTTGGCGGAAACATGCAGGAGTATGTTGCATGTAAAGAATGTTCCACCCAAGTTTTGGGCTGAGTGTATGAAGACGGGAGCGCACGTGATCAATAGACTACCTCAAGCAAGGCTTGGCTTTATGTCACCTTATGAGAAGTTGTGGAATCGCAAGCCCACGGTAAGTCACTTTAGAGTATTTGGGTGTGTATATTATGCATTCGTGCCAGACCATCTTCGCAACAAGTTCGATAAGAAGGCAGTTCGCTGCATATTCGTGAGCTACAATGATCAAAGAAAAGGATGGAAGTGTTGTAACCCTACAACAGGGAGGTGTTACACTTCCAGAAATGTTGAAATGTGGTGTTCGACGAACTATCATCTTGGTGGTCATCACAACCTAATTCAAAACAAGTTGAAGAAGAGATTCGTGAAGGAACGGAAGAAAATGACGAGATTGATAAGGGCCAGCCAATTGAAGAAGGAAATGTTCCTGTAGTTGGAAGAAAAGAAGTCAGTGCACAGTCACTAAAAAAATCAAAGAGCCCATGGCGAAGTGGTGTACATCCGAGAACTACAAAAGAGCTCCGACCAAGTCAGATGGAATAACCTGAAGAACGGGAACCTCAAGTTAGGAGATCAACAAGACAAAGAAAGCCAAATTCCAAATATGCAAATGCAGTGCTAACTGAAGATGCCGGAGTAGTCGAGCCGTCCACATATGAGGAAGCCTCGCAAGGCGTGGAATAGACGAAAGCTATGGAAAAAGAGATACAAGCACTAAGAAAGAACAAAACATGGGACTTCGTGCCGAGACCTAAAGAGGTACTTCCTATATCTTGCAAATGGGTCTATAAACTTAAAACCTGACCAGATGGGTTGATAGAAAGATATAAGGCATGACTAGTTGCTCGAGGATTCTTTGAAAAGTATGGCCTAGATTATGATGAGACCTTTAGTCCAGTAGCAAAGTTCACTACAATTTGAGTCTTACTAGCACTCGTAGCAAGCAAGTCGTGGAAATTATGGCAAATGGATGTGAAGAATGCCTTCTTACATGGTGAACTAGATCGAGATATATACATGGAGCAGCCAGATGGTTTTAAAAGTAAGATTCATCTAGATTATGTTTGTAAGTTAAAGAAAGCCCTCTATGGCTTAAAACAAGCCCTGAGAGCATGGTACAGGAAGATTGCTGAATTTTTGGTGCAAAGTGGTTACTCTGTATCCCCAGCAGGCTCGAGTTTGTTTGTGAAGGCAGAAGATGGCAAGCTTGCAATAGTGTTAATCTACGTGGATGATCTAATCATCACTGGAGATAATGAAGAAGAGATATGCCAAATCAGAACCAACCTCTCAATACGGTTTCAGATGAAAGAGCTTGGTAAATTGAAACATTTCCTAGGACTCGAGATTGAGAAGACCAATGAAGGATTATTCCTATGTCAGTAGAAGTATGCACGAGACCTCCTAGACAAGTTTGGGATGCTTGATTGCAAACCTATATCTACTCCGATTGATGGAAATGTAAAGCTATGTGCAATTGAAGGATGAGAATTGGAAGACTCAACTATGTACAGGCAATTGGTGGGTAGCCTCATTTACCTAACCATAACACAACTTGATATTGCCTTTGCAGTGGGAGTAGCAAGCCGATTCATGGAGAAGCCGCGAAAGCCCCACTTAGATGTAGTCAGGCGCATACTAAGGTATGTAAAGGGTACATTTGATTTTGGGCTTATGTATAAGAAAGAAGCATTATGTAAAGTTGTAGGCCATTGCGATGCTGACTTTGCTGGAGATCGTGACACACGACAATCAACTACTGGATATATGTTAGCCTCGGATCAGCAGTAGTGTCATGGTGCAGCAAAAGATAGGCAACTGTGTCACTATCTACGACAGAAGCTGAGTATAGAGCAGTAGCAATGGCAACACAAGAGAGTACATGGCCGGTACAGCTAATGGAGGATCTTCATCAACCAATAAATCAATCTACATATTGTGATAATTTGTCAGCCATAAGCTTAGTGGAGAATCCAATTTTCCATGCGAGGACCAAGCATATAAAAGTGCACTATCATTTCCTGGGAGAAAAAGTATTACAAGGCGAAATAAAGATGGAGTATGCCAAAACAGATGTTCAAGTTGTAGACATCTTCACCAAAGGTCTTGGAGCGGTAAAATTTGAAGAGTTTCAAAGGCAACTTGGTATGATCGCAATGTCCAGACTAAGAGAGAGTAGTTGGTGAGGGGGAGTGTCAGAAAAAGCACCACCTCTCTCTCTCTCTCTCTCTGGATTTCTCCAAATCTCTCTCTCTCTCTACTCCTCTAGACTTTTCTCTCTCTCTCTCTCTAGACTTTTCTCGACCACATATTTGTTTAAGGACTCGACCGACTTTGCAGCCTATAAATAGGAGGAAGTGTGTCTTGTGCGTGAGTTGTAGAGTGGTAGGGTGATAGGGGTCTTGTGTAGAAAAGTGTGTGTGTAGTGGTGTGGCGTGTGAGGCGTGTGTAGTGTAAGTGTAGGGTGACAGAGAGTGAGTGGGTGTGTGCATAGAGAGTTGTGTTCGTGTGTGGTTTGTGAAGTGAGTGGGTAAGCAAGTAAAGTGAGTAGTCATGAGAGTGTGATAGTGTAGAGATTTGTAATATTGTATATATAAAAAATAATTATTTTACGTGTACATCCACTTGCTTCTCGACATTGACAACTTCTCATCATAAAGCATCACACTGTTAATAGAGTTTAGAACATCATCCAATCTCAATGTAGTAGCTTCTTTCCTTCGCGAGAATGTGCAACTTAATCACATCAAAGCAAATTGGCACTAATTCAGAACTTAAGATGGTAGACAGCTAGAATACCAAACCAAAGCGAAAACTCAGGGCAATGCAAATCCAATCCCCAACCTTTAGCACTAGACTTGATCAACAACAAAGAGAAATTTGAAGAATCACAATGAACACTATTTCTGCGTGATGCCGACCCTGGAAATTGATGCTCTCAAGCACACTGTTGGAAAAATCGAAGATCCATTAGTCTAGGCCATTTATAGCTGGTGTTTCAGCCATGGACATTGTATGGGTCACTTATGTGGGCGTTACCTTGTCAAGATGAGTCCAGCACTAAGAGATCTGTCATGGATAAACTTAAAATCTCGAGGAAAGTATTTGCTGTGCAAAGCCATCATTAGGATTTGGAAGCAGATTTCCTGCTTCTTTGCTTTGGACTATTGGCGAGTGCAATGGATCATCTGTTTCTTATATGACCAAGAAAAAGCTTTATCAATAATTCTATTGTTAACATGTTGCAACCTTCGCTTGGTCTTTTCCATAGCCTGAAGAGGGTTTGTGGAAGCGGAAAGCTTATGCAGGTTTCTGCTTGTATATTAGTCCGTTCGTTTCGATTGTATCATGTCTTATAGTCTGACCACTTGATTATCTTCAAGGTGGTGGGTCGTGACCTCACCCTTCACTAGTACACCACCTAGGTTCAGCCAATTCATTATTAAGTCTAATCCTAACTCGGGCTTGTTGGAGAAAACTTTCTTATTGTTTTGAAATTGATAAAACGTTTTCATCAATCTAGTCTAAAGACTTCCAGACTCAAGTGTTAAAGTCTGAAGACTTCCAGACTCTGTTATCAAAGTCTAAAGACCACCAGACTCAAGACTCAAAGTCTACCCTCACTGACAGTTTCCAGACCGACGAAGAGAAGACTTATCCAGATGCGAGTTTATCTTCAAGGATTCGGTTCATACCGTTTGTAGAAGATCTTACGGTTGGAGATAGCACCTCGTGATCAATTATTCTTATTGGAATTAATTCGGATAATCAAATTTGTTAAAAGGCGAAGTATACTTGGAAGGTTTTACTTATGGAAACCTAGATCCCGATTGTATAGACAAGCAGGATTAGTGGGCTATCATCACATTTCTTAAATGACTTGAGATATCCTTGATTGATTATGTCCAACAGGTATATTGGACGAACTATTTTGGAAAGTGCCAACGGTTGTAAAGGCATGAAGGAGTATATAAGGAAAATGCTCAAGTTATTCAAGTGTGTGCGTGAAAGAAGAATTACAAAGTTTGAAGCTCTTATTTCTTTGCTATTTCAATCGTAGAGCTTTACTTGTACTCAAGAGAGAAAGCAAACACTTGTGAGACTTTGAAGAAGTGCAGTAGAGTCTCTACATTGCAAAGTCAAGGACGTAAGACTGTAACATCTCTTTTGATCCTTAGTGAAATCTAGCGAGTGGGCTGTCAGTGCGGGAGAGTGGACGTAAGCTTGATCTAAGCCGAACCACTATAGACATTGTGTTTCTATTTTCTTTCCCCTAAAGTCCTTATTTCAATTTACAGCTTCATATAACTGTTTACTACTGTTTACGTTGCTAGCAAACTATTATAAAATTTCGTAAAAAATTTCTTTATCACCTATTCACCCCCTCTAGGTGATCTTACTAGCCCTTTCAGGACTCTCGCAAACCCATATCAATTTTTAACTTAGGTTCATGTTCTTAATATGCAAATTATTTTTAAAATGGAGTCGCCATTAGTCAATTTATAGTGGATTAATTAGAAATCCAAATAAAGTATTGGGAGAAATACTTTATTTAGACGAACCAGAGATTATGGGTACAAGGACTTGATTACACTAAATTTTTCTGATGCCTTTTTCGAAGATGTTCTTTTATAAAAAAATATTTGGTAGGCAACTTAAATCCACTTTATAACTTTCTAATATGTAAGGTGACCATGCGGCTGCACAAACCACCAATTTAACATCGCAACAAATAAATTGTAGGATTAACTCATAACACCGAAAGCGTAACTCATAACAACGAAAGCACAATGTTAACTCTAAATTACATCAATAGCCCTAAATATAATTTCTAATTAATAAGTGGCCACTCAATCTTTTTGGGGTTTTCACTTATATAATGAAGCCTATAAACTAGGCACTATGCAATGACGTACAAAAGGTCTATCCTAACATGACATGTGATATACAATTAAATACACTTAATCATGCAAACCTATATGTCATGGGACATTAATTAAATGACCTAACCTAATAACAGACATATATTAAATGCAACTTTCTTAACATGTCAAGCATTTTGATTTAAATTATCATAAATATGCAATTAACTAAATGACGTGCGATATGTAAACTAATCGTATGTGTTATGTGCATGAATTTTTTTGTGTTTTCTTTTTAATTAAAAATTCGAAATTAAAAATACTTATATTTAAACACGCAATCTGAATTAAGAAAATGAAACCTAAATTAATCTAGAGCAATATTTTTGGATTTTTATTTAAAAGTTCCGAATAAATAAAATACATAATCTAAACATACAATCTATACTAAGATAAGTAATTTTTTAGCAAGAATTAAATCCAATGCAAATATATTTTTGGTTTTTTTTTTTTCAAGGTAAGCAATCAACCAATGGATAGATTATTAATTAAATAAGTTATCTACCTAAATGAGGACACGGTATAAACCGATGATCATATCCAAGTGGTAATGGATATTGATGGAAGGTTATCTATTTAAATTTGGAAACGGATAAATCAACGATTGTATCCGAATGGTTATGAGTAAGATTGAAGATTTTCCGCACCCCGAAAATCGTATGTCGTAGTTAGAGATTGGACGGTTGTCCAGATATGTTGTTAAGTTAGGAAAGTTTCCTTAACTTGAGGGGGCATCTTAGGATTTTATATATTATATTATTTAAGTAAGTATCTAAAAAAATATACCTAATATTTAATGAAATATATCTAATATTTAACGGAATATATCAATCCATTCAAATATTAAAAATCTACTAAAGATATACACTTTGGATTATATTTTCAAATTTGAACCAAGTGCAGCCGGACTGGGATCACTATCGGTTCCTTAAGGCGGATGGTGAGGTGGCAAGAGTGTACGGTGATGATGCCAACGTGATGGGACAGTGAGCTTGGGTAGCAGGGATGTTGAGCTTGCAATGGCGGAGGGATGCAGCAGCAAGGATGCGACCAGGGACTCAGGTGGTAGCTCAAGCAACCGGCACACATAAGGCTTGACAGTTGCAGCAAGCGGCGGCAACAGCTGGTGGCCAATGGACGGCCGACTAGAGAGCTCATGGAGAGGACCCACTGTTAAAATATGTAATATACTTTATTCTAAATATGATTTCAATATTATATTCCCAAGAAATTCCCACTAAATTCCCTATATAAATTCCAATTTATTGCCTAATTTATTACCCACATTTATTAAGTGATATTTGTCCGTTATTATATTACCATAATGGTCTTGATGGAAGATACCGGTCACATAACCAACGGAATAAAAAAGTTAGGTCGTCTGGTTCAAACCCTTACGATATAGAAAAACACACCATCAAGTTTGAAGGGGATTGACTATTGATCGTCTTTGTGTGGATCCATCAAAGGTTTTGAGGTTTCCCACTTCCAGATTACATCAATGGCTGGAGGTATGTTGATATTTATGTTTCCACTATTTGATCCCGAATTCTAAATGAATTTACTTGTTATTTGTAAATGGGGATCTCCATTTTTTTTTTTTTTTTAGTTTATATTCATTCTAACAGTTGGTATCAGAGCCAGTTTGCAATCTCTGCCTTGGTGAAACTTTTTGGAATTTATTTTTATTGAATTATATGTGGGTAAATTTCGGATTTGTATATGGCTTGGATCGGAATTTAGAATTTTGGTCAAATTCGGGCTACCCATCATGTGATAATGGATCTAAATGATCACTCTGCCATTAGGAAGAGAAACCCTTAAGTTTTTTCGACATATTACTGATCGTCGAAGGTTAATCGAGCGGTGAAATTTTGGTGGTTAGGGTTTTATAGGACAGATTGTTTTTGGCTTAATTCTGGTCCATACATGGTTGTTTTCGCCGGATCTCGAATTTACTCGTACGTCCCGGCATTCTCTTCGAAACCCATCAACCAATTTGGTCGGACATGGGCTGTGGGAGAAGACCCAAGCGGCGGAACAGAGGCGGTTGTGGCAGAAGAAGCGGTTTAAGAGAGCCCGAAAGAAGACCTCGGCGCGTTCGGCGAGCGTGTGCAACACGCGCGTGCGTTGCACCGTGCCTATGGTTTCTCAATTTTGCCCCTCCACCTTTAGGAAAATTGCAATTCTGCCCTTGCCCGCCCAAAATTCCGATTTTGCCCCCGGGGTGTGGAAACTTACGATTTTGCCCTTTTGGGCATAAAATTCCTATTTTGCCCCTTAAAAAAAAATTCCAATTCTGGCCTTGCGTGCAAAATTCCATTTTTACCCCTTTTTACACGTGATTTTACTATTCTACCCTAAGGTGCAATTTTATGAATTTTTAAAAATAAAATTAAATGTTTGGTGTTCCGTATATATTTAATTAATTAAGGATTAGCCTCAGCATCTTTGATTATATTAAATTATATACATTAAGAGCCTTTGGATCAGATATAGTTAAAGACAATAATTGTAATTATTCACATTAATATTATGAATTTTATCCCACGGGAATTTTCAATATATTATGTGATTAATTAGGATGAAATATTATTTTATCTTTCTTAATTTACCCATAGGGATTAAGGAAGGGAATATAATTTGATAGTTTCATCATGAAGTAATTATGAATCAATTTAAATTAGAAACTTAGCCCACACGTAGTTTTTGATGTTATGTGATTCATATTTTAAAGTATGTTTTACATTGGTAAGATATGATTTAAGTTTATTTGCCTCAAATATATTGATATATAAGTTTTCTTTGATTATGATGCAGTCTTACCACCTACGATTAGTTCTGGTATAATTGTTCCCGAGCTTAATGGAAATAACTTTAAAGAATGGAGAGAATTAGTTCTTCTTCAATTGGGGTGCATGGATCTTGATTATGCTCTTAGGTCAGACGAACCACTTGAACCTACTGAGAATAGTACTCATGCTGAGCATACTCATTATGCTCAATGGGAGCGGTCCAACCGTCTTGGTGTGATGTACATAAAGACAAAACTCTCTGCTAGCATTTGTGGTTCAGTCATTCAGCATAACAATGCCAAGGAATTGCTGAAGGCTATTGATGCACAATTCGAGTCTTCAGAGAAGGCGCATGCCATGACCCTAATTATGAAGTTCTCATCATTGAAACTTACCGGTGTAAGAGGTGTGCGCGAGCACATCATAAAGATGAGGGACATTGCAACTCAGCTGAAGAATCTTGAGGTTGAGATATCAGAATCCTTTATTGTATACTATATCCTAAATACTCTCCCATAAGAGTATGCCTCCTTCAAGATCTCTTATAACACACATAACACTAAATGGTCAATTAATGAACTCATGACCATGTGTGTTCAAGAAGAAGAGAGGCTACTAATGGAGAAAGGAGAAAGTGCTCATATGGCAACACAGGATAAGTATAAAGGGTAATGCAAGCAAAAGGGAAATGGTAAGATGCCTCTACCTCCCCAAGCTAGCATTAAGAAGGAATCCAAGTGCTTCTTCTATAAAAAAAAGGGGCACATGAAGAAGGATTGCACCAAATTTAAGGCATGGCTGAAAAAGAAAGGTAACCAACTCACATGTGTATGTTATGAAACTAATATGGTTGATGTGAGTCACAACACTTGGTGGATTGATTCTGGTTCTATAATCCACATTTCGAATTCCTTGCATGGTTTTCAAAACCAGCGAAAACCAGTGGGAAGTGAACAAGGCATCTATTCGGAAAACAAGATACGCTCGAGTGTGGAAGCTATTGGGACATGCAAATTAATTCTCAGTAGTGGTTTTGTTTTAATTTTGAAAAAGACCTTTTATATTCCTAGTTTTTCTAGGAATTTAATTTCAGTTTCAAGACTTGTACCTTTGGGATACTCTTTTGAATTTTCAGATTCAACACTCAATTTGTCGTATAAATCTGAAATTGTTGAGAGTGGTATTTTGTCTGATGGTCTCTTTTGAATTAATTTACAAAACAATGCCATTAATAATGCAATGCACATTCATGATAATGCTGGGATAAAACGATGTGTTGTGAATGAGGATTCTTCTATGTTGTGATACCGGAGGTTGGGACATATCTCCATGGATAGAATTAAGAGACTAGTAAATGATGGAGTACTTAATGCTCTAGATTTTACTGATTATGACACTTGTGTGGACTATATAAAGAGAAAACAGACCAACAAGTCAAAAAAATGTGCTAAAAGGAGTACAAAAATATTAGAAATCATACATACAGATATTTGTAGTCCAGATATGGATTCAAATGGTCAGAGATACTTCATTTCTTTCATAGACAATTATTCACGATTCATGTATCTCTACTTGCTTTATAATAAGCACGAAACACTGGATGCCTTTAAGGTATTTAAAACCGAAGTAGAGAAACAATGGGACAATTAAATTAAGATCGTGAGATCGGATAAAGGTGGAGAATACTATGATAGATACACCGAAGATGGACAAGCACCTGGTCCATTTGCGAAGTTTCTTGAAAAGCATGGGATTTATTGCTCAATACACTATGTCTGGTTCACCAGACCAAAATGGTGTCGCAGAAAGAAGAAACCGAACATTATTGGACATGGTGCGGAGTATGTTTAGCAACTCCAAACTTCCTAAGTTTTTGTGGACTGAGGCTTTTAAAACGGCTGTGTACATATTAAACCGAGTTCCAACCAAGGCTGTTCCAATGACGCCTTTTGAATTATTCAAAGGTTGGAAACCGAGTTTGCTACATGTACGTGTTTGGGGATGCTCATCTGAAGTAAGAGTCTACAATCCACAGGAAAAGAAATTAGATCCAAGGACTATAAGTGGGTATTTCGTTGGATATGCCGAAAAGTCCAAAAGATATAGATTTTATTGTCCATCTCACACCACTAGGTTTGTGGAACCAAGAAATGCTAAATTTCTTGAAAATGATCTGATTAGTGGGAGCAATCAATTCAAGGATTTTGTTCTTGAAGAAGATCATTCAAATACTCAACCTTCCAACTCAGATACTAGATTGGTTGTTGCTTACAGCGGCCATTCAGTTCAACCGGTCGTTGAGCAACCAATCATTGAAGATCCACAACCTGCTGATATTGATCCGGTAGACCAATCTGTTTAGCAGTTACCAGATACTGTTGAACTTCCAGTAGAATAGCATACTCCTCAGGAGGATGTTGATGCGACATTAAGAAGGTCTACTAGAATGAAGAAATCAACAATTCCTAATGACTACATTGTGTATCTACAAGAATCGACTATAATGTTGGAGCTGAAAGTGATCCGAGTCATTTTCACAAGCCATGAGTTGTGATAAATCTAATTTGCTTGTGATAAATCTAATTTATGGTACAATGTTATGAAGGAAGAGATGAATTTTATGGTATCAAACGAAGTCTAGGATTTAGTTAAGTTACCTGATGGTGCAAAGGCCATTGGTTGTAAATGGGTCTTTAAAACTAAGAATGATTCATTAGGCAATACACAGAGATACAAAGCCAGACTCGTTGCCAATGGATTTACTCAAAAGGAGGGAATCGATTACACGAAGACGTTTTCTCATGTATCCAAGAAAGATTCTCTTCGTACTATTTTGGCATTAGTTACTCGTTTTGATATGGAATTACATCAAATGGATGTGAAAACGACGTTCCTCAATGGAAAATTGGAAGAAGTAGTTTACATGAAACAACCAGAAGGATTCTTCTCTAATACTGGTGAGCATTTGGTATGCAAGCTTAAAAGTTCTATATATGGCTTGAAACAAGCATCCCGCCAATGGTACTTAAGATTCCATGAGGTCTTCTCTTCATTCGGTTTTAAAGAGAATGTCATGAATCAATGTATATACCAGAAGGTTAGTGGGAGCAAAATTTGTTTCCTTATGCTATATGTAGATGACATTTTACTTGCAACCAATGACAAGAGGTTGTTACATTAAGTGAAACAATTTCTCTCTAAGAGTTTTGATATGAAGGATATGGGTGAAGCGTCTTATGTCATTGGCATTAAGATCCATAGAGATATACCTCGAGGTATATTAGGACTATCTCAAGAAACCTATATTAACAAGGTCTTAGAGAGGTTTCGAATGAAAGATTGTTCACCAAGTATAGCACCCATAGTGAAGGGTGATAGGTTTAATTTAAACCAATGCCCGAAGAACGATTTTGAAAGGGAACAAATGAAGAACATCCCATATGCTTCTGCTGTTGGAAGCTTGATGTATGCTCAGGTTTGTACTCGACCTGACATAGTCTTTGCTGTGGGAATGTTGGGAAGATACCAAAGTAATCCAGAGAGCTGCAAAGAAGGTGATGAGATACCTTCAAAGAATAAAGGGACACATGCTTATGTACAGACGGGCGGACAACTTGGAGGTAGTTGCTTACTCGAATTCAAACTTTGCTGGCTATGTTGATTCCCATAAATCAACATCGGGAGACATTTTTATGTTTGTTGGCGGAGCTGTATCCTAGAGGAGTGCAAAACAAACCTTGGTTGCCACTTCTACTATGGACGCAGAGTTCGTTTCCTGTTTTGAGGCCACCTCACATGGTGTGTGGTTGAAAGGTTTCATATCGGGGCTTAGAGTTATGGATTCCATTGCTAGGCCATTAAGAATATTTTGCGACAATTCAGCTGCAGTTTTTATAGCTAAGAACCACAAAAGTGGTAGTCAAAGCAAGCACATCGACATCAAGTATTTAGCCATTAGAGAATGTGTTAAAGAGAAGAAAGTGGTCATAGAACACATAAGAACTGGATTGATGATAGCTGATAAGAACTGGATTGATGATAGCTGATTCTTTAACTAAAGGCATGCCGCCAATGAGTTATAAGGATCATGTTTCTAGAATGGACATTCGTCAAATCATGTAAATTTTTCTTTATACGGAAGAATTTATGAGACTTTTATTCATTTATAATGTTTTTCTCAATACAGCTGTATTCAGTTATTATGAGAAAAATAATTACGTTTGGCCTGGAGTAAACATAAGGTTTATTCATTAAGTTATTTGATCACATATGGGCTGATGAAATACATTGTGATACACGGAAGATAATACTCGCTCTAAGAGGACTCATCGCCATGATTCATATGTTTTATTTCAATATGAAGTTTTATGGGTTTTGGGTTAATAATTCATTTGAAGGAATATTGGGATCAAGTGGGAGAATGTTAAAATATGTAATATATTTTATTCTAAATATGATTCCAATATTATATTCCCAATAAATTCCCACTAAATTCCCTATATAAATTCCAATTTATTGCCCAATTTATTACCCACGTGTATTAAGTGATATTTGTCCGTTATTATATTACCATAATGGTTTTGATGGATGATACCGATAACGTAACCAACGAAATAAAAATGACAGGTCGTCTGGTTCAAACCCTTACGATACAGAAAAACACACCATTAGGTTTGAAGGGGATTGACTAGTAAAATAGGACGATGTTTTCTATATTACAGATCGATCGTGCTGTGTGGATCTATCAAAGGTTTTGAGGTTTCCCACTTCCAGATTTCATCAATGGCTGGAGGTATGTTGATATTTATGTTTCCGCTATTCGATCCCGAATTTTGAATGAATTTACCTGTTATTGATAAATCGGGACCTCTAGTTTTTTTTTTTTTTTTTAATTCATTCTAACACCCACGGCAACGAATCTCCACGGTAGTTGTGGGGGGATCTCGAATGGGCTCTATGAGACCTCAAAACCGCTTGAACTGACAGTGGCTCAAGTCAACTTTTGGCTTTTTCCTCTTGGAGCTTGGACCAAACAGAGAGTGCCCTCCCAAGTTCCAGCACTTGAACTCCCTCCAGCAATAAAACAAATTTCCACCGATTGCTCTTCAGTCTTGTCTTCTTGCCGTCAATAATTGTTACCCATGATGCACACGGGAGAGATCGTTGAGATTTTTACGTCGGCTCGTTCGAAATTGTTGGGACCGCCTGGAACAAGGACGCTGCTTGCGGTTGGATCATTAGTGGAAATTCGCTAGAGCTCGCCTGCTTAGCCGAGCACCACCCGAAACTCGCTATTCTGCATTCGACAACTACTGGGACGTCGCATGCAAGACTCGTAGGTGTAGGGACAGCGGCGGCAGTGCAGCGAGAGGGAGAGGCAGCACAGGACCGCGTCACGGACAGTGGGGGCGCGGCTTGGTGATGGTCTTGGCCAAAGCTTGACCGAGAGAACCCTCTCTCTCTCTCTCTCTCCTCTCTCTCTACTCCTCAAGTGTATCATTCTATTGTCACGGTTTAGCAGTTCCTAGGCCGCGGAATAACTCGTATGGCGCCTAGCAAGCATAATTCACCAAGCCAACTTTTGTTCCACAAATATTCTGGACAATAAATGGCGAATAGCTTTCTTAGATAAGATCATACCACGCCCAGCTTAGCTTGGACATCTAGTCCATCAAGCGAGACAACAAATCTCTTTACAACAAATTTCTTTAGGCTCAATAACTAGTTTCGTTCTGCCATGGTCTTATCGGAAGAGTAGCATCAGCTCCTGACAATTTGTACATGGGAGACCAATCTCAGCTTTGGAGCTTTTAAATAATATAATCATTTTATCATAGAATTTCTAACACCAACCATCCCGATACCACTTCCACGAACCAGTTATATTCATCCCCTTTGCATCCTCACTCTTTACTTGATAACCTCGTCTTGATGCCACTCTCATGGACTAGTTATATTCATCATGTCTGCATCCTCACTCTTCACTTGATAACTCCAAGCACCACTCACAAGTGTCACAAGTACGGCTCATGGATAGGTTATATTCATCTGATCTGCATTCTCACTCTTCACTTGGTAACTCCAAGCACCACTCACAAGTGTCACGAGTACGGGAAAATTCACGGACGGTACATTCTCCCCCACTCAATTTTGCAACAACTGCATTATGGTCTGCTCTATCGCTTCCTTGCATCATTAACCATTGATGTGCCGCTTTTGGGATCATACATCGAATGGTCACGCTCACTCAACAAAATAGGTTTTGCTCCATTGATGGCATTTTTTGATATCAACTATTCATGCCCCTTTTTGGTCACTTGCACTTTCCCTGGTAAGTGTGGCATTTTACGCCAATTGCATTTTCTGGCAACACCATTTTTGCCTACTAGGCATCTTGATCCCAACAAACCAAATGAAGGTTCTTTCCTTGCCGAAAACATGACAATATACATCTTCTTTGAATTCACCAATCGATCCAGGAATGTTATCCCCATTTAGCAAGGAACCAGATCTTTTCCCGTGCCCTCTTTGCCATCCTCTTTGCCATCCTAAAGCTAGTCAAGAGACACGCTTTGTCCGAGCACCTTTTACCTAAGCGATTCACTCTCCTCCCTTGTAGGATTGGATAGACTATAGATTTTCTCTGACTCGACCCATTACTGGAGGGATCCTACTTTGATACCAAATTGTCATGAGCTAGTAGTTTCTTGGCCACGGAACAACTCGTGCAATGCCTGGCGAGCATAATTCACTAGGCAAACCTTCGTTCCATTGTTGTACCAGAGAACAAACAATGAATAGCTTCCTTAGATAAGATCATACTATGCACAACTTAGCTCAGGCGCCTAATCAATTAAGCGAGACAACATATCTCTTTAGACTCAATAATTGGTTTTGGCCCTGCCATGGTTTTGTCAAGAGAATGGCATCGGCTCCCAACCAATTTGTGCAAGGAAAGCTAACCCCACTTTCAAATTTCCTAAGTAATATAATCATTTTATCCTAAAACTCATAGCACCTGTCCTGATATCATTCCCACGAACTAGTTATATTTATCCCCTCTACATCCTTACTTTCACTTGATAACCCCAAGCACCACTCACAAGTGTCACGAGCTCCTAAGTAATACAATTCTTCTATCTTAAAACTCATAGCATCAATCATCTTGATATCACTCCCACAAACTAGTTGTATGTATCTCCTTTGCATCCTTACGTTCACTCGATAACCCCAAGCACTACTCACAAGTGTCACAAGTAGTGGAGGATTCACAAACCATGACACTATTGTCACGGGCCGATCGATTGGGATCGTGACCGCGCGGCGACTCGGGCAAAACTTTGGATCACCTCTTTTGGCCCGTGACACTATGCTTTGAGATTTTAGTTGCTGACTTCTAACTTGTGAGGCATAATGTCTTATTCAATATTATAGGCTTAACTTAAACCTTTGGATGTGATGGGCTCTAATAATTTAAGGTTTGTCTCTAATCAAACTCTACATGGGCTGAATTAAGATCCATTCCCATGTGATTTTTCGCCACCTAACCTCTCAGCCCTAACCAAATTTTGGCTTTATTTAGCAGGCTCCATCTATTGAAATTTTAAGCTCAAAATTGTCCACCATCGGTCCAATGCAAATGCACTTAATGAAAATGTAGTTATGTAATAAATGCTTTTAAAGCTACATGCTGTGCAATTTAATTTAATTTTTTTTTAGGTTAAAGATTAATTCATAATTTTCTATGCAATTAATTACTAAATGATTAGTTAAAATTTAGGTGTCAACACAGTCTTTATAACTCATAGACAATGAAGTCTCTCTTTGAGGAGACACTTGATGCAATTCCCGGCTCTATGTTGGACGCACCTATTGCGGAGGCTCCACCCAGTTCAAAAAACCATTTCGGCCAAAATATAATATGTGCTGCCTCCTCAATCCAAGGAAAGGGAACAAGAGGCGTGATATGCATAATCATCATTCTTTTGTTTGTGCAACAACTCCCTCAGATATCTTTTAATACCAAAGTCGATAGGAAATGGAGAGATATTAGTCATATAGGTTATCTATCATCACTCCTTAGGAAGGTGGTCTGTCTGCACTGTCATCCCATGCCCCATTTGTGATCAAGAACTGTATAACCAGACAAGTAGTCACACGGTTATCTTGTCTGTATCACCTGGTTGTTTGCAATTTTCACATTTGTTATATTGTAATGATGAAGATCTTAAGACAATTAGTCTCATCTTCTCCCAACACTTGCCAAAAGCAGGTCAGCGTGGTAGTTGTGATTATGTTTAGCCGTCGGGATGTTACTCAGTAGAGGTTGTGTGATAGGCAAGTGAATTCACAAGAACCATCCGCTCTTTTGGTTCATTAGAGAGACAAAGAAGTGTCATCCTAAAAAAGTCATTAGTGACTTTAAATAACATCACGCTGTCATGTATTTCCCATCGAATAAGCTGATGAACCTTAACGTAATGCAATCACGTGATGAAGCCAATCGATATTGTTCCCTTTTTTTTCCGCACTATGTGGACGAAGTAGGGCATTGAATAGAATCAAAAGATAAAGATGGACCATAGAAAGAAGCTAAAAAAGATACCTATTTCCCTTCATTAGAGAAGTGGAAAGGCCTCTACCTATTTGTTTGATCCAAATGAGTTAATATTCATTTGAACTAAAAGTAGCGTCTAAGATTTTCATCACGTTGTTATCTTTAAACATTCTAAGCGTATGGTAGCAACTGGTGTATGACATATCCTCTATCTCCTTTACTTTTCAAATGGTATGCCATTAAGTTTTGTTGGAAGTGCAATGCGATTATAACGTCAAACATGAATTATATACAAAATAGGAATCAATCTAGCTTTGAATAAATTAAAAAAAGAAGAAGAAGGAAAAACAGACATGTTATAGATTAAAAGGGAAAACATAGCAATCGTGCTCCTTAGATAAGATGCATGTTGTGGGAAAATTATTTTTTTCTTTTTGCAAGGAAAAGAGCACACACTTTGCCCGTAGAAAAAAAAACAATAAAATCTATAAAATCAGAAATAGATGTGTCCTTTTCTTTTTTTTAAGAAATTGGGTCTACTTAGGGGACATAGACTTAATTTTTTGTAAAATAAGAGAGATTCAATTTGACAAAAATAAGAAAAATTTATACGTGAGATTGAAAATGCCACTCAACTCCACTATGTAACCTATTTTTGTCGGCAAGAGTAAATCAAGTAAATTAATTAGAAATTCCTTTTAAAAAACTAGTGTTTATAATTAGATCTTTTGTCAATGTAAATATATTTTTACACATTCACAATTGGACTTTTTTTTTTTATTGATTCACGAGATATTGAGGCAATTTAATGGGTTTTCATTAGCGATGTAGGGATTATCTAAACATACTAGTCTTATCATTTCATACATAAGATTAGCTATTGGAAATTGAAATTGTTATATGTCGAGTTGGTTTGAAAGGAAATGGAACATTTTTTTATTAATCTTACTGGATTTACTATGGTTAGAAACAAAAAAAAAAAAAGGGGCGGTTCATGGAAGATTTTCCGGGGGCGATATTGCGACCTTTTTTTTTTCTTCTTCTTCTTTTTGGTCTGAGGACCATCCAATTTTGATATTTCCATCGTAATTTTTGGGGAAATTAAATTTTCAGCCGACAGAAAAATATAAAATCTTCCGATTTTCATACATACATATATAGTTATATATGGGGCCCACTGAGAAATCTGAGATCACCAGACGTCAATTGCACGCTCCCCCTCCTTGTCCGCCTTCCTCCCATCCTGATTATCGAAATCGCGACGGCCGCCGAGTGATTTCCATCGCTTCTCAGTTGAAGAATCGATCATGGGCTCGATCGCCGGAAAAGACGCCGATTGGCACATCGTCGCCACGAGCTGGACCGTCTCAGCCGGCCGTGTCGCCGACTCAGTGGCCGTCGAATCGCCTCTTTCTCCGATCGATGATGGCGCGGCCGGCTCAGCTCCGAAACTCCTCTCCTTCTCCGCCCTCCGTCGCCCGATCGCAGCCCCTGCGAAATCACTAGTAAGCTTTTTCTGACTCACTCGCTGCTTCTTTTCGTGCAGTGAATTAGTAATTAGTCATGACTATGAGAT
This sequence comes from Eucalyptus cladocalyx, assembly GCA_017140615.1. NCBI lineage: Eukaryota > Viridiplantae > Streptophyta > Magnoliopsida > Myrtales > Myrtaceae > Eucalyptus > Eucalyptus cladocalyx. The sequence goes on from CM029525.1 coordinate 15,192,625, forward strand.
GAGATGCGGTCACTCTGTCGCGGGGTTTTTCCAAGTTCCGTCATTTATTGCGTTTGGATTTTGTTTTGTCCTTGATTTGAAGCGATACGAGGCAGACCGTCATCGATTAGTGGGTTTCGAATGATTCGTGTTGATGGGATGTAGGGGTTCATTTGTGTGTGTCCTTTTCATCTCGAGTGCCCGATCATTACTTGCTTAAGCCTCGGAGAAGAATTATTTGAGTGCCTTTGTTACGGTCATTATGAGTGACGAAAGAGTTCTGTCTGCTGCAGTTAGTTTCGCTCTGAGACACGAGGTGCGCCAAGTCTATGTCCGAAGCACTGCTCGAGTTTATGAGATTTACTACGCCCTCAAGCAGCAGACGGCCAATGAGTATCTCTGTACAGTTCGATGCGGCATTGTCGAAAGGGACGGAGTTTGTGATGGGGATGTCCCTCAAGCAGCTAATCTTGCTTTTCCAGGGGATTCTATGAATGATCTTGCCGGAGGAAGATCCAAAAGCGAGATCAATTCGGATGCTGGTGAAGACGACTGGGTTGAAGTGAAGGCGCTCAGCACTTCATTTGAAACTAACAGAGATGTCACTGCATCTTTGAAGTCCTCTGTCAGGATGGTAATAGACTCGCTCTCTTGTGTATGTGGATGTAGCTTCCTTTCCTTTCTTTTTTTTTTTTTTTTATCGTCTCATATCCTATAGTTGATTCTGAACCATGCGTGTGTCCTATTTGTTGAGACCTTAAGGTGATTCGCAGTTGTTAAGCTTGTGCGGTAGGCAAGACATATGTAGGACCTGAAGGTGCTTGGAGTGCTTATGAGATTGTATATGATCCAAATTAGAAATAGGATGCACCTTAAATTTTGAAAAAGGAAATGAACAGAAAACAATTGTAAGGAATGTTGTCAGCATATCAAAGGAAGATTTCAACATGCTTAAATTAGGTATCATTGTTGGAGACAAGCGCAATTTTATTTTTCTCCTTTGCTCTTGTTTTATTTTGCTGGTTGAATCCTGTTCAGGATTTTTACGAGGCAACAACTGAGATTTCCGGTGCAGACCCCTGCACATCTCTCACGATTCGTCTTCTCTCAGTTCAAAGTGGAGATTGCGTGTATATATGTGTAGGACCAGAGCGCTTTGGCTGTTGTTAATGATGTACGTTCCGTTCTTTGTTATTCTTTAGCTTTTCTTCTTTATCTTTAAAGTATCTTCTCACTCAAGCATCGTCATCGCACCTGTCACACCTGCCCCGCATCCCTCTGGAGATGAGAGAGAGACAGAGACAGAGACAGAGAGAGCCTGCCCCGCATCCCTCAGGAGATGATCTACCAGTTTGAAGTCACAGAGTCTTATTTTGTCATCTGATGCTTCTTGCTTTCGAGCTTTAATACTGATTGTTTCCCATTTTGAGCTTTGGCCTCCTTCACATTTCTCTCTTTTTCATCTTCTTGCAGGTTCTCATCTTCCTGACGAAGAAGAAGAAAAACGAAACCCGAGACTTAAAACAAACAAGGGGCGTCACAACTACACTCCAGACATTGACAACTCATTATCATAAAGCATCACACAGTTAACAGAGTTCAGAACATCATCCAAGCTCAATGTAGTAGCTTCATCCTTCGCGAGAATGTGCAACTTCATCACATCAAAGCAGATTGGACACTAGTTCAGAACTTTCAGACGGCAAACAACCGGAATACCAAACCAAAGCAAAAACTCGATGCAATGCAAATCCAGTCCCCAAGCTTTAGCACTAAACCTGATCAACAACAAAGAGAAATTTGAAAAATCACAATGAACACTGTTTCCGCTTGATGCCGACCCTGGAATATGAGGCTTCCAAGAAAACCATTGGAATGATCTAAGATCCATTAGTCTAGGCCATTTATAGCTGATGTTTCAGCAATAGGCATCTTATAGGTTACTTGGAGGAAATTCGATGTTTAATTTGGATTACGACTGCTTTGCATCGAGCCTCCCTTATAAAAATTAGAGTTAAGGTAGAGGGAGCGCCATTACGGAGCACTTGCTTTGCTAGGCTCCGGCTATGGCTTTAATCAAATACGAGCGTGAACAATTGCAATGCCTTGGTTGGTGACAATATAATGTGAAGCTAAGAAGGGATGCTTTTACGGACCAAAAGAAATATTAGTCTCGGGAATATTTAATTATTTACAGTTTATTGACTAAAATTGTCTGCCTCCTTTTGGACTTGGTTCACTGGTTTTGAATGCCATTTTAGCAAAGATAAATAACTCCTGTATAATATTGGTAAATTCTGATTTTCCTCTTTTGGCCACATTTCATCCCAAAAGTTATTTGCAATATAGTTTTCAGTAAAATCATAACCTTTTAGTGAGCTGTTGTGATGCCTCTACATTTAACTTTATGGTGCTTGATTACTCTACCGGTGATTTCATTTTGTAAGGAATCCTCTCTCTCACCAACGAGATATTTCATTATACATTCTTGTAAGGCCTTACTCTATGGCATCAACCTTGCTAAAATTCGTCAGGAAAATCTCAAATAGGGACCCAAAATGGCCTTATTATCTCAAAAGATGATATGAAGTGGAATCTATCTCAAATAAGACCAAAGATAGTCATTTAGTCTCAAAAAAGGACTTGACTTGCCTGCCAGCAAACCGATGCATTTTCAATGTGTATTCCGGCGACCTAGTCTGGGGTATTTTTGTCCAAAACATATTTTATTTTTGTTTTCCTTCTCTTGTTCATCTTCTTCTTGACCTACCCATGGTTGTCCCTGTTCTCTTCGGCAATGTTGAAGATAGGCATTGCACAAATCAAGAACATCGAAAGTGGGGAAGGGTTGGCGAAGGTCACGGGACTAGTGAGGGTCGGCCTCACCCGGGGCCAGCGAGGGCTTGACACCAATCGCCGGCAGCAGGCATCGGCAAGCCCTCGCCCACCCTTATCAATGGCCAGCAAGGTCGGCGAGCCCTTGCCGGCCTTGCCGAACTCATTGAGGATGAAACTGTCCTGCAATGATGTCTTCTTCTTCTTCCTCTTCTTCGTCTTCGCTTCCCTTGCATGAAGCAACCTAGACGTGCTCCTGAAGCTCAAAACCGCCATGGTCGAGCCTCCCTCCGCCGCCATTGGCAACTGGGTCGACTCCTTCTCCTCCTCGCCGCCGCCCTTTTCGCATTGCTCCTTCACCGGAGTCACGTGCAACGCCGGCTCGTGGGTCGTCTCTCTCAACATCTTCTTCGTCGGCCTCTCGGGCTACATGCCGCCCGAAATTGGCCTTCTCCACAACCTCGTCAACCTCACGCTCGCCACCAACAACCTCACCGGGACCCTCCCACCAGAGCTCGGCAGCCCCACCTCCCTTTGGTTCCTCAACCTCTTCGGAATCTTCCCCAGCAGAGTCTTGTGGGCGATAACCCAGCTCGAAGAACTCGACTTGGGCAACAACAAGTTCATGAGGCCGCTACCGCCGGAGGTGGCGAGGCTAAAGAAGCTGAAGTGGCTCAATCTTGCTGGCAATTACTTCACCAACGAGATACTAGAGGTCTGCTCGGAGATGGAGAAGATGAACAGGGAAAGAGAATATTTTTTGGACAAAAATACCCTAATTAGGTCATCGGAACACGCATTAGAAATGCATTAGTTCACCCGCCGGTGAGTTAGGTCCTTTTTTGAGATTGAATGACTATTTCGGATCTTTATTTGAGATAGACTACACAGATCCTTTTTTGAGAAAAAAGAAGCGATTTTAGATTCTTATTTGAAAATTTCCCAAATTCATCGGGTTCCTCCACTCAAGCACGTACCTGGAAATATGTTAGGGAAACCTATCTTTGGTTTTTTGTTTCTTTCTTCGCCTTTTTTAACGTTGTTTCTCATTTTTGTGCCGAGTATTTTCTTCAATGGTTTAATTATTGTGCTTGGGAAACAGTACATTATGTTTAGCTTATCATATAAGTCTTTCATTTGCAGATATGAATAATTTTTCAGTCTATTGCGTGAATTTTCAGACTTGAAGTTTACAACAAATGGAGGCAAAGCGATTACTTTGTTGGGAAGTAAAGAGAATCAACCAATTTCGTTTGGCTGACTCGTGGTTTACATTTTCTCCATTGTCAACCAGACCACTGTTAAACAGCCACGGACATTTCAGCATTTATATTGGTATGATCATTTATACGAAGAATGTGCATTAGACGAGGTGATCGATATTCACTAATTTCCTACTTAAAAATGTTACTTTCTATTGATGGTACAATATTAAACTTGCAATCTGAATAGTAAATCAGAGCACTCGGACGTAATTTGTGGAGTGGGGGAGAGACGGGAGTGACCGGAATCAATTAACGCAGCAACGCTAACACTACTGCAGTGACTGAGGAATATAACAAATTAAAGAAGAGGAATGCTGGCCCGAAAATGTAAAACTGGAAAAGAGGAATGTCGCGACCTCCCCGAAGCGGGTTTTGACCACCTAAGGGTTCGGCTAATGGATTGTTAAGCCTAGACTTAACTCGGGCTCTCCCAAGCCCATACCAATTCGCAACTTATGGTTTAAGTTCTTAATATGCAAATGATTTTTATCATGGAGTCGCCACTAATCTATTTTTGGTGGGTCGATTAGAAACCCAAGTAAAGTAATGGGAGAATTACTTCACTTCTACGAACCAGAGATTAAATGAGTTCGGGGACTTGGTTACGCTAGATTTCTCTAACGCCCTTTCGGTACCATTCTTTTATTTTCAAAAATGTTTTTGCAGGCAATTTTGGATTGATTTTAATTTATCTTCCTAACATGTGAGGTGATCAAAACCACCAATTTAACACCCAAAAAAAGCGATGAATAAATTGCAGGACTTACCTCATAGCAACGAAAGCATCTGCATTGTTAGATCAGAATTCACATCAACAGACCTAGATATGATTTCTAATTAACAAGCAATTTCCTTTTTTTGTTTTCACTTATTTAATGAGAATCATGCTTTATGCAATGCATGCTATTAATTTAACATGGAATGATATGACATAGTAACATGGTCTAAGCTATATGATGCAAATGTGATGTTTTTGTGTTTTCTTAATAAACATGCAATCTATTATAAATAATGGAATTAATTTATTCTATTATAAATAATGGAATTAATTTATTCGTAGACAAATTTTTTGGTATTTTCCATGAAATTCGAAATTAAAATTGTCTAATTGTTAAATATGCAATCTAAATTAACCAAATGACCTAATTCTCGATGACGAGCAATTCCTAATTAAGTAAGCCTAGCAATAATCACTAAATGACGTGCATTTCATGAACCTAATTCTATATGACATGCAAATGACATTTTTTAATTTAAAAATGCAATCTATCCTAGAAATTGCAACTAATTTACCCTAAGATAAATTTTATGGAATTTGAAATGATCTAAGCATAGATGAAGATTCTATCTAATTTAAACTAGGGATTAAGTCATATTAAATCCTAATTTAAACTAAGACATTATCTAAATCTAAAATGCAATTTATCTAAAAAAGATGATCTAAATTTAAAATGAATCATGCAATTCTAATCTAATATGCACAATGATTTTTTTTGTGTTTTTCTTTAAGAAATTCGAAATTAAAACTAACACATAATTAAATATGCAATTCAAATAAAAGCTAACAACCTAAATGAATGCACTTTCCTTTTCGGATTAAAAAAAAAAAAAAATTCATAATAAGATTGCAATCCTAAATATGCAAGATTACAACAAACCTAATCCTAATTATGATTTTTTTTATTTTTTATTTTACGAAAATAAGAATTGACTGACCAACTTGACGACAGGAAATCCAACAAGATAAATATTGATATCCAAAAATTAATAACCATATCTCGCGCATGAGATCGGGTTGGCCAATTAAATCGCGAATCGAATCTCGGGCTTGAGATTGGATTGTCGATTTTTATAAGAAGATGCAATCGGATTTGGTGCGAAAATCGGACTGTCAATCCTTAATTTGAGGGGCACTTTCATGTTGGAATCTCAATCTAACATTTAAGAGGAACAATTCACTAAACAAAACCAGATATAAAGGAAAGTAAAAAAAAAAAAAACACTATAACTAGATAAGCAATAATAATAATAAAATCTACCTAATTCCCTTTTCCTTTTTTTTTGTTTTTTCTTCTTTCCTTTCCCACGTGGAACCGTGGGTCTCCAAGGGCAACCGATTGATCGGAGGTCCGGCAGGGGAACTCCGGCAGAGGCAGTGGCTGTGTGGTGGGTCACCGTCAAAGGAAATCACGGTGGTCGGAGCTCCGGCGAAGGGACTCGGTGGCTGGTGGACACAGCTGCAGCAGCTGGTCACGGGTGCTACAGCGGCGTCGCTCGGATGGCTGCAGGAGCGTCGGGTCGCAACGCGGCAGGCCGGAACGGCTCGAACTGCCGGCGAAGGGCGTCCAGATCTGGCGCGAGATGCTCCGGCGGAGGCTCGGCGTCAGGTGGGGCAGCAGGGAGAGATGGATGCGCGGCGTCGACGATCAAGTGCGAGCGCGTCGGGACGGGCTCCTACGAGTCGCTCAGAGGTGCGGAGGGGGCGATGCTGTCCGCGAGCAGGGGTGTCACGGGAGCAGCAGCAACGGTCGTCGAGGGAAGCTCGGAGCCGACGCGGTGCAGGCGGTGGGCAGATATGGCTCGGGTCCGGCCGCGGCAAAGCTCCGGCCGAGGTGGGTTGTGGACTACCGGCGTTGCAGAGGGGAGTTCGGAGTGACGGTGGCCGATGGTAGCAACGGCGGGCTTCGTGTGGCGAGGGAGGCTCGCGGGTGCTGCAAGTCGCGAGGGAACGAGGGGCGGCTGCGGAGGTGCGGTGGAGGAGCTCAGTCACGGATGGAACAGCAAGTTTTGGGAGATGATGAACAGTAGGGGTCAAATCACCCCCCCCTTCTTCTCTCTTTTTCGTTGTTCAGTCACTTCTTTTCTGTCTCTCTCTCACGTCTCACTCTCTGCCGTCTCTCTTTCTGCTTTTTCTCTTTTTTTTTAATCTCCTCACAAAACCTCTCCCGTGAATGCTCCCCTCACAGACCTCTCGAATGAATTTTCTTTCCCCCCGGACGCGGCTTCTTGTGGTCTTATTTATAGGCCGTCCATTGCCTCCCGAAGATAGCCAACATTATTGTGACAAGATGTAGTGCAACTTTTCCAGAATTTAAGCTGAACGTTGCCCTTTTTTAATCTTCTTTTCTTCTTACAAACTCTCCCTTCATTTTTTAATATCTTCCCCTGACTTCATTTTTTCTTGTCCGAAGGAGGAGCTCCTTCCCAATGAATATTTTTTAGCTCTCTCTCTGACACTCTTCTTCCCCCCCTGTTCTTCAGCAAGGAAATCTTCTAGCAAGCGCCTGTCCCATTTCGTGCGTGTATGGCGATGCATTAATGAGGAGGTTTCTTCTTGGTGCCACCAAAGCTGACATGGGCATATTACAATATGGGCATATTATATAATATATTATTTTGCTTCTTTGACGATTTCTCCCGAATCCGCACTCCACCGAATTTGTGTATGCAATCGACCGCGAGCCCCTGCTTCTTGTTGTCCTCTTAGTACCGATGCAAATGCGGCTACGTGAGATGCAATTTTAATATTTTTTTCTTAGGGGTTAAAGATTAATCCCTAAATTTTTATGTAATTAATTACTAAATGATTAGTCAAAATTTAGGTGTCAACAAGGAAGAACTACAGCAATGGACGAAGCCCTCCCGGGGGAGGGGGCGATGGGAACAAAATATCGGGGGATTAAAGAGAAAGAAATGGAGAGGAGGAGACGCGGGTGGGGGAGACAAGCGTGGTGAGTTCGCGCCACGTGGTGTTGGACGCTTCCTATTTCCGAATTACCCCTACATTTTTCCGTCATTGTTGCAATAGGAGTTCTGTCCCTGATGGAGTGATTCGAACAACCGCTATTTAACAGGGCTTGATTTGAAATAATGCCAATTTCAAACCGTGGATGGTACATAGCACTAGAACGATCAGTGCAATCCCCCCCCCCCCCCCCCCCTGCCCCCAAAAAAAAAAAAAAAAACAAAAATTTAACCTGAGAACTTAACAACTCAAACTGCCAAAGCATCCGAATTATCAATATTATGAGTTTATAGGGAAGGACACTTTTGATATTGTGCAGACGGAGCAAATCAGCACGCTCAGTACAAGAAGACGAAGCGAAACAAAGGTGTAAAAAAGGTGAGATCCCCCAGCATTAGATTTTTAATGGAATTTGTAGGTAGAGAGCCTCATCCTTTGCCGACTCGGCAACTCACCATAACTATTTTGGAACAATCAGTCCTCTGGAGACGCGACTCGTCGCAGATGCTTATAGAGGCCAAATTGTGCCAGCAATAACCAAACCAAGGTAAGAAGTTCTCCTCCTTTACTAAGTTGTTGAGCATGCATGAACAGTCGGCAATGAATCGCATAATACTGCAGCAATTCCACCCACACTTCACTCAAGATCCTCCACCTCTCTTCCTTTTCAATTTTCTGCAATTCTCTAGCAAGATCACACGCCTCAAAAAGCACAGGTTTGATTATCTCTCCATGCACTTCTAGTGGAATTTGTCGTGGACCACCAGAGAGGAGCCATTTGTACGTATTTTCCTTCGTTATGTTCGTTTCCCTCCCATTAGAGAAATTATCACTGAGGAGCTTGTCCATCAAATCACAAGTGTATTGGAACCTTATTTTGCTATATTCGACAACTGCAGACATCATATCAGGTTGTTTGATTATAAGATAAAACATGTAATCTGACAAGACCTTACTGTTTTCACGATCAATGTTAAAGTTGGCACTTTCATCAGTGTCGGCATTGTAACAAAGCTCAGTGGCAATGTGCCACAGTAAAAGGTTCGAATCATACTCAACATCACGGACAAACAGTAACAAGTTTCTGTGAACTTGCCTTGTGTTAGGATGGCCCAGAGCCCATTCACCTCGAGCAGCCATCACCACTGTCATGCCTCTCGCATAAGGAGCACTTAGTAGTGCCTTCTCTATCAGCTTATCAAAAATCAGTTCTAATATGTCATTGTATGGTTCTATCTGTCCAGACTTCAAGTCATCGAACAATTCTCTAAGAGGGATGAGACTAAGGGGTTCCTCAATCCATCTGGGCCATTTTCTCAACCGATGATCTATCAGTTTCTCAATCCATTTCGGCCACCTACTCAGCCGAGAATCTATCATATTGTACTGGAAGATTGATCTAGACCACCTAGCTCGTAGTATATGCAATGTGATTGGTGAGCTTTTGGATTTGAATTTATGGAGGAACTTAATGAAGATGCTTCCTTTAAACAAACTTTTACCATGTTTCTCAGACGTCCCTATTTTTGCAGCTGTCCTGTCAGAGCAAATGAGCATACCAAGAGCTACAAATTCCAGGCCCACAGCTCCAAGTAGCAAGGTGTATGTAATCTTTATATCATATTCGTGAAAACCATGGTTGTTAGGGATATAGAAAAGTGCAAAAGCAGTAATGATGGAGCCAATTGAGATAGCTCGGAAAAGGTGCCCTGTTCGACAGTGAATTACAGCAATTTCGGTGTAAAGAACATCATAAAAGAAGTTGAGCTCAGCCTCAATGACGCGAAAAGCATCCTGTGCTTTTATCCTCTCGAAAAGTTTCCAGCTGCCATTCATTTGACGAACGTGGAAGGGGAGATCCATGTTGGAAGATACGCAAGATATCTTCGGATCACATGAATATTCCTCAGATCAATCAAGATCAAATCAAAGATCAATTAATATCAAATCTAGTCTGTACATTATTTAGTTGCCTTTTTCATTATACATGTCTTGTAATATAAACATTGACATTGTACGTAGAGAGATATACAGAGAATACATAAAACTTTTCTCTTCAATTTTCCCATCCATATTCTTACATGGTATCAGAGAGTCTTCTGATCTTGGTATTGCTTCCGCAACCTTCTTCGAATTGCCTCCAGTTCTTTTCTGCCTTTGCTGTTGCAACACTTGCAAAACAAAGCAGCCACCGGTAGGAATTCATCTTTTAGCCTTCGTGCCTTGCCCAACCTGCAAAACAGATTTGCTTCAAATTTTTCTTTAAAACCTCTTCATCATGGCAAACCCACAAATACCTACCTCAACCTCCAAAAATCAGACAGGAAGGAATGCAACGCCACCTGCTTCTCCTAATCCAGAATCAACCATTGTTACTTCCTTGGCTAAACATCAGCCTATTCAAGGGCAAACTCACGCTCATCACACGCCCTGGCAACACTTTCCGGCTCAGTTCAATCCAGGGTTCAACTTCTCAGGCTACCCTTATCATTGGATGCCATACCCATGGATTCATGGATCGAATCCAGACACATCATAGCCGGGCTACCAGAGTGTGCAGGCCAATGGAGGCCCACCAACCAACATTGGAGCAGGCTCAACCATCGACCTAGAGCAGACGGGCGGTTCAGCAAATTTGAATGTGGGCTTTTTCAATTCGGGGCAGTCAACAAATAGCACAAGGTTTCCAATAGGATTTCCAATAGGATTCCCTTTTCCTTTCACGGCCGCCATGGGTCAGCTCGAAATCGGCGACGCGCTATACATTTCCACAGCCGACGGACCCGAGTTGAAGCTCATCAGCAACCATCTCACAGGATCCGAGAACTATTCGAGTTGGGCGCGGGAATTTCGCCAAGCCCTTATCACAAAAGACAAAGAAGGGTTCATCGATGGAACAGTTCCCGTTCTAACCGATGAAAAATTAGGGCGGTGTTGAAACCTAAATTTTTGCATAATTTTTAGGATTAATTTTTACTATAAAAAAAAAACACACACACACACACACATGGCATATAGTTTAGAAACATTTTATTTTTTATTTTTTATTTTAGGCCGCTGGTGAAATGAGGATTTTTCACATATTCCGTTCAGATTCTTCACACATTTAGGCAATATACACCAAAGGATATATTTTCAAGCAAAAAGGAAAATTTTGGATGGGATATTTGATTAATACAAAAGGTAATATTGCGCGGGGTGCAACGATATATTCAGTGGTATTTTGCATGAGCAAAATTAGAAAGTAAAATATACCACGAAGATCCAATTTTTTGGCTTATAAAAGGGACCGTGTACGGACAAAAAGAAGGAGGCCACACACATTGAATATCCGGCCGTTGAGAGAAAAACGTGAGTGGGGCTTCTCTTCGGATTTTGGGGGCTTTCCGTTCGTTCTTTTGAGAAATCAATAAAAAAACACAGAGGGTAAACACACATGAGAGGGAGGAGTCTTGGCGGAGTCCCTTCTTGGCCAAGACCTCACGGACGTTTTCACGGGATTCATTCGTCGGTTGTACCAAGATCACCACAGCAACCACCCGACGCTCGCTGCTACCTCGTCACGACGAAGCCACACCGCTGATGGTGTCCGGTCCAAAGTCTCCATAAGCCAGAGCCAGTCCTTTCCAGGCTCGGTGCACCGGATTTCCACCTTGCTGGTCGTCCACAACCACTAACACTTTCCTGGCAGATACTGTGCCTAGCGACACCGACAAAAGAGCAACACTTGGGAGAGAAAATCTATGCAAGTGTAGTGGTGGCAGAAAGTACGGCGGGTGCAATTTTGATCGGGGAAGGAATATTAAAAAAGAAGGAAGAGGCTCAATTGTATGGTTTAATTTGAAGACCAAAGAAGATCCAGAAAGTCCCTCGGCGAAGACCGACGCCCTACCTTGCCCTCGCGCGACTACCCGGCCAGCAACAAATTCGAACCAGACCAAAAAGCTGTTGCGCCGAGGTTCCCATCCGTGGAGTCCTACTATGCCAAGTTCGCTGACCCCGATGTCTATCGTGAACTCGTGAGCCACCGCCGTTGCCGTGCTAACGAATTGCTGCTCAGTACCCTCCACCATGATGACATAAAGCACCATCGAGACTTGCAGCGTCCTCACCGAACCAAGTTAGATAAATATTCTGTTTTGCAGGTTTTTGAGCAGAACCAGGAGATATGGAGAGCTGGGAACAAAGGACATACTCGAAAGGTTGAGTCCACTCGGGCAAACTATCTGCCCACCATAGCATTAAACACAGACTCAAGTCCTGCAAGTGATGATCTTCGGCCATTACACGTGAGAAAGTCTTCATATTCAGAGGTCAATAGTCAACAAAGATGAGGGCCGCACAATCGATACATCCATGCAATTGAGGGGACCAGATTGAAAGAGAGACTTCCTCTGAAAAGATTGCTCCTCGAGGTTTACGTGCATATCGTTGAATCGAGCAATCATCAAGGAGCCGCACGCAAAGCCCCCTGGCGGATAGCCATCCCGTGAACCTCGCTGAGCACCACCACATTGCGTCGCGAGTAGCCATTTGAGGATTGGAATTCGGAAACGAATATTCGAATTAGGTGAAAATCTTATCTATTTTGATTTCCGAAAATTCTGTTTCCTTATTTGAAATATTCCTCGGTGCACATGATTGAAATTCTCGAAATGCTATCATATTCGTAATCTCGAGTAAATTTTTACAAATTGGAAAATCTTCCTAATTTCGCAACGCATATGATTGACGGTCCGATTTCATGCTCGAAATATGACCCACAATCGTACGGAAAAATCATCAATCCGATCTCACGCTCGAGATATGATTCGTGATTTTGTTAAAAATTAGCCAATCCGATCTCATGCGCGAGATACGATTCGTCAATTTATTTCCCTAAATTAAATGGACATAGATGATATCTTGCTCGATTTGGTGCCGTGCTTTCTTGATGCCTCTATTTGATTGCTCCCATAAAAGAAAAAAACCCAAAAATATTTATTTGAGTTAGATTAGGTTCATGTTAGAATATTACTTGTTTTAGGGTTATTTTGCATGTTTAGAATAGGAAATTTATTTATTTCAAATTCCTTAAATATAAATAAAAAAAATGCATTTAGTTAGGATGTTAGTTTTTAATCTAAATTGCACGTTTAATTATTTGGCAATTTTAATTTCGAATTTCATAAAAGAAAAAGAAAAGGAAAATAGAATTAGGGCATTCTTTGCACGTCATTGCATATTATGATAGATTGCATGCTTATTAAGAAAATAAAAAAATCATGTGCACGTCATATAGCATTAGGTTCATGAAATGCACATCATTTAGTGATTGTTGCTAGGTCCATTTAATTAGAAATTGTTCGTCATTAGAGTTAGGTCATTTAGATTAATTTAGATTGCACATTTAATTATTGCATTTTTTTACTCATGTCATATAATTTAGGTTATACTGCCATGTCATATCATTTCATGTTAGATTAGAAGCATTGCATTGCATATGGATTTGATTCTCATTAATTAAGTGAAAAAACAAAAAACAAAAATTGCGTGTTAATTAGAAATCATATCTAGGGTTGTTAATATGAATTCTGATCTAACAACGCAGATACTTTCGTTGCTATGAGGTAAGTCTTGCAATTTATTCATTGCTTTTCTTGGATGTTAAATTGGTGGTTTGCGCATCTGCATGATCGCCTCACATATTAGGAAAATAGATTTAAAATCAATTCAAGCTGTCTGCCAAACATTTTTCTAAATAAAAGAGAAAGGTACCGAAAGGGCGTTAGAGAAATCTAGCGTAATCAAGTCCCCGAACTTATAAATCTCTGGTTCGTAGGAGTAAAGTAAATCTCCCGTTACTTTATTTGGGTTTCTAATCGACCCACCAAAAATAGATTAGTGGCGACTCCTAATTGAAAATCAATTACATGTTAAGAACTTGAATCGAAAGTCGCGAATTGGTATGGGCTTGGGAGAGCCCGAGCTAAGTCTAGACTTAGCAATCCATTAGTCAAACCCTAGGTGGTTCAAACCCGAAAATTTGGTCTCGACAGGCGGCAATGGAAAAAATGCAACCAGCTTGTTAGGACATGGATAGGAAATTGCATCAACCCAGAAATAGCCGGCGGATTGCCTCCGACAGAGGACTCAAAATTTTTTTGGGATAGTATAAAAGAGATGTACAGGAAATTGGATTGGGCAAGGATTTTCTCATTGCATCAAGCCCTCTCCAAACTGAAGCAAGGAAACATAACCGTGATGGCCTGCTTCAACAGGCTTTCAGCTCTCTGGAATGAGCTAGAGGCCGCTGAAGAAAAACTCATCGGAATCGAAGAAACCCTCCAACAGTACAAGGGGTCAAGGACCGAGAGAAAGCGACGTGTTTTTTGTTAATACTCAACGATTCTTACCTTACTTTTAGGTCGCAGATTCTGGCCATGGAGCCTCCGCCATCGATTGGACGGATTTTCCAACTTGCAGTGCAGGAGGAGAGCCAAAGACTCACCTCGACGGAGAGCAAAGCAACGGAGGGTTTGGCTCTCGTGGCCAGAATCGAGAGAGGAGGAATGAAAACCCTAAAAAAGAGGCGGAATCCGTCGCTAGGGCTCACCGAACAAAAACCTTTTAAAGGTTCGGCGATTGATGGTTCATATCGCACGCAGCGATCTGACGGCTCTAAAGGGCCGCACTACGCGGACGATCTGGATGGCGTGGATGGTTCCGGATCAAACAGATCCAACGGCCCTCTTTTTTCGAAGACCTTTGGGTCGAACCATGGGTCGAATTATGGGCCAAATTATGGGCCGAGTTATGGGTCGAATTTGAAAAATAAAGGCAAGCTATTTTGTGACTATTGCAAGCGGCCCCATCACACGATTGACAATTGTTGGAAATTGCATGGCCGACCGAGAGAAAAAAAGAAGGAAGTATCAGCAGCAACAGCTTATCAACCCACAGGATCAACTGATCAATCCATCACACATGCTGAGTATCATCAATTGATGCAAACACTGCAAAAATTGGATATTCCAAAAAGGGGGAGCAGCTTTACAGGTATTTCTCATTGCCTAATAAATACCATATCGAGGAGTACTTGGATTGTTGATTTTGGAGCTAGTGATCATATTGCCTGTGACAAGAAGCTATTTACTGTTGTTAATGAAGAACTGGATAGTCCCATTATTGTGCAATTGCCGAATGGAAATGTTGCTCGTGTGTCCATGACAGGGACAATCAATCTTAGCTCTCAGCTCACTCTTACAAATGTCCTCTATGTCCCAGAGTTTCAATTTAACCTTATCTCTGTGTCTAGAGCTTGTGAGGAAAATTCTTGTAAGGTTTCCTTCATTGCAATAGCTATCTCTTTTAGGCCTTTTCGACTGGGACACTGATGGGCTGGGGTAATTTGTCTGAAGGACTATATTTTTGGAAGAATTCAGCAAATCTTGATCGTTTTTATCGTAATAAACAATCATTGTGTAATTTGGCTACCAATGACAAACAATTCCTTTTGCATTCCAAAATGGGTCACAGTTTTTTATTTCCTTATCCTCAATGTCATATATGTCCACTTGCTAAATAGTCTCATATTCCTTTTCCATTAAGCACAAATCGTGCAGATGATTCATTTTCCTTACTTCATATTGATGTTTGGGGTCCTTACCATACACAGAACCATGATGGGTCCCATTTTTTCCTCACCATTGTGGAGGACCACTCAAGGGCCACATGGATTTTTCTCATGCAATCTAAGGGTCAAGTCATATCCCATTTAAAAAGCTTCCTTTCCTTATCGAAAACTCAATTTGGCAAGACAATCCGCCAAATACAAACAAACAATGGGAAGGAATTCTTTAACCATGAGTGTACTAGTTTACTTTCATCTCAAGGGATTTTACATGAGAGTTACTGCACGTATACCCCACAGCAAAATGGAGTAGTGGAACGGAAACATCGTCACTTATTGGACATTGCTCGCGCCTTGAAGTTTCAAGCCTCCATCCTTGACAATTTTTAGGGAGACTGTGTCTTAACTGCAGCTTATTTAATCAATAGAATGCCGACCAAGATTCTCGATGGTCGAAGTCCTTTCAAATTGCTTTTTGGGAGGAAGCCAAATATGAGTCACTGAAGATTTTTGGCTGTCAATGTTATGCCACTATAGTTGGACCTAGAGATAAAATGGGTCCTCATGCTCGCCATTGCACATTCATGGGATATCCCACTTTACAAAAGGGATACGGGATTTATGATTCATCTACAGGGGAATTCTTTGTTAATAGAGATGTTTCGTTCCAGGAGAATATTTTTCCTTTTGCTACACAAGAACCAAGCACCGATAGCCGAGGACATCAATCTTCGCCTCGTATTGAAGAAACCGCAAATGATCCAAGATATGTTTTATTTCCTACATCAACAGACAGAAGGGACTCTTATGCATCAGCCATGGAATTAACACCTCCACGGCAACCCACAAACCAAATCTCAGATGATGAAGTTGTGTTCGACTCCACTTCTGTTAATACTGGCACGGATCATTCATCCACTCCTGTTGGTACTGGCTTGGGTCAATTATCACTTGCAAATACCCCACAAAGGCGTTCCCGGCGAGTCACGCGTCCACCAACTTGGACGAAAGACTACGTGTGTGGCGTTAGAAACTCGCCAGGTATTCTCTTTCCCATCTCCTCTTATGTTTCATTTGATCGGCTGTTGGCGAAGCATTGTTGTTGCATCTCTCGCATTTTTGAGGAGCGAGAACCATCAAATTATGATGAGGCGAGCACTGATCCGAGATGGTAGAAAGCTATGCAAGCAGAATTGTAGGCTTTATTGGACAATCATACATGGGAACTCGTCTCTCTACCCCCAGACCGTAAGGCAATTGGTTGCAAATGGGTGTACAACATCAAATATCGAGCAGATGGGTTGATTGAAAGGTACAAGGTGCGATTAGTGGCTAAAGGTTTCACTCAACGGAAAGGTTTTGACTATTACAAAACCTTCTCTCCCATCGCCAAAGATGTTACGATACGCTCATTCCTCTCAGTAGCAGCTTTTCAGGACTGGTCGCTGCATCGGATGGATGTCCACAATGCCTTCCTACATGGAGATTTAGATGAAGAGATTTATATGGATGTGCCACAGGGTTTACAGAGACAGGGGGAGAATAGAGTATGTCGTCTCTGCAAATCCTTGTATGGACTTAAGCAGGCTTCCAGACAATGGTATGCCAAATTTGCTAAGTCCCTGATAGCTGCAGGTTTCCAACAATCCAGATTTGACTATGCTGTTTTTACACGGACTAAAGGTATGTCATCTATATACTTAATGATATATGTAGATGATATACTTATTATGGGAAACGATCAAGTAGCTATTCAAGTTTTCAAGGAATACTTGCATTCTACCTTTCACATAAAAGATTTGGGTACACCCAAATATTTCCTTGGAATATAAATTGCACGATTAGATCAAGGAATATCTCTCAGCCAGAGAAAATTTGCATTGGAAATCATATCAGAAGCTGGTTTGTCAGGATATAAGCCAGCTGTGATTCCAATCGAGCAAAATGTAAAAATGACTATGGCAGATTATGATGCTGAAGTGTCTCAGCAGGCAGATCCAGTACTCAAAGATCCATTGAGTTATCAGAAACTTGTCGAGAAACTCATATATTTGACTATGACCAGGCCAGACATTAGTTATGCTGTACAGACACTCAGCCAATTCATGCACAAGCCAAAGCAGTCTCACATGAACGCTGCATTGAAAGTTGTGAAGTACTTGAAGAAATGTTCTGGACTTGGGATCCTTCTTTCCAGGAAGTGTGATATGACAATGACAGCGTATTGTGATGCAGATTATGCCACTTGTCCGATGAGCAGGAGATCCATAACCGGTTTCTGCATTAAGTTGGGAGATTCTTTACTTTCGTGGAAAATCAAGAAGCAGCCGATCGTCTCTTTATCCTCGGCAGAAGTAGAATACCGAGCTATGGCGAAAACGACATCTGAGATAGTTTGGCTACGGGGATTACTTCAGGACCTTGGAGTGCAAGTCGAGGGACCAACCAGATTATTTTGTGACAACGATGCAGCCCTCAAACTAGCATCAAATCCCATTGTGCATGAGAGGACGAAACACATAGAAGTGGACTGTCATTTCACTCGAGAGAAAATTCAGGAAGGTATAATCGAGACACGAGGGATTAGAACAGAAGAACAACTTGCAGATGTCTTCACCAAACCTCTATGTCAAAGTCAGCATGCGTATCTCTTAAGCAAACTCGGCGTCTTGGATATCTACAAGCCACCAGCTTGAGGGGGAGTGTTGGAAGATACGCAAGATATCTTCAGATCACATGAATATTCCTTAGATCAATCAAGATCAAATCAAAGATCAATTAATATCAAATCTAGTCTGTACATTATTTAGTTGCCTTTTTCATTATACATGTCTTGTAATATAAACATTGACATTGTACGTACAGAGATATACAGAGAATGCAGAAAACTTTTCTCTTCAATTTTCCCATCCATATTCTTACAATCCACAAGGAGGCCTTTGAAGGTTGTGAAGTAAAAAAATGCGGCTATTTATCACTTCTCTGTCGTCCAAATCGGTTTTATTTTGCTCTCCAACATCTCGGGATTCGTTACTGGGCCCCGGCATCATCTCTATTGTAGGATTGCTACTCCGCTCAGCAGCAACAGACGAGAGCAGGGAACCACGGAACTTACTGAAGCTTGCAAGATACAGAGCACGTGTTCGCTCTATATATTTTATGGTTCTTCCAATAAACACGAGGATGGTTGGGACGATTAGCTTGTTACTGGGAGGGATTGGTAAAACACAGAGCACGCAGTGCCTACCTGGAATAAGAGATTAAGCAAGTGCCTAAGCCACAGCCCATTGTCCTTGAGCGCGAAAGCGGTCATGGTGTCTGGTCCTCCGAGGTGAAGTAGAAGAAATGGAGCCCAAAATGCCAGAAGGTCCCCGGACGCATCGATCTCGGAGTCTGAAGTGCAACCATTGATTTGAGCTCTGGCAATGAGTCCAAAGGCATAGATAGCGACCGAGTCAGCAACCAAGTAAGCTAACCACATGAGAGTCCTGAACCACCAGTTTGACGTCCTCTTTCGCATGGGTGCAAAAAAGATGAGAAAGACTTGCAGAGATAGGCTCGTAAGGATCGCCCCTCGGAGATCGAGTTTCATCCATAAATTCTGGGCTTCTGCAAGAAATCGTAATTCCCATTTGATCCTCACACTCTCACCAGATCCTGGAAGGAAATGTTTTAATCAGCACGAGTATTAATACAGTGAGGCCACGATGATTGAACAAATATGCAAACTGGAGAACGTAATAACAGAAAAAGGTTACTATTAAGGGCAGAGAGTCGAGAATACCTTTGAAATCTTTTGACGATCCGATACAAATGGACGTCTTGCTTCATGCAACCGGGTGTCCAGCAATGCATAGTTATAAAGGAGTTAGAAGCGACAGGACTCGAGCTGAGGTCAGTACGGAGTAGGACGAGTTGCGAGAAACTCGTGGAATGGAAATTAAAGGCATGACAACCAGAGCGCTTTGGCTATTGTTAGGGATGTAAATTCTACTCTTTATCACACTTTAACCTTTCTCCTTCATCGTTAACCTCTCTTCTCAATCAAGCATCGTCATCGAACCTGCCAATGTCAAGCAATATCTGGAGATGGTAGACTAGAGAGAGAGAGAGAGAGAGAGAGAGAGAGAGAGAGAGAGAGAGATTGAGACAGACAGACTTCTCTTGTCATCTGGTGCTTCTTGCTTTCGAGCTTTAACAGTCTGTTTCCAATTTTACCTTTAGCCTCACTCAGATTTCTCACTTTTTCATTGTCTTGCAGGTTCTAATCTTTCCTGATGAAGAAGAAACATAAGCCAAGGCTTACAACAAACAAAAGGCCTCACAACTACTCTTCAGACATTTGACAACTTATTATCTTAAAGTATCACAGGATGGACAGTGTTAAGACAGTTCAGAACATCATCCAACCTCAATGTAGTAGCTTCATTCCTCCGCCACAAATGTGCAACTTAATCACATCAAAGCAAATTGGACACTAGTTCAGAAATTCAGAGGGCGAGCAACCAGAATACAAAACCATAGCACAAAATCGATGCAAAGCAAATCCAGTCCCCAACGTTCTACACTAGACCTGATCAACAATAAAGAAAAATTTGAAAAAAGATAAATACGGACCATAGGGACAAGCTGAGAAGGTTATCTATTGCCTTTGATTGGAGAAGTGGAAAGGCATCTACTGGTTTGTTTGATCCAATGTATAATTTTCATTTGAACCAAAAACAGTTGTCTTTAAACTTTCTAAAAATAGTGTATGGACATATCCTCTATCACCTTTACTTTTCAAATGGGATAATATCGACTATGGTTAGGAGTATTAACATGATTAGGACATCAAACATGAATTATTTACAAAAATAGAAGTCATGCTAGCTTTTAATAAATAAATAAATAAATATATATATATATATATATATATATATATATATATATAGGAAAAACATAGGTGTTGTAACTTACCAGGGAAAATACAGTTCATTAGATGAGATGTATTTTATAGGAAATTTTTTTTTCTTTCTTCAAGGAAAAGAGCACACACGTTGCCCGAAGAAAAAAAATACAACAAAATCTATAAATTTAGAAGTTGATGTGTCCTTTTTTTTTTTAAAATAAAGAAATTGGGTCTACTCAGGGGACATAGATTTAAATTTTTGAAAAAATAAGAGAGATTTAATTTGACGAGAATAAAATACTTAAAATTGAAAAGTGCGAGCGATTTGAGATCATTAAGATATTCCAAGCACCGATGGCACGTATCTCCACTATCTGACCTATTTTTGTTGACCAGAGTTAATCTAGCAAATTAATTAGAAATTGATAATTAAGACATATGTAAGACCTGAAGGTGCTTGGAGTGTTATGAGATTGTAAATGTATCCAAATTTGGAAATAGGATGCGGCTTTGACTTTGAAAAGGGAAATGAACAGAAAAGAATGGAAGAACTGTTGTTGGCACATCAAAGGAAGAGTTGGCTCGACTTGCTTATTTTAGATTTCACTGTTGGAGACGATCACAACTTTATTTTTCTCCTTTGCTCTTTTTTTATGATGCTGGTTAAATCCTGTTCAGGATTTATATGAGGCAACGGCTGAGATTACTGATGCAGACCCCTGCACATCTCTCACGATTCGTCTGCTCTCAGTTCAAACTGGAGATTACGTGTGTGTATATATGCAAGACCAGAGCTTTTTGGCTTTTGTTAGTGATGTGCATTCTATTCTTTATCACACTTTAGCCTTTCTTCTTTATCTTTAACCTCTCTCCTCGTCCAAGCATCGTCATTGGACCTGTCACCCTGCCCTGCATCCCCCAGGAGATGGTCTACCAGTTTGAAGTCACAGAGAGAGAGAGAGAGAGAGAGAGAGAGAGAGAGAGAGAGAGAGAGAGAGAGAGAGAGAGAGAGAGAGAGAGAGAGAGAGAGTCTTCTTTTGTCATCTTGTTCTTCTTGCTTACGAGCTTTAACACTGATTGTTTCCACTTTTAGCTTTAGCCTCATTCACAGGTTCTCATCTTCCTGACGAAGAGGAAGAAAAATGAAACCCAAGACTGACAACAAACAAGAGGCTTCACGGCTACACTTCAGACATTGACAACTTCTCATCATAAAGCATCACATTGTTAACAGAGTTTAGAACATCATCCAATCTCAATGTAGTAGCTTCGTTCCTTCGCGAGAATGTGCAACTTAATCACATCAAAGCAAATCGGACACTAATTCAGAACTAGTTCAATCGACTGTTCTTTAATAGAGAAAAAAATATCTAGTAAGTTCAACAATTTGTGTTTAGTTTTCCTTTACGTTATTATATGGCTCAATGTTATATTTATGGTGTTTTTGCCTCTTTTTCAAGTTTGAATAAGGCAAGTTGGAGCTCAACAACCAACAAAAGGGCCAACTGAAGGGCCAATAGAAGGTGTCATTGAAGCTGAAGCTAAAGGGCTAGATAGAAGAAGGACAACTAGAAGAAGGACAACTAAAGAGCTAGTTACAAGAATGCCATATAAAAGATGCTCAACTGAAGAATTGGCCGAAGAAGCCCCTTTCTATAGCTGAAGGGCCAAATATAGCTGAAGCTAAACAGCCAAGTGAAAGGCCAAAAAGAGGGCTAAAAAAATCATAGGCAAGAAGAAGGGCCAACAAATTATAGGTTACTGAAAGTAGCGCTTTCCTTTGAACAATAAGGGCTCTTGGGAAGAGATTAAGACAATATGATTATGGCATTTATACAGATGAGCGTACTAGAACAATCATTCTTAATGTAAGTTTTATTGGCTACATTTAATTTAATTTGTAGTGCAAATTTCTGCTGATGATTTAGTAGCTTTTTTGTAGCTTGGGAGAAGTTTGGAGGTTTTTATTTCTCAAGGCCCAACTCAAAAATCAACGATTGTGCCAACAAACAAGAAGACATTGGCTGCGCCAACAAGAAAGAAGAAGAACCCACTTGCAACTCCATTTGGATTGCTTGGGATAGTTACAACTCTATCTAAATTAGTGCATCCTGAGACAGCCGAAGAAGAAGTTGCACGTCTAGTTAGAAAGAGTTCAAGGATTATGAATCAAGTGAAAGGTCCATTAAAATGAGCATGAACATAGGGATTGTGTATATTGATTGGTGAGATGGCATGGGATGAGATGGAGTTTGTGGGGCTCAGGAGTCAGTTTTGTTTATAACTTGCTATGGATGGTTTTTTTTTAGTTTATCATTGAGTTTGTGAGACATAATTTCCATATCAATGGAACGATCTTACTGCTTTTATTTTTTGGATTCTACTTTTACTTGTTACTTGTATTAGTTGGTGGCTGATGGAGGTTTTGGTTGTTCGTGTTGTGGTGGTGATTGGTGGTTATATTGGTGGCTAGTGGTTGTGGTGGTGGATTTGTGGTGGTGGTTGGGGGCTGGTGCAGCACTTGATGCAAGTGTCAGTGTGCACATCTTGCACCAGGTGGTGCTGGTGCAAGCTGGTGCAAGATCCAGCTTGCACCAGCACCTTCTGCAGCAAACCTACCACAAGCATAGTGGTTGTTGCTAGTAAGTTTGTGGTGGTGGCTAGGGTGCTAGTGTGGTGGCTGGGATACTGGTGTGGCTGGTGGTGGTTCCTAATGGTGGCTGGTAACGGTTGAAAGCTTCTGCAGTATCTGGTGCAAATGTGTAGTGTGCATATCATTACACCAAATGGTGGTGGTGCAAGATAATGTAAAGCTCAGCTTGCATCAGCACCTTCTTCAATAAACCTACCACTAGTACAATGGCTACTGGTGATGCGTTTGTAATGGTGGCTAAGGTGCTGATGTGGCGACTGGGGTGCTGGTGTATGGTGGTGACAAGTGGCGGTTGGGAACTCTTACAATATCTTGTATAAGTGTGCAGTGTGCACATCTTACACTAGGTGGTGCTGGTGCAAGCTGGTACAAGGCTCAACTTGCACTAGCACCTTTTAAGCAAACCCACCACCAGTATAGTGGCTGCTGGTAGTAGGTCTGTGGTGGCGGCTGGGGTGCTGGTATGGCGATTGGGGTGCTTGATGGTGGCTGGTGGCATCTAGCAGTGGCTAGTGGCAGTTGAGAGCACCTACAGTAACTGGTGCAAGTGTGCAGCGTGCACATCTTGCACTAGGTGGTGCTAGTGTAAGTGTGTAAATGGCATATCTTACACCAGGTGGTGGCTTGAGATGATAGCTGTGATGCCTGGTGTGGCTAGTGGCCAGTGATGGTGGCTAGTGTAATTTTTAGGAAAAATTTACAAATATTGGCATTTAACTAATTATATTCTAAAAACTTGGTACTTAAGTGTTTACTTTTAACCATAAATGGCATTTATGTGATCACTTTTAACAATAACCTGACACTTAAGTGAAAACTAAATACAACTTATAACACTTGAGTAATCATTCATGTATGTCCTATGTATATGCTGGTTTGCGTCAAACTAGAAAAGCAACTTATTCAATTCAATGCTTGTCGGTTTACTTTCAGTTCAAGTAAAGAAGCCATCACAACACATTAACCTAATACACATCCTTGCTAGTTTATATTCAAGAACAAGCAAAAACATCATTTTATTCACTCATTCCATGTCCTTGACCTCATCACAAGCATAAGAAGTAACTTACAATACATATGACATCATAAACAACAACAAAGTTATAACGATCTCGTGGACAACAAAAAATGTTTTTCACTTTAAAAAAAATGGCCCACATTTGATCTAAAACAATTACATTTGTCCACTCATTTTCAACTATAGTAGCCTGAGAAACTTCTTCTCATCTTCAAGTACTTTATATTTCATTATAAAGTAGGATAGACAACAAAACAACACCACAATAAACGCTTGATAACACTTCTGTTCAATTTTCATCTTTGAAACTTCATATTCAAATGGTTAGCCGATAATGCTTTAGCTTGCATTGAGTCAACATCGTCCAAGTCATCCATGAATGTAGATGGAGGTTGATATCATCCATCAAGTAGGTCCAATATCACATATGTGGCTTAGTGAGAGAACTTCGTATCGACCCATTTGAAATATTTGTATTTCGACCCTTCTTTATATGGGGCGCATCCATAGAATCTCCTCCTAGGATTCATTGGAGTCAACGATGTTATTCTCGGACTTTTTAACCCACAAAAAAAGATACGCTTGCCTTCTCTTTCGATTTGGTGAGAGGAATTTGAGCCGCTACTGAAAGTCTTGCTCTCTATTTCTAATATTTAGCGGTGGAATGTGGGGCAAATTGAAATTAGAGTTTAGGATTAAGGTTCGAGCACTTTAATGGGGATTTTGGCCGATTTAGGGTTTTAGGTTTGGGGCAATTGGGGAGATGACGTCATTTTGACCGATTTAGGGCTTTGATTTTAACCAACTATGGAAATGGCATCATTTTGGGTGAGTTAGAGCTGAGTCATCTCTCTGGCGAGCCATGTAGGCGAGCAATATTAATAAAAAATTGTCACAAAGGATTTCTAACAAGGTTCGCTGGACTTGGCACTTCGGTGTCCCATTTTTAAAAAATAATGGCATTTATGTGTCACTTTCCTCACTTTTGACACTTAAGTATCATTTCGTGCCAAATTTTGGCACTCCAGATATTCTTTTGCCCCAACTATTCCATCCGGTTATCGAAATCGCAACCACCACCGAGCAATTATCAATCATGGGCTTGAGAAGACACCGATTGGTCACAACGTCACAATGAGCTGAACCATCTTAGCTGGCCATCTCGCTGATTCAATGACCATCAATTCCCCTTTTAAGTATCTATTGTAACTTTTAAGCAATCGGTTATGGATGTGGAAATCCGTTTGTGTACTTCACATTCTTAGTGGAAAGTTAGATTTGTAGTGGAGCTGAGCTGAGGACTATAAATTTGATTCAACTTGTGTCGAATAATAGAGGCTCGGGTCAATTATCTTATGAAATATGAGTCTTGGCTCAGTTAAGCCCAAATATGAGTCCAATATAATTGATAATTTGTTATGCTTTAAATGTCTTGTAATGACAACAAAATAATACTTTAATTACACAATTAGGCTCACGAGCTACTTGGGTTCAAAAATTGAACTCAAGCTGAGTCAACTTAATTATCTAGCAGTCCAAACTTGATCAAATTGAACTAATTAAGCTGACCTTGAATAGCTTATGGATAGATGGAGATCGTGATTTGGTGATACTTAGGCTAGGAAACTGTCATTTTGTTTTGAGTTTGTGTAATAATCCAAGGGAAGGTTTTATGGTATTGAAGAAAGGTATTATTTTGTTTTATGATGTAAAACCGCAACGATATAGATCATACTTGATTAGATCGTTAGCTAAGTCGAGCTGTGCTCACTTTATGGTAATAGCCCATGGCAGACGTTGGCATATGTAGATAGTGCTGTTTTTGGTATTCCAAGTGTTGGAGAAAACTTTCTCTAGTGTTTTGAAATTGACAAAACGTTTCATCAGTCTAGTCTGAAGACTTGCAGACTCTTCCATTAAAGTCTGAAGATCTCCGGATTGCCAGACTCAAGACCCAAAGTCTATCATCATTGACAGTTTCTAGACCGTCGAAGAAGGCTTATCCTAAACGGAGTATTTCGTTAAGGATTTGATTTTGTCGACTAAAGAAGATCTCTTGGCTGGATATAGCTTGTCGGAATCCATCATTCAAATTAAGATTGATTCAGGGATTTTGGATCCGTTGATTGCCGAAGTATACTTGGAAGGTTCTACTTATGGAAACCTAGATCCTGATTGTATGAGCGAGCAGGATTGGTGAGCTATCGTCATGTTCCTTAAATAGCTCGAAATCTTCCTAATTGATTTTGTCCAATGGGTAGATTGGAAGAATTCCTTTGGTAAGTGCTAACGAGTGTGATGGCATGAAGGAGTATATAAGGAAGACGTTCTAGTTGTTCAAGTGAATGCACGATAGAAGAATTCCAAAGTCTGAAGCTCCTTGTTCTTTGTCAATTAAATTGATTGAGCGAAATCTTATACTCAAAAGAGAGTCTATATTATTGTGAGACCTTGAGGAAGTGTAGCAGAGCCTCTACACTGTGGAATCAAGGAAGGGCTTTACTGTAACAATTCTTTTGTTTCATAGTGAAATCCAGCCAGTGGGCTATCAGTGTGGAAGAGTGGACGTAGGCTTGGATTAAGCCGAACCACTATAAACCCTGTGTTTTTATTCAATTCCCTACGCTCTTTTACTTTGACCGTAACTCGATTTGTTTACAAGAGTTTAATTTCCTTTTCATAATCTATTGCTGATTTAAGTTGCACACTTCACCTGGGAGGAAAAGAAGCCATTGAGTCTAGTGAAATGACTCAAGAAGAGATAACCAAGAGACAAGCTCTTGATGCAAAAGCAATTTATTTTTTATATTGTGCATTATCTCCCACTGAATATAACAGAATATCTTCTTGTGAAACAGTTAAAGAACTCTGGGATAGATTACACATCACATATGAAGGAACTGATCAAGTGAAAGAAATCAGAATCAACATTTTGCTCAGTCAATACGAAGCATTCAAAATGAAATTAGGATAATCTATCACTGACATGTTTAGTCATTTTACAGAAATCGTGAATGGTCTTGAATATCAAGGTCAACAAATTTATAGACCTATGAAGGTAAACAAGCTACTGCGTGGACTGTCCAAGGATTGGAATCACATAAAGACCTCAATAAGGGAAACACAAAGAATCATGCCACTCTCTGTTGACAAATTGGTTGGGACTCTTCAGTCTTATGAAGTGGAGCAAATCAACGAATGTGAAGATCCTAAATGTAAGAAATCCATTGCATTAAAATCTAATGATGATTTTGATGTCACAGATTCTGAAGACGATATGAATGATGAAGAGCTTGCTCTCATGATAAGAAGATTCATAAAACTAAATAGAAAGGGGAGAAGATTCAATCCAAAGAAACAAAGTTTTCAAAAGCAACAAACTAAGTCAGTTGAGGATGATGAATCCAATAAAGATGTAGTCTACTTTGAATGCAAGAAAAAGGGACACATCAGACCCAACTGTCCCATTCTGAGGAAAAAGAAAGGAAAAGCTAAGAAATATCGAAAGGCACTTAAAGCAGAAACTTGGAATGATACAGAATGTGAGGAAAGTGATGATGATTATGCCAATATTTGTCTCATGGCACAATCAGACTCAGATTCAGACTCCGAGACAGATTCAGATTCAGATAGTGAAATCGAGGTAAGTAATTTGAAAATCCCTAATAAAGTCTCTAGATACATTGATGAATTGTATCTTAGTCTCAAAACTTCTCTCAAAAGGATTTCCGAACTTAAAAGAGAAAATTCTGCCTTTGAAACAACAGGAGAATGTTTGGAAAGAAAAGGTCAAAAGTTTAGACAAAAGTGTTAATACTTTGAAAGAAAATGCAGACAATCTTTCAAAAGAAAATGCATTCTTGAAAAATGATATCTCAAGTATTTCTAAAAGATTTTCTATAGGATCGAGAAACTTGAAAAAATTCTTTCAAAGCACAAAGACCTTACTTCAACAAATGAGGTCTAGGAATGATTGCTGAAACCATTCCTCTAATTGATTTTCCTAAAGTAAATGAAAGAATTAAGTAAAGACCTACAAGAGATTCTTACAAAAATCATTTCCAAAAAGTTTTTGTAAAACCAGTAGGTCGTAGTGCTCTTAAATGTTCTAAGTGCAATAGCTCGATCATTTTGAGAAAGAATGTTCTATGGTTTGGAAACCTGTTAAGAAGGTTGGGCAAAGACCGTATATTACACTAACACCAATGGACCCAAGAAAATATGGGTACCAAAGAAAGCTTGAGTCTCTTCTCTAAATGCTGGTCACTATCAAGAAAAATGTTAAATG
The DNA here is from genome assembly GCA_017140615.1 of Eucalyptus cladocalyx. Taxonomy (NCBI): domain Eukaryota; kingdom Viridiplantae; phylum Streptophyta; class Magnoliopsida; order Myrtales; family Myrtaceae; genus Eucalyptus; species Eucalyptus cladocalyx. The sequence continues at coordinate 15,220,911 of CM029525.1, forward strand.
GTACCTGGATAGTAGATGCTCAAGACATATGACAAGAGATTCAAATTGCTTCATAAAGCTTGTACAAATTAATGGTGGAAAAGTTTCTTTTGGAGGAAACAACAAAGGAAGAATTGTGGAATACGGAACTGTAAAGATTGGAAGCCTCACGATCAGTAATGTTTTCTTAGTAGAAGGACTCAACTACAACTTGCTGAGCATCAGTCAACTGTGTGACATTGGTTTAAAAATCAACTTTCAAGAAGGAATATGTTCAGGAACCAGTAAAGATTCCTTTCAGTCTTTCACGGGGCGAAGACATGGGAATATCTACCTCTTGGATATAAAACTAGATGAAACCCAATGTCTAATCTCAATTCAAGAGGAAGCAAACTTATGGCACAGAAAACTTAGGCACATCAACATGAAGCAAATAGCCAAAATCTTAGCAAAGAAGCTTGTTCGTAGACTACCCAAACTGATATATCAAAAGTATGATCTATGCACACCCTGTGTATTAGGAAAACATGTAAGAAACTCATTTAAACCAATAAATCAAGTATCCATTAATCGTGTACTGCAGCTCCTGCATATAGATCTTTTTGGACCAACCAGAACTTAGAGCATTGGAGGTAAGAAATACTGCCTAGTAATTGTGGATGACTACTCTCGATTCACTTGGGTATATTTCCTGGCAAGTAAGTTTGAAACATTTTCTTATTTTATAAAGTTTGCTAAAAGGGTTCAAAATGAGAAATGATATGTTATTTCAAGTATACGGACAGACCATGGAGGTAAATTTGAAAACCAAGACTTTACAAAATTTTGTGATGAATCTGGTTTTCAGCATGTGTTCTCTTCACCATATACTCCAGAGCAAAATGGAGTCATGGAAAGAAAGAATAGGTCGCTTTAGGAAATGGCTAGAACTCTTTTAATTGAAAGTAACATCTCTTCTCGTTTTTGAGCTGAAGCAGTTTCTACAACATATTATATTATTAATAGAGTCTTTTTAAAGCCTATTCTAAAGAAAACTCCTTATGAGTTATTTAAAGGAAAGAAGCCCATTGTTTCATATTTTCATGTGTTTGGATGTAAATGTTTTATATTGAAAAATGCAAATGATCGAGTTTGTAAGTTTGAAGAAAAATCAGATGAAGGTATTTTCCTTGGATATTCTATCTCAAGCAAAGCTTACAGAGTTTACAACAAAAAGACTCAATCTGTGGAGGAATCGATGAATGTCAAATTTCAAGACTTTATGCAAAATCAATCGATTCACACTCATCTTGAAGAATCTGAACCTGCTCCAGACTCTATAAAGTCTAAATCTCCAGAAGCAACTCAAACTTCAGAAGACAAGCAACAAATGATCAATGAAGATTCAAATGAGGAAAAAGATCAGCAGTCTAACGAATCAACTAGCAATTGGAAGCATAAATCCAATCATCCCAAAGATCTCATTATTGGTGATATTAATGAAGGAATTTGCACAAGATCCAAAAGGCGTGAAGAGTCCAGTGCTGTGGCTCTTATTTCTAAAATAAAACCCAAAAGCATAGAAGAAGCTTTATCTGATGAAAGCTGGATTGAAGCTATGCAAGAGGAACTCAAGCAATTCAATATCAATGATGTCTGGGAATTGACTCCGAAACCAAAGGGAAAATCCATTATTGGAGCTAAATGGCTTTTCAGGAACAAGATGAACGAGAAAGGAAAAGTCGTAAGAAACAAAGCAAGACTTGTGGCCAAGGGATATACGCAAGAAGAAGGGATAGACTATGATGAGACTTATGCGCCAGTAGCAAGGTTAGAAACAATTAGATTATTACTTGCTTTTGCTTGTCATAAGAATTTCAGGTTATTCCAAATGGATGTCAAAAGTGCTTTTCTAAATGGATTTATCCAAGAGGAAGTCCATGTGGAACAACCACCCGGTTTTGAAGATCCAAGGAAACCAGACTCTGTATTCAGATTGAAAAAGGCTCTATATGGTTTAAAGCAAGCACCTCGAACTTGGTACAACAGACTAAGTAAGTTTTTAATTCAAAATGGCTTTGTCAAAGGTAAAGTAGATACTACATTGTTTATCAAAAGAGAGAACAAAAGTTTTCTACTTGTTCAAATTTATGTTGATGATATTATTTTTAGATCTTCTAATGAAAATCTGTGCAAGAAATTCTCTAAGTTTATGCAGGATGAATTTGAAATGAGCATGATGGGTGAACTAACCTTCATTCTCGGGCTTCAAGTGAAACAACTGAAAGAGGGAACCTTTATTCATCAAGAAAAATATGCTAAAGAACTTGTCAAAAAGTTTGGACTGGAGAATTACAAAAAGATTGATATACCATTGTCAAGTTCTTTGAAGCTGGACAAAGATGAAGAATGAAAGAAAGTTGACCGGAAGCTATACAGAGTATCATTGGTTCACTTCTTTATCTAAGCGCTTCTAGACCGACATTTTGTTTAGTGTTTGTATTTGTGCGATTTCAATCGACCCTAAAGAATCTCATTTAAGTGCTGCAAAGCGTGTTATCAAATACATTGCCTCAACTTCAAATTTAGGTCTCTGGTATCCTAAAGAGGGAGACTTCACTCTTCTTGGATACTCAGATGCAGACCTAGCTGGATGCAGAGTTGATAGAAAGAGTACCTCGGGCACCTGTTAACTACTTGGAAACAGGACAGTACCTTGGTTTTCAAAGAAGCAAAGTACAGTAGCTCTTTCTATAGCAGAAGCAGAATATGTAGCTCTTAGAAGTTGTTGTTCACAAATTCTATGGATAAAACAACAGCTAAGAGACTTTGGAATTAGAGATTCATGTACTGAGATCAAATGTGACAACACCAGTGCAATTAATCTCACCAAGAATCCGATTCTTCACTCAAGAGCAAAACATATAGAGATTTGACATCATTTCATTAGAGATCATGTTCAAAATGGAGAAGTTTCGATTTAGTTTGTTGATTCAAAGAATCAACTCTGGCGGATATATTTATAAAGCCTTTGGAGAAAAATCAATTTGAAGTTATTCGTTCCAGACTCAACATCTTAAAGTCTGAGGAAGTTCAGACTCAGGACTGAAAAGATACTCAGACTCAGACAATCAAGATTTACGACCGTAAGTTATTTTTATTTTAGAGAATTATCTCTCGGATCAAATCCCAAAAAGGTACAATTATCCATCCGAAATTGATTGGTGTTATTTTCAATTTCCGTGATTATTGCAATCTTTCATTTTCGAAAAGAAGTTATTTTTGAAATGACAAGTTATCTAATTTTGAAAAGGAGTTATTTTTAAAAGGCATTTTTATATTTCTTTTTTACAACGTTTCGTATGCCTCACTTCGATCGCCTTATATCTTGTTGGTTCTTCTTCGTTTTACTCACAAAAACCCTAAGAGAGCACAGATCTTCCACTTTTGTCTTCTTCTCTTGTTTAATCCTCGAAAAGTTTTCATCTTTCTTAGGAAACAAGATTGGAATCTCAAAGACTGTGAAAGATGTCTAAAAGAAAGTCTTCGAGGATTGCGGACAGGGGACCACAGCAAATGCGTGAGGGGCCTATGCACTTTGATCTCACCGAGGAAGAAGAAACTCCTAGTCAGCAGCAGAGCCCACAATATTCTCAGCAGCGTCCATCTCCTCCATCTAAACCTCAGAGTGTTGCACATCAAGAAGAGGAAGAAATCATCGAAGATGCAGAACCCGTAAGAACTCATAAGCCCGCTTTTACCTATAAGCTTTATCGTTCTTTGAAGAGGAGTGGTACTCCGTTGAACTATATTGATGAATTTCTGAAAGACAAAGGGTATAAAAATGAAACTTTCTTTTTACACATAATATAACGATTGGGAATTGCCCATGCTGGGTCAGTAGAAGAAGCATTGGCAAATATCCCAAGCGATCCACGTGTTGGAGGGCTGAGTCAACCTGATGGGAATGATGATGATAGGATGTACAGTCAGTTTAAACTTAGAATGGGTGTTGCAGCAAAAATCCGAAGCAAAAGGACAGATTTGTTTCGCTTAAAGGAACATACACAACTGTACTATAAGTTGCTAAAGCATGGTGTGATAAACCCTAGAAGTGTGGACTTTGATTTTCTTGACTCTCTGAATGTTAATCTGCGAGAGAAATTCAATCTTCTTCAACTCGAACAGTTTTGTTCTGAAACGACAGAGGCTCATACTGAACTTACTGCTTCCTTCTATTCAAATCTCAGTTTCTTGGATGCGAATAGATTCTCTTTCAGTGTTCGAGATCAGGACTGTGCGGTTGACATGAATACATTGGCTGATGTGATTAAGGTTGAAAGAGGGAGATATCAACCTATCAGTGTGTCTGTTGCTCGTGCAACGATAGAGCTTGTTCAGGATAGAACAACATAAGGAAAGATTTCCTATTCGGGGATGAATGCATTTAATATTTTGCTTCACAAGATTGTGATCAACTACCTCAGACCAAAATCAACTTCGAAGACCGATGTTTCAAACTCGGAGGCAAAGCTGATATATGCCATTAACGCGGCAAGAAGTTCTCTCTTCCACACACCATTATGTTCCACATGTACGAACGATGATGAAGGACAAGGGTCAACTTCCTTATTCAGCACTTGTGACCAAGTTATTCAGATATTTGAACATTCGGCCTCCCGTATTCTCGTGTGTTTGAACATGCGATCAAATGGTGGTGGGACTGAAGATGGTCTCTAAAATGCGTCTGAAGGAACTTAACAAGGCTTTGGAGAAATTCAAGGTGAAAACCCTATCAAGACTCATCCAGTTCCTTCGGCTATGAAGTGAAAAGGGAAGGAGCCCATGGCTGCTCCATCGACGAAAAGAAGAGCACTCATTTTGGAAGATGAAGAGGATGAGGATGATATCACTATTTCTGCACTTGCGTTGAAGAACTTGAGTCGTTCTGTTCCAGAGACAGAGGAAAGACGGGACCAAGACAAGGATGAGATAGAATAGAGGACTGGAGAGAGAGAAGAATTGGAAAAAGAAGCAGAGGAGGAGAGGATTGAGGAAGAAAAAGAAGAGGGCAGAGGAGAACAAGCAGAAGCAGAGCATGAGGAATATTTTTCTCCACCTGAAGGCATTGAAACATGGGGAGTGTGGCATCCCAGAAATTCAAAGCCAAGCCATAAGGTGTGTTAAAGTCTTTAATTGGGTGATAGAATTCCCATGGCTTATGTTTTAGCCATTAGTCTTTTAATTTGATGATTTGTGCTTGTGATTGTGGAAATTTAAATTTAATAGATTAATGCCTGGCCATATGATTTAAATTTCGAAAATCAAAAATATCCCAAGACTTTGGCCAAGGTGAAAATTGGAATTCAAGAATAATTTATAAAAGAATTTTAAAAAAAAAAGGGAAAAAGGGGATTAAATTCGAATGGGCCTTGGGCCCATTGGCCTAAAGCTTGGTGGGCCAAGCTAGTCGGCCCATTAGAGCCCAAAGGAGGCTGTCGACCAGCCCAAGAGGAGTGGCCGGATGGCCCAACTCCAAAGCCCAAGCCCAAAATCAAATTTAAAATCAAAATGACAAGTGGCAAGGGGCAAGAGCATAAATTGGTTGGTTTGTGGGCAATCTCATGATTGCTAATCATGAGAAGATGGGGATATAAAAGAGAGAGAGAAGGGAGAGTGGCCGATTCTTTGTCCATTCGGCCGAGAGAGAGGGTGAAAGAGAGAGAGACTTCGAGAGAAAGGGAGAGGCCGAGAGGAAGAGGAGGCGGAGCCGAGGGAGGAACCGCCGTGTCTCGCCGTCCGACCGCCGTGTACGCTGCCGTACGCCGTCATTTGTCCATCCTAGAGGCAAGTGGAGTCCTTTAAATTCTCTTGCATGTGTGTATATGGGTTGCATGTTCGGTTTTGGGTGTTATTTGTGAGAAAAACCGAGGTAAGGGTTGGTTGTTTTCAAGCCATGTGACTGTTCTTGCTCGGTTTGTGGAAGTCAGTAACTTGTTCGAGCTTGCATGTGTGTTTGGAGTCTGATTTTGGCTTCGATGTCTCATGGAAGTTGTAGCTAACATCTTTTAGTATAACATACTGAAATTTCGTGGAAAATGATGGAGGTATGAGGGGTCAAAGTCCTATTCTACGGAGACCCCAGATCTGTGAAGTTTTCACTGACCTTTTGTTGGATTCTTGGTTGCATGTTGGTTTGTGATGAAAATATGACTTCGATGTCTTCATGAAAGTTGTATGTAACATCTTAAAATACAACATACTCAAATTTGAAGATAAATGAACAAGTAAATCGGCTAGATCTTGGAGACGATGGTTCTGGTGATATATTCCGAGACACCCGAGACTTCATGGACTTAAATGATGACCATACTTTGGTTATTTGACCTAGATCTCTCATGAAATTTGTAAAGGACACCTTGATACATAACATACTCAAATTTCAGAGGAAACGAAAGAGAATAGATGGGTGAAACCTTAATATTTCGGAGATGTGCATTCTGGACGATGCGGTAGTGGTTCCAGAAGCTTCGTGAGGTCGTGTAAAATAATCTAAAAATAATTTGGCTTGGAGTTCTTCATGAAATTTTTACGAAAATGTCTTGGCTATCACCCTGTAAAATTTCGTAATTTTTGGAGGCCATATGAGTATTTTAATCGAATTTATTTGGAAACTGTGCATTCTGGTCATTATCCGAATATCATGTGCTATTTTGTAGAAATTGTGAAATTATGTGAAATTCAATTTGGCCATGAATTTTGTATGGAATTGTCATCCTATTGGTCTGTTTAATGATTGTTTGAATATTATGATTTTGGGAAAATCATAGATATTGAATTTAATATTTATTTATGAAAATAAATAAATAAAATAATAAAATAATAATAAAATAAAAGTGGATTATTTTATTGGCCATGAATTCTATTGAATTTATTATGTATTGTTATATGACATTGGTGTATGTATGATCATGAATTGTGATGCATGTGTGAATCATATGCCATGTAATAATGAGATTAAAATGATGATGAATATAGAAAAGTGATATGTGAGTAAGAGGTTGTGGTGGAGGATGAGGCCGGAATGTACAGAGATGCATTGCCAGAATTCCCTGGGAGATTCAGGATGCCCGAAATGTGGGGCGCCGGATGTCCGGTTGTATCTTGGATACATGCCCGGAGATGCCTCGCAACACCAGGATTGGGGTGCGGGATGCCTGGCTAGAAGGGTAAAAGCCGGAAGCCCTGTCGGAGGTTTTTGCCCGAAGGGAATGCCTCGTGATGCTAGTTGAGATGCGAGATGCCCGGAATGTGGGGGGCCGGAAGCTCAGTGGCCTGGGAGGCTGAATGCTGGGAACCCTGTCGGAGGTCTTTGCCCGAAGGGATGATGAAATTGATAATTGAGAATGGGTGATGTGGTGATCAAATTTAAAGATAAAGATGAGAATTAGATGATGATGATATGCATCATGATGCATGATGATGATGAGATGTGATGTGATATGATGATCACCTATGATATTATATGCATGATGATGATGAGATGTGATGTGATGTGATGATCACCTATGATATTATATGCATGATGATGCATGATGATGATGAGATGTGATGTGATGTGATGTGATGATCACCTATGATATGATATGCACGATGATATGCATGGTGATGATAATGATATGATATGCATGATGATATGCATGATGATATGCATAATGACATGCATGGTGATGATGATGATGTTGATGAGATGTGATGTGATATGATGATCATCCATGGTATGATATGCATGATGAAATGCATGTTGATGATAATGATATATGAGATGCCATGATGATGATATGTATAATATGATGATGCATGAATACGCGTGACATCAAAGGTAAGCAATGCCTGCATCGTATGATGGTATGCATGGTGCATTAAGTTGTTATTGGATTTCCCTATCTGCTGAGTGGTTGTACTCACCCCTTTTGGGGAATAACATTTCAGATTAGCAGTATGCCGCTTCCTGCCGTCTCGCGGGGGGTATTTTATGGTCTACCGTCTTATGTAGAGGTCAAGTGTGCGGAGATAGATTGTCCCTCTGTTCCCGGACTGACTTTTATCCGAGTGCGATGTCTAGTGATGTATGATATCGGCCTGGCTGGGGGCCCTGTCATACAAGAGTTCATTTCTGTGCACGTTTGACGGGATGGAGCTATGCGAGGGATGTTGCCGCCGCCACCGCTTGATGCACCGGGTTGGGTGTGAGACCTGCGCGCGATGAGTAGGAGCTGGATCTCTTTTTGATGTAGATAGTCGACGCTTCTGATGGGGGGTTTTTGTGCTCGCATGATGTTAGGGGTCGAAGTTTCTTTTTGAGATTTTAAGTAGGACATGGCAGAGTCCCAGCCTTTCTTGTTTTGTACCGACCCGAAGGGAACCCCATCTTGCTATATATATGTATGTAAGCAAAGCGTCGAAGTTGTTTATAAAATCCTGATGTTTAGCTGGTGTGTATTTGTATCATGGATTGGTAGGGGGATAGATGGTGATGTTTAATTTGCTTCCGCTATGAGTCGCGCTGGGACCGCTTTTAAAATAAAAATGCCTGTGATTAACGACACTTGTTTTAAGTACAAGATAGAAAAAGGTAATAAAGTGTAACATCGGCGCTGGTGACGACCTACGAAGGGTTCGGGGTGTCACAGGGAGATCCTAAGAAAAGGGGTACGTCCTCATTTCCTGCCACAAGTGAAGGAGTAAGTCGTTCTCCAGCAAATTCAGAGGACATCTATGCCTCTCAATTTCCTGATGAGGGACATGATGTTTCATCGCCCAATCTGCGTGATCATGCTGATTTGCCATCATCTGCCAATACACCATCTGATCGAGCAGAAGCCAGTACTCAAATTGATAATTCAGCAGACTTTCGCAAAGTGCTTGATGTTCTCTTGGAAATGCGAGGCCAAATTTATGCTCTGGGATGCGAAGTACAGAACTTGCAAAATGCAGGTCAAACCTCTTCAGTTTCTTTGCATGATCAACTCCATGCCCCTGCTCTTCAAGTTCAAGCAAATGCTAAGGGTGAAGATGTGGCTCAACTGAAGGAGGATTTGAAAAAGCTGGAAGGGACTGTCCAGTCAATGGGAGATTTCCAACTTGTTCGTGTTTCTAAGCAATCTTAATTCCATTTTCTTTTCATCTCTACCTTTTTAATGATGACAAAAAGGGGGAGAGATGTGGTGCAGATTTGACTTTGAACTTTGAACTCTTGACTTTTGTGACGATTATGTTTTGACTTGACTTTTATGTCTGGTTGTTTGGATTTGGACTGGATTTGGATTTGGATTTGACTGTTTAAATGTTTCTTTAACTTAAGCATTATTGATATCTCATGGCTTTGCTCATTTATAGAACTAACCTACTTTCTGTGGATGCAGATTCTAATGTTATCTTTACTAAGCCATTTATCTTTTTTGAGATATCCATGTTTGCTTGAGTAATGTTTTGCAGGACAAAGTTATCCAAATCTGCAGGAAAGTTTTGCCACCATAAAAAAAGGGGGAGATTGTTGGAGAAAACTTCATCGAGTGTTTTGAAGTTGACAAAACGTTTCATCAATCTAGTCTCGAAGACTTGCAAACTCTTCCATCAAAGTCGAAGACCTCCGGACTGCCAGACTCAAGACCCAAAGTCTATCATCATTGACAGTTTCTAGACCGTCGAAGAAGGCTTATCCCAAATGGAGTATTTCGTTAAGGATTTGATTTTGTCGACTAAAGAAGATCTCTTGGCTAGATATAGCTTGTTGGAATCCATCATTCAAATTAAGATTGATTCAGGGATTTTGGATCCGTTGATTGGCGAAGTATACTTGGAAGGTTCTACTTATGGAAACCTAGATCCTGATTGTATAGGCGAGCATAATTGGGGCGCTATCATCATGTTCCTTAAATAGCTCGAAATCCTCCTAATTGATTCTGTCCAACGGGTAGGTTGGAAGAATTCCTTTGGTAAGTGCCAACGGGTGTGATGGCATGAAGGAGTATATAAGGAAGACGTTCCAGTTGTTCGAGTGAGTGCGCGATAGAAGAATTCCAAAGTCTGAAGCTCCTTGTTCTTTGTCAATTAAATTGATTGAGCGAAATTTTGTACTCAAAAGAGAGTCTATATTGTTGTGAGACCTTGAGGAAGTGTAGCAGAATCTCTACACTGTGGAATCAATAAAGAGCTTTACTGTAACAACTCTTTTGTTTCATAGCGAAATCCAGCCAGTGGGCTGTCAGTGCAGAAGAGTGGACGTAGGCTTGGATTAAGCCAAACCACTATAAACCCTGTGTTCTTATTCTCTTTCCTACGCTCTTTTACTTTGATCGTAACTCGATTTGTTTACAAGAGTCTAATTTCCTTTTCATAATCTATTGCTGATTTAAGTTGCACACTTCACTTGGGGAAATTTGTTTTTACACCTATTCACCCCCTCTAGGTGCTCGTACTAGCTTTCACAGCAAGCAGTGGTGTCAAGCGCGATCAGTTATATGTGGCTGGATAATTACTATCTGCTCAGTCACTGTCTCCTGTTTGTTTCAAGTATGCCCCTCTCACAATTTTCCAATTCTCAGCTCCTTAAAGAGTATGGAGTTTAGGGAGATGCTGTTCTCGAAATATATGGAAAGAAGCCAACTGTGCGTGATGTGGTGAAGGTATGAATGGGGGAAATGGTTTAACAAGATAATCTCTTCTTTTGTAGGTGTTCTAGGGGTGGATTTTAGTGGCCTTTGCTTTACTATGCAACTATCAAATAAATTTAAGATCCATTAGTCTAGACCATCTATGTCTAATATTTCAGCTATGGGCATTGTAAAGGTCACTTATTTGAGTGTGACCTTGGCGGGGAGTAGTCCAGCACCGGGAGTATCTGTAATGGATATCTTTAAATCTCCCTTATAGTGTTTATTGCTGGGAAGCCATTGTTGGAGAAATCTTCGTGGAGTGTTTTGAAGCTGACAAAACGTTTCCATCAGTCTAGTCTGAAGATTTGCAAGCTCTACTACTTAAAGTCTGAAGACCTCCAGACTGCCAGACTCAAGACTCAAAGTCTATCCTCATTGACAGTTTCTAGTTTGTCGAAGAAGGTCTATCCAGGACTGGATATTTCGTTAAGGATTTGACCTTATCGACTGACGAAGATCTCTTGGCTGGATATGACATAACGGAATCCTTTATTCGAATCAAGATTGATTAAGGATCCGATGATTGGCGAAGTATACTTGGAAGGTTCTACTTATGGAAACCGAGATCCTGATTGTATGGGCGAACAGGATTGATGGGCTATCGTCATGTTCCTTAAATAGCTCGAATGATCTTTCTAATTGATTCTGTCCAACGGGAAGATTGGAAGAATTCCTTTGGTAAGTGCCAACGGGTATGATGGCATAAAGGAGTATAAAAGGAAGACGTTCCAGTTGTTCGAGTGTGTGCACGATAGAAGAATTCCAAAGTCTGAAGCTCCTTGTTCTTAGTCAATTCATTTGCTGAGTGAAACCTTGTACGTAAAAGAGAGTCTATATTCTAGAGAAACCTTGAGGAAGTGTGGTAGAGTATCTACACTATGGAATCAAGGGAGAGCTTTACTGTAACAACTCTTTTGTTCATAGTGAAATCCAGCCGGTGGGCTGTCAGTGCGGAAGAGTGGACGTAGGCTTGGAATAAGCTGAACCACTATAAACCTTGTGTTCATTTTCTCTTCCCTACTCTCTTTTACTTTGATCATAATTCGTTGTGATAACAAAAAGGCGAACTTCTTTTCTATTGTTGCTCACTTATCACGAGAAACTGTTTTTACACCTATTCACCCCCCTCTAGGTGCTTATACTAGCTATCTCAATTGGTATCAGAGCTTGTGTATTCACTTTGTTTGAAGTGTTTTACTTCAGAGTTAGAGATCCATAGCTAGTATGTTGGCTCCAAGGCTGGTAGAAGGGCAAGCAATACCAGAACGCCTTACTTTGATGGAAAGGAATACAATATATGGAAAAACAAAATGAAGGCGTTCCTAAGATCAAAGGATCCTCCGGAATGGGACGTGGTAGACAAAGAAATCATTCCTAAAGCCGCATCTGTCTTAGAAAGAGGAAAAGAAGCTGTTGAGTCTAGTGAAATGACTCAAGAAGAGATAACCAAGAGACAAGCTCTTGATGCAAAAGCAATTTATTCTTTATATTGTACTTTATCACCTATTGAATATAACCGAATATCTTCTCGTGTTACAGTCAAAGAAGTTTGGGATAGATTGCACATCACCTATGAAGGAACTGATCGAGTGAAAGAAACCAAAATCAACATTCTCCTCGGTCAATACGAAGCCTTCAAAATGAAATCAGGAGAATCTATAATTGACATGTTTAGTCGTTTTACAGAAATCGTGAATGGTCTTGAAAATCAAGGTCAACCAATTTCTGATCCCATGAAGGTAAAGAAGCTACTGCGTGGACTCTCCAAGGATTGGAATCACATAAAGACCTCAATAAGAGAGACACAAAGAATTATGCCACTATCTGTTGATGAGTTGATTGGGACTCTTCAGTCTTATGAAGTGAAGCAAATCAATGAAGACGAAGATCCTAAATGTAAGAAATCCATTGCATTAAAATCCAATGATGATTCTGATGTTACAGATTCTGAAGACGATATGGATGATGAGGAGCTTGCTCTCATGATAAGAAGATTCAGAAAGCTTAACGAAAAAAGGAAGAAGATTCAATCCAAAGAAACAGAGTTTTCAAAAGCAAATGACCTAAGTCTCGCGAGGATGATGAATCCAATAGAGATGTAGTCTGTTTTGAATGTAAGAAAAAGGGACACATCAGACCTAACTGTCCCCTTCTGAGGAAAAAGAAAGGAAAAACTGAAAAGTATCGAAAGGTTCTTAAAGCAGAAACCTGGAGTGATACAGAATGTGAAGAAAGTGATGATGATTATGCCAATATATGTCTAATGACACAATCGGATTCAGATTCAAACTCTGAGACAGACTCAGATTTAGATAGTGAATTTGAGGTAACTTTAAAATCCCTATTAAAGTTTCTAAATACATTGATGAGTTGTGTTTTAGTCTCAAGACCTCTCTTAAAAGGATTTCCGAACTTAAAAAGAAAATTCTGCACTAAAATTACAGGAAAATGTTTTGAAAGATAAGGTTAAATGTTTAGACATGAATGTTTCTACTCTTAAAGAAAGTGAAGACAACCTTTCGAAAGAAAATGCATTTTTAAAAAATGATATATCAAATATTTCCAAAAGATTTTCTATAGGATCTGAGAAACTTGAGAAAATTCTTTTAATACAAAGACCTTATTTCAATAAATCTGGTTTGGGAATGACAGTGGAAACCATTCCATTATTTGATTTTCCTAAACTGAATGAGAGAATTAAGTAAAGACCCACAAGAGATGCTTACAAAAATCATTTCAAAAAGGTTTTTGTAAAACCAGTAGGTCGTAATGCTCTCAGATGTTCTAAGTGCAATAGTTCAGATCATTTTGAGAAAGAATGTCCTATGATTTGGAAACCTGTTAAGAAAGTATGGGCAAAGACCGCATATCATACTAACATCAATGGACCCAAGAAAATATGGGTACCAAAGAAAGTTTGAGTCTTTTTTTTTAAATGCGGGTCACTGTCAAGAAGAAGTTAAAATGGTATCTGGATAGTGGATACTCAAGACATATGACAGGAGATTCAAACTGCTTCATAAAGCTCGTTCAAGCAAATGGTGGAAAAGTTTCTTTTGGAGGAAACAGCAAAGGAAGAATTGTGGGATTTGGAACTGTAAAGATTGGAAACCTCACAATCAGTAATGTTTCCTTGGTGGAAGGACTCAACTACAATTTGCTCAGTATCAGTCAGCTATGCGATACCGGTTTCAAAATCAGCTTTCAAGAGGGAATATGTACAGGAACCAGTAAAGATTCCATTCAGTCATTCATGGGTCAAAGACATGGAAATATCTATCTCTTGGATGTCACACCAGATGAATCGCAATGTCTAATCTCAATTCGAGACGAAGCAAACTTATGGCACAGAAAACTTGGGCACATTAATATGAAGCAAATAGCTAAAATTTCAACAAAGAAGCTTGTTCGTGGTCTACCCAATCTGTCATACCAAAAGACTGATCTATGTACACCATGTGTATTGGGAAAACAGGTAAGAAACTCCTTTAAAACAATAAATCAAGTTTCCACTAATCGTGTACTGCAGCTTCTGCATATGGATCTCTTTGGACCAACCAGAACTCAGAGCATTGGAGGTAAGAAATATTGCCTAGTAATTGTGGATGACTACTCAAGATTTACTTGGGTATATTTCCTAGTAAGTAAGTTGAAACATTTTCTTACTTTGAAAAGTTTGCTAAAAAGGTCCAAAATGAAAACGGTATGTTATTTCAAGTATATGATTAAACCATGGAGGTGAATTTGAAAATCAAGATTTTACAAAATTCTGTGATGAATCTGGTTTTCAGCATGTGTTCTCCTCTCCATATACTCCATAGCAAAACGGAGTTGTGGAAAGAAAGAATAGATCGCTTCAAGAAATGGCTAGAACTCTTTTAATTGAAAGTAATATCTCTTCACGTTTTTGGGCTAAGCAGTTTCTAAAGCATGTTATATCATTAATAGAGTTTTTCTAAGGCTTATTCTGGAAAAAACCTCCTATAAGTTATTCAAAGAAAAGAAGCATATTGTTTCATATTTTCTTGTGTTTTGATGCAAATGCTTTATATTGAAAAATGCAAATGATCGAGTTGGCAAGTTTGAAGAGAAATCAGACGAAGGCATCTTCCTTAGATATTCAACCTCAAGCAAAGCCTATAGAGTCTACAACAAGAAGACTCAATCTGTGGAGGAATCAATTAATGTCAAATTCCAAGATTCTATGCAAAATGAATCTATTCAGACTCATCTTGAAGAATCAGAACCTGCTCCAAATTCTACAGAATCTAAATCTCAAGAAGCAGCTCAGACTTCAAAAGTTCAGCAACAAATGATTGTCGAAGACTCAATTGAAGAAAAAGATCAACAATCTGACAAATCAACCAGCAACTGGAAGCATAAGTCCAGTCATCCCAAAGATCTCATTATTGGTGACATTAATGAAGGAATTCACACAAGATCCAAAAGGCGCGAAGAGTCTAGTGTTGTGGCTCTTATTTCTGAAATATAACCCAAAAGCATAGAAGAAGCTTTATCTGATGAAAGCTTGATTGAAGCTATGCAAGAAGAGCTCAAGCAATTCAGTATTAATGATATCTGGGAATTAACTCCTAAACCGAAAGGTAAGTCTATTATTGGAGCTAAATGGGTTTTCAGGAACAAGATGGATGAGAAAGGAAAGGTAGTGAGAAACAAAGCAAGACTTGTGGCCAAGGGATATACGCAAGAAGAATGGATAGACTATGACAAGACTTACGCACCAGTAGCGAGGTTAGAAGCAATTTGATTATTACATGCTTTTGCTTGTTATAAGAATTTCAGGTTATTCCAAATGGACGTCAAAAGTGCTTTCCTGAATGGATTTATCCATGAGGAAGTCTATGTGGAACAACCACCAGGGTTTGAAGACCCAAGGAAACCAGACTTAGTATTCAGACTGAAAAAAGGCTTTATATGGTTTAAAGCAAGCACCTCGAGCTTGGTACGACAGGCTGAGTAAGTTTTAAATTCAAAACGGCTTTGTTAAAGGTAAAGTAGACATTACTCTATTTATCAAAAGAGAAAGAAAAAGTTTTTTACTTGTTCAAATATATGTAGATGATATTATTTTTGGATCCTCTAATGAAAGTCTGTGCAAGAAATTCTCTAAGTCTATGCAAGATGAATTTGAAATGAGCATGATGGGTGAACTAACCTTCTTTCTCGGGCTTCAAGTGAAATAATTGAAGGAAGGAACTTTTGTTCACCAAGAAAAATATGCTAATGATCTTGTCAAAAATTGGACTGGAAAATTGCAAAAAGACTGACATACCAATGTCAAGTTCCTTGAAGATAGACAAAGATGAAGGAGGAAAGAAAGTTGACCAAAAGCTATACATGAGTATCATTGGTTCACTTCTTTATCTTACTGCTTCTAGACCTGACATTTTGTTTAGTGTTTGCATTTGTGCCAGATTTCAAGCAGACCCTAAAGAATCTCATCTAAGTGCCGCAAAGCGTATTATCAAATACATTGCATCTACTTCAAACTTTGGTCTTTGGTATCCTAAAAATGGAGACTTTACTCTTCTTGGATACTCGAGACACAAACCTAGCCGGATGCGAGTTGATAGAAAGAGCACCTCGGGTACTGTCAACTACTTAGAAGCGGGTGATGTGTCTTGGTTTTCAAGGAAGCAAAATACAGTAGCTCTTTCTACAGCAGAATCAGAGTATGTAGCTCTTGGAAGTTGCTGTTCACAAATTCTGTGGATAAAATAACAGCTAAGAGATTTTGGAATTGAAGATTCATGCACAGAGATTAAGTGTGACAACACTAGCGCAATCAATCTTACCAAGAATCCAATTCTTCACTCAAGAGCAAAGCATATAAAAATTCGACATCACTTCATTAGAGATCATGTTCAAAATGGAGAAGTTTCGATTCAGTTTGTTGACTCAAAGAATCAACTTGCTGATATATTTACAAAGCCTTTGGAGAAAAATCAATTTGAAGTTATTCGTTCCAGACTCAACATCTTGAAGTTTGAAGAAGTAAAAGTCTAGAGACTCTCAGACTCAGACAATCGAGATTTTTAACTGTAAGTTATTTTATTCTCTCTCGATTAAATCTCGAAAAGGTACGATCATCTGTCCATAATTGATTTTTGCTATTTTTGAACATCCGTGATTATCGCAATCTTTCTTTTCGAAAATGGAGTTAATTTTAAATGATAGTTATCTAATTTTTGAAAAAGGTAGTTATTTTTTTTAAATGCATCTTTTTACTTTCTTTTATGACATTTAGTATGCCTCTCTTCGACTGTCCTATATACAATCGGTTCCTCTTCGTTTTACTCCAAAAACCCTAAAAACATCGATCTTCCACTTCTGTCTTATTCTCTTGTTTAATCTTCGAAAAGTTGTCATCTTTCTTGGGAAAAACAAGTTTGGAATCTTTCAAAGACTGTGAAAGATGTCGTCTCAAAGGAAGACTTCGAGGATCGCAAATAGGGGACCACAACAAATGTGTGAGGGGCCTACTCACTTTGATCTCACCGAGGAAGAAGAGTCTCCTAGTCAGCAGTAGAGCCCACAACATTCTCAGCAGCGTCCATCTCCTCCATCTAGACCACAGGATGTTGCTCATCGAGAAGAGGAAGAAATCATCGAAGGAGTAGAACCCGTAAGAATTCATAAGCCCTCTTTTACTTATAGGCTTTACCGTGCTTTAAAGAGGAGCGGTACTCCATTGAACTACATCGATGAGTTTCTTAAGGACAAAGGGTATGGTAATGAGTACATCTTCTTACGAAATATGGAACGTTTGGGAATTGCCCCTGCGGGGTCGGCAAAAGAAACCCTTGCTAATATCCCAAGTGATCCACGTGTTGGAGGGCTGAATCAGCCATATGGGAATGATGATGACAAGCTGTATAGTCAATTTCAACCGAGAATGGGTGTTGCAGCAAAAATTCGGAGCAAAAGGACAGACTTGTTTCGATCGGAGAAACACAAGCATCTATACTCTAAGTTGTTGAAGCGTGGGGTGATAAACCCTAGAAGTATAGATTTTGATTTCCTTGACTCTGTGAACGTCAATTTGAGGGAAAAATTCAGTCTTCTTCAACTTGAACAGTTTTGTTCTAAATCTACAGAAGCCTATGCTGAACTCACTGCATATTTCTATTCGAATCTCAGTTTCCTAGATGCGAATAGATTCTCTTTTAGTGTCCAAGATCAAGACTATGTGGTGGATGTAGATATGATGGCTGATGTGATTGGGATTGAAAGAGGGAGATATCAACCTATCAATGTGTCTATTGCTCGTGCTACGTTGGAACTTGTTAAGGATAGAATGACAGAGGGAAAGATTTCCTACTTGAGGATGAGTGCGTTCAACATTCTGCTTCACAAGATTGTGATTAATTGCCTCAGACCAAAATCTACTTCAAAGACTGATGTTTCAAACTCATAGGCAAAGCTGATGTATGCCATCAATGCTGGGAAAAAGTTTTCTCTTCCTCACACTATTATATTCCACATATATAGAGCAGTGGTGAAGGACAAGGGCCAACTTCCTTATCCAACTCTTGTGACCAAGTTATTCAGACATTTGAATATTCAGCCTCCTCGAATTCTCTGTGTTAGAATGTGTGATCAAATGGTAGTGGGACTGAAAATGGTGTCTAAAATGCGTCTGAAGGAACTCAACAAAGCGTTGGAGAAATTCAAGGAGAAAACTCCTGCCAAGACTCATCAAATCTCTTCGGCAGCAAAAAGAAAAGGGAAGGAGCCCATGGTTGCTCCATCCAAGAAAAGAAAAGCTCTCATCGTTGAGGATGAAGAAGATGAAGATGACGTCACCATTTCTACAATGGCATTGAAGAAACTCAGTCGTTCTGTTCCAGAATCAACGGAACGACAAGAGAAAGACACAGATGAGACAGAACAGAGGACTGGAGAAAAAGAAAATTTGGAAGCAGAGGAGAAAGAAACAGAGGAAAAAGAAGCAGAAGAAAGAGATGCTGAGGAGGAAAGAATTGAAGAAGAAGAAGAAGAAGAGGAGAAAGGAGATCAAGAGGAAGCAGAGCATGAGGAACACTCTTCTCCACCTGAAGGCATGGAAATAGGGGGAGATCGTGAGAAAAGATGAATGTCCTCATATCCTGCCACCAGTGAAGGATTAAGCCGCTCTCCAGCAGATCCAGAGGACATATATGCCTCTCAATTTCCTGAGGAGGGACATGGTGTTTCATCGCCCAATCTGCGTAACTATGCTGATTTGCCATTGTCTGCCTTTACTCCATCTGATCGTGCAGAAGCCAGTACGCAGACTGATAATTCAACAGATTTTCGCAGAATTCTTGATGTTTTCTTAGAGTTGCGGGGTCAGATATATGCTCTGGGATATGAAGTACAGAATTTGCAAACTACAAGCCAAGCTTCTTCAGTTTCTTTGAATGATCAGATCTAAGCCATTGCTCTTCAGATTCAAGCAAATGCTAAGGGTGAAGATGTGGCTCAACTGAAGGAAGAATTGAAAAAGCTGGAAGGCATTGTCCAGTCAATGGGAGATTTCCAGCTTGTTCGTGTTCCCAAGCAATCTTGATTCTATTCTCTTTCCATTTCTACCTTTTTAATGTTGACAAAAAGGGGGAGAGATGGGATGCAGATTTGAACTTTGAACTTTGAACTTTTTGAACTAGAACTCTTAATTTGTTTTGATGTTTGTTTTGACTTGACTTTTGTGTCTGGCTGTGGACTGGATTTAGCATTGGCTGTTTATCTCAAGTACTATTGATATCTTATGGCTTTTACTCATCTACAAGACTAACCTATTTTCTGTGGTTGCAAATTCTAGTGTTATCTTTAAGCCATTTATCTTTATAAGATATCCATATTTGCTTGAGTAATGTTTTGCAGGTCAAAGTTATCCAAATCTACAGGAAAGTTTTGTCACCATCAAAAAGGGGGAGATTGTTGGAGAAATCTTCGTGGAGTGTTTTGAAGCTGACAAAACGTTTCCATCATCTAGTCCGAAGATTTGCAGGCTCTACTACTTAAAGTCCGAAGACCTCGGATTGCCGGACTCAAGACTCAAAGTCTATCCTCATTGACAGTTTCTAGTTTGTCAAAGAAGGTCTATCCAAGACTGGATGTTTCGTTAAGGATTTGACCTTATCGACTGACGAAGATCTCTTTGCTGGATATGACATAATGGAATTCTTTATTCAAATCAAGATTGATTAAGGATCCGATGATTGGTGAAGTATACTTGGAATGTTCTACTTATGGAAACCGAGATCCTAATTGTATGGGCGAACAAGATTGATGGGCTATCGTCATGTTCCTTAAATAGCTCGAATGATCTTTCTAATTGATTCTGTCCAACGGGAAGATTGGAAGAATTTCTTTGGTAAGTGCCAACGGGTATGATGGCATAAAGGAGTATAAAAGGAAGACGTTCCAATTGTTCGAGTGTGTGCGCGATAGAAGAATTCCAAAGTCTGAAGCTCCTTGTTCTTAGTCAATTCATTTGCTGAGCGAAATCTTGTACGCAAAAGAGAGTCTATATTCTAGAGAAACCTTGACGAAGTGTGGTAGAGTATCTACACTGTGGAATCAAGGGAGAGCTTTACTGTAACAACTCTTTTGTTCATAGTGAAATCCAGCCGATGGGCTGCCAGTGTGGAAGAATGGACGTAGCCTTGGAATAAGCCGAACCACTATAAACCTTGTGTTTATTTTCTCTTCCCTACTCTCTTTTACTTTGATCATAATTCGTTGTGATAACAAAAAGGCGAGCTTCATTTCTATTGTCTATTATTACTCACTTATCACGAGAAACTGTTTTTACACCTATTCACTCTCCTCTAGGTGCTTATACTAGCTATCTCAGCCATGATTAGCATTTAGAAGCAGACTTTCTGCTTCTATGGTGTTGGAATGTTGCCGGGTGTGATAGATAATTTGTTTCTTATTTGGCCAATATGAAGCTTTTTTCAATAATCTTATTTTTAACATGCTGCAGCCGTTGCTTGGTCTTATGCATAATCATTCTTTGTTTGTGCAACACCTCTCTCAAATATCTTTCGATTCGAAAGTCAATAGGAAAATGAGAGAAATTTAGTTAGTTAGGTCATCTGTTGCTATGAGACAACATGGCTAGTTGAGAAGGTCTTGGGTGTTTGCATTGAGGTAAAAGTTTGATGTTGTTATCAAGATCAACTATTAAGAGCTTTGATTTGAATAAAAAAAAAAAAAAGGTTAGTATGACGATCAAGTATGTGTTGACTTTCAATAGCATGGAGTTTTGCTCAAAGTTATTAAACCAATTCTAAATGAAGAACTGCACTAGTGCTTGTGAATAACAACTGGTTACAGAGTTGATGAACACAACGTTACTAAAGATGCCCCATAAAATTCTCTCCAATGTTGGTATAGTAGTAATTTCCAGACTTATGCAATTAGTACAGTGAGCTAGATTTCCATTAACTGCGATTGGGTGTTGAACTTTTAAAAGTTAGGTAAAAGTGATGATTATTTTATTCTTGAAATATTTGGTACCCGTGTGTTTGAGTGAGTTATGATAAGCTCAATTGGAGGGTAAAAAAATGCATATATTTTTTAAAATTATGTACAAGTTGAGCAGAGCTATCGATTGTAGTGTTCAGAATTAAATTCACCTGTTGTGAGCAGAGAAGTCACAATTGACGAGTCTCCAATACTTTTGGATATGAGTGATTGTGGTAGTGTTTCTACGAATTTGGGTGGTTTTTTAGCTGTAGATGGAGGTGCAACTAGACATCCCATGTAGAGGGTACTTGCGTGGTAATTGACATAGACAATACTTGTAGCAATGCTCCACCAACAAAGCCAATGAAAACTGTAGTTGCTGAGTTTGACAAGGTATGAGTTTGATTTTTTTGACAATTATTGACGTAATAGTGTTTGTGTTTGTGAATTCTTGTGCAGCAGTTAATGTTTGCACGCAGAGTTGGTAGCTTTATAAGGTCCTTGATTACGACGATATTCAAGTGTAGCCTAGATTTGGAAGATCTCTAGGGCAATTGAGCCCATAAAGGGGGCTGTGGGAGAGTAGCAGTTATCACATTTCTGGTGATTATGACTTGACTTAAATATAGAGCCAAGGTAGAGATTTTTAGAATATATCTCGAATTTGAGCTTTTGAATGAAACTTGATCTAATAGTGCCCAAAAATGTGGCCCAATGTGCAACCCTTAGATGTGACATGCTAAAAGAGTCCAAGACTAATTTTCTTAACAAAATTTAAAAACAAAATCAGTTTTCTCGTTGGATTTAGAAGTCAGCCGCATAATATCCTAATTTAGTTGGAAATAAAAGTTTTGGTCTTCATGCTGCTGGTACACAGTGACGTGCCTTGCATGTAATAGTAGGGCACTAAATATACGGCTTATTCGTGAATTATTCCTTGAAGCAATGGCATTGAAGGGGTAAGACTTTGTGTACCACGTTATGCGATTTGAGAAATTATTTTGCAAGTAATTGTGATGGCTAAATATTTAGTGAGTTATGAGATAAATTGGGCATTGGGATTATTGAGAGTGTTTGAGTAGACTTGAGTGTGGTTATAATCTTTATTATATTGCCTGGTCTCTGGTGGAATGGTGGAATGCCGTATTGCTCTTTTTTTGGGGTAGATCACATTGACCAAACAACATAAATCTAATGTCTAGTTTATTTTCTTTTTCTGTTTATTTTATTGCTCATTCTTGTGTTTTTCGCAATATCTTACTCCTATGGTATAGTCAGCTTAGTTGTACAAGAAAAACGTTTCCTTGGGGTGTCTAAGGAAAGCATAATCCGGCCAAAATCAAACCAAGGTTCATGAGTTTGGTTTTGGCTGGGGAGTAAAAAAGAATCAACCAATTTAGTCCGGCTTCCTTGTGGTTTACGGTAGATCACTATTAAACAGCCACGGACACATTTATATTGGTATGATCATTTATATGAAGAATGTTTATCAGACTAGGTGACCGACATTCACCAATTTCTTACTTAAAAATGTGACTTGCTATTGATGGTACAATATTAAACTTGTGATTCAAATCGTAAATCAGCGTACTCGGACTTAATTCGCGGAGTGGGGGAGAGACAGAGAGTGACCGGGATCCAATTAACGCAGCAACGCTAACACTACAGCACTGACTGAGGAATATAACAAATTAAAGAAGAGGAATGCTGGCCCGAAGAAAGGAAAACTGGTAAGAGGAAGAACTACAGCGATGGACGAAGACTCCCCCCGACGGGAACAATGTTTCGGGGGATGCAGGCTGCAAAGTCGCAGAAGAAAGAGAAAGAGATGAGAGAGAGAGAGATGGAGAGGGGCAAGCGTGGTGGGTTCGCGCCACGTGGTGTTGGACGCTTCCTCCTCATTTCCGAATTCTTTCCTCTTTTTTTCCTGTCATTTTTGCAGTAGGAGTTTTGTCATTCGTAGAGCGATTAAAACAACCCCTATTAAACATGGCTTGATTTGGCATAATGCTAATTTCAAACCGTGGATATTACATAGCACTAGAACGATCAGTGCACTGCCGAAAAAAAGAAAAAAGAAGAAAAATTTAACCTGTGAACTTAACAACTCAAACTGCGCAAACATCCGAATTATCAATATTATAGAAATTGAACAGCTGGAGCTTACCGGGAAGGACAGAGCAAATCAGCACGCTTAGTACAAGAAGAAGAAGCGAAACAAAGGTTTAAAAAAAGGTGAGATCCCCCAGCATTAGATTTTCAATGGAATTTGCGGGTAGGAACCTCATTCTTTGCCAACTCGGCAACTTACTCAAACTATTTTTAAAAAATATGGAGGCATGTCTCCTATCCCACATCACTTAGGGAGGAGTGCTGGGTTAGCTCATAAGGTAATGAGCCCTCTGACTGTATATATGCGTTTTTTTAGAGTAGTATGAGCTGCCTTGAGAAAAATAAAATCGTGAGAACTATATAAGTGCCTTGGAGACTCAAAGGTTCTTAGGTTGTCGCCGCTTCAGCGGCTCTCGTCGCTTCTGCCGCTCTCGCTGCTTCAATCGCCACCGTCGCCATTTCCTTCGCTTCTGCCACTCTCTCCGCCGCCGCCGCTCCCGCTGCCGCTCCCGCCACCGCTCGCGCCGCTCTCGCCGCTTCTGCCGCTTTCGCCGCTTCCTCCGCTTCCTCCGCTCTTGTCGCTGCCGCCACTCCCACCGCTCTCTTCGCTGCCGCCACTCTCATCGCTCCCGCCGCTCCCATCGCTCCCATCGCTCCCGCCGCTCTTGCCTCTGCCGCCACTTCCGCCGTTCCTGCTGATCTCGCCGCCGCCGCCGCTCTCGCCGCCGCCACCGCCGCTCTCGCCGCCGCCGCCGCCGCCTCCGCCTCTGCAGCCTCCGCCGTTGCTGCCGCTCTCCCCTCCGCCGCCGCCGCCTCCACCGCCGCCGACTTCGCCGCTGCCGCCACCGCCTCCGCCGCTGCCGCCGTCTCCACCGCTGCCACTGCTGCCGCCACTTTCCTGAGCATCACCCTTCTCGAGGGAGACTCGACTTCTCCAAGACGTTGATATAAGCCAAGCTGTGCCATTAATAACCAAACCAAGGTGACAAGTTCTCCTCCTTTACTTAGGTGTTGAGCATGTGCGGACGGTCGGCAATGAACCGCAGTATACCCCAGCAATTCCACCCACACTTCGCTCATGATCTTCCACCTGTCATTCTTTTCAATACTCCGCAATTCTCTAGCGAGAAAACGCGCATTAGAAAGCACAGAACTGATTTTCTCTCTGCCCTCATGAGGTGGCTCCACTTCTAGGAGAGTTCTGCACACATTTTTCTTCATTATGTTCATTTTGCTCCCATGAGATAAATTTCCTCTGAGCAACTTGTCCAGCTCATCACAAGTGTATTGGAACCTTATTTCACCGAACCCAGCGATTGCAGACATCATATCAGGTTGTTTGATCATAAGATGAAGCATATAATCTGACAATGCCTTACTGTTTACACGATTAGTGTTAAAGTCAATACTTTCCTCGGTGTCCATATTGTAACAGAGCTCGGTGGCAACATGCCACAGTAAAAGGCTCTCATCATAATCAACAGTGCGGACGAATGGAAGCAAGTTTGTGCAATCTTGCTTTGTTTCGGAATGCTCCAGAGCCCATTCACCCCGAGCAGCACATATCTCCAACGCACGTTCCATGTCTTCTGCAGTCGATCCCTTCCGTTTCAGCTCATCAAAAATCAGTTCACCTAATTTTTCAGTGTATGGTACTCGCCGTCCAGGCTTCAAGTCATCAAAAAATTCCCAGAGAGAGATGAGATCAAGGAGTTTCTCAATCCATTTTGGCCACCTACTCAGCCGAGAATCTATCAAATTGTACTGGAAGATTGATCTAGACCACCTAGCATGTAGTATATGCAATGCGAACGGTGAGCTTTCGGATTTGAATTTATGGAGGAACTTAATGAAGATGCATCCTGTAAACAAACTTCTATGATGTTTCTGAGATGTCCCTACTTTTGCAAACGTCCTGTCAGAGCAAATGAGCATACTAAGAGCTACAAATTCCAGGCCCACAGCTCCAAGGAGCAAGGTGTACGTAATCTTTATATCATATTCGTGAAAACCACGCTTGTTCAAGACATAGAAAAGTGCAAAAGCAGTAACGACGGAACCAACTGAGATAGCTCGGAAAAGGTACCCTGTTGGACACTGAACCACGGCAGCCTTAGTATAAAGAACATCATAAAAGAAGTTGAGCTCAGCCTCAATGACCCGAAAAGCATCCTTGGCGGTTGTTCTTCTGAAAAATTCCCAGCTTCTGTTCATTTGACTGAGGCCGAAGGGGAGTTCCACAAGGAGGCCTTTGAAGGTTGTGAAGTAAAAAGACGCGGCTTTTATCACTTCTCTGTCGCCCAAATCGGTTTCATGTTGCTTTCCAACATCTCGGGATTTGATATTATGCTCCGAAATCATCTTTATTAGAGCATCGCTATCCCGGTCAGCACCAAGAGACGGGAGCAAGGAACCACGGAATTTACTGAAGAGTGCAAGATACAGAGCACATGTTCTTTCTATATATTTTATGGTTCCTCCAATAAACACGAAGATGGTTGGGACAATTAGCTTGTTACTGGGGAGGGATTGGTAAAACACATAGCATGCAGTGCCTAGCTGGAATAAGAGATTAAGCAAGTGCCTACCCCACAGCTCATTATCCTCGAGCGCGAAAGCAGTGATTGTGTCTGGTCCTCCGAGGTGTAGCAGAAGGAATGGAGCCCAAAATGCCAAAAGGTCACCATCATATGCATCGACCTTGGAGTCTGAAGTACAACCATTGATTTGGGCTTTGGCAAGGAGTCCGAAGGCATAGATAGCGACCGAGTCGGCAACCAAGTAAGCTAACCACATGAGAGTCCTGAACCACCTGTTTGACCACCTCTTTCGCATGGGTGCAAAAAAGATGAGAAAGACTTGCAGAGATAGGCTCGCAAGGATCGCCCCTCGGAGATTGAGTTTCATCCATAGATTCTGAGCTTCTGCAAGAATTTTCGTAATTCCCATTTGATCCTCACTCTCTCACCAGATCTTGGAAGGAAATGTTTTAGTCGGCCCGAGTATTACAGTAAGGCAACAATGATTGAACAAATATGCAAACCGGAGAACATAATAACATAAAAGGTTACCATTAAGGGCAGAGAGTCGATAATCCCTTTGAAATCTTTTGACGACCCGATACGAATGGACGTCTTGCTTCATGCAACCGAGTGCAATGCGTAGTTATAAAGGAGTTAGAAGCGACGGGACTTGAGCTGAGGTCGGTACCGAGCAGGAGGAGTCGTAAGAAACTCGTGGAATGGAAATTAAAGGCATGAAAACCAAAGCGCTTTGGCTGTTGTTAGGGATGTGCATTCTACTCTTTATCACACTTTAACCTTTCTTCTTTATCTTTAACCTCTCTTCTCAATCAAGCATCGTCATCGAACCTGCCACTGTCAAGCAAAATCTGGAGATAGTAGACTAGAGAGAGAGAGAGAGAGAGAGAGAGAGAGACTTCTCTTGCCATCTGGTGCTTCTTGCTTTCGAGTTTTAACACTATCCATTTCCAATTTTAGCTTTAGCCTCATTCACATTTCTCTCTTTTTCATTGTCTTGTAGGTTCTAATCTTCCCTGATGAAGAAGGAACATAAGCCAAGGCTTACAAAAAAACAAGAGGCTTCCAACGACTCTTCAGACATTTGACAACTTAGGGCGCGCGTGATAAAATTTCTGTTTCTCAATTTCTCTCTTTTTTCGTTCCCGGAACAGGTTTGGAACAGAAATCCGTTTTAACGCAATTTGATTTCTCTATTTCTGAAACAGATTTCTATTCCAGAAATAGAGAAATCGAAGAAATCAGAAGCTGAAATTTTTAGCTTCTCAGTTTCTGAAATAGAAATAGAAATAGAAAAAAAAAATTCTCAACTTTTCAATTTAGTCCAAAATATTTTAGATCAATAATATTGAAATAGAAATAGAAATAGTTAATTTAGTCCAAAATATTTTAATGATTTTTTAATATAATCATTCTAATCAATATTGATTGAAAATCTTAACCATTGGGCTAGATGGTGAGAATTGAATGAACAAGGCTTCATTTGTTGCACGTAAGAGATTTTATGCATGGTAATAGTCAATTGGTCATATTCATATCTAATGAGTCTTTCTTCACCTACTCTTCCGTGTATGCCCCCAACGACTCTATTTGGCTAACTATTTTTTTAATCATAAACTTCATATTAAGGCGGTAAAAATGGGTCAAATCATTAGGGTTTCATCCGATTTTTTCTTTTATAAGGAAAAGAGATCTAATAAGAAATATGTTGTTCTTGTAAGAGTGTTGATGAAAATATAGATTTTGATAATAAATTTTTAAATAATCCTAGTGTTGATAATTTTGAAAAAAATTGGTGACGATTTTTTAACACGGTGAGGATATTTTTAACAAAATTTGGAAAGAAATTGGAATTAGACTTGAAGTTAGGATTTTTTTAGGAGATTAGACTATTATAATCATGGCTATCATTAGACTTATTTGATTAATGTGAAATCAATTTTTGGCAAAAACACAACGACATATTCACTACAATTGAATTTCAATTTTTTTTGCCACATTGTTTATTTTTCGAAAGAAAATATTACGTAATAGGAAACGTAAGCACATGTAATATAAATTCCATGAAATTGTATTTTCAACTTTTCTAATGTATTAGTATTATTTCGATTATTTTTTGTATTTGAGGATTTTCTATATTATTTTAGTATTATTTCGGCTATTATTTTATATTTGAGAATTTCCTATGTTGTTATCTAATCAATTTCTATTCCTAGAAATAGAAATTTTTTCTGTTATCAAACGGATTTGTTTCGAAATAGAAATTTTGAGTCGTTATCAAACGGGTTTTCTTTCTTCGAAACTCGTCTTGTCAAGGGAATAGAAATTGAGAAATTGATTTCGGCCGTAAATCAATTTCTGTTTCAGAAATTTTACCATGCGCGCCCTTAGTATCTTAAAGCATCACACGATGGACAGTGTTAAGACAATTCAGAACATCATCCAACGTCAATGTAGTAGCTTCATTCCTCCGCCACAAATGTGCAAATTAATCGCATCAAAGCAAATTGGACACTAGTTCAGAAATTCAGACCGTGAGCAACCAGAATACCAAACCAAGGCACAAATTCAATGCAATGTAAATCCAGTCCCTAACCTTCTGCACTAGACCTGATCAACAATAAAGAGAAATTTGAAAAAAGATAAATACGGACCACAGGGAGAAGCTGAGAAAGGTATATATTGCCTTTGATTAGAGAAGCGGAAAGGCATCCACTTGTTTGTTTGATCCAATGTATAATTTTCATTTGTACCAAAAATAGTTATCTTTAAACTTTCTAACAGAGTGTATGGACATATCCTCTATCGTTAGGAGTATTAATATGATCAGGACATCAAACATGAATTATTTACAAAAATAGGTGTCATGCCAGCTTTTAATAAATAAAAAATAAAGGAAAAACATAGGTGTCGTAACTTACCGGGGAAAATATAAGCAAACAACGTTCATTAGACAAGATGCATTTTATAGGAAAATTATTTTTTTCTTTCTTCAAGGAAAAGAGCACACACTTTGCACGAAGAAAAAAATACAACAAAATCTATCAATTCAGAAATAGATGTGTCCTTTCTTTTAATAAAGAAATTGGGCCTCTTTAGGGGACATAGACTTAAATTTTTGAAGAAATAAGAGAGATTTAATTTGACGAAAATGAAATAATTAAAATTGAAAAGTGCTAGCGATCTGAGATAATTAAGATATTCCATGCACCAATGGCACGTATCTCCACTATCTGACCTATTTTTTGTTGACCAGACTTAATCTAGCAAATCAATTAGAAATTGATAATTAAAAAATAGGTAGGACCTGAAGGTGCCTGGAGTGCTTATGAGATTGTAAATGGATTCCGATTTGGAAATAGGACGCAGCTTTAACTTTGAAAAAAGGAAATGAACAAAAAACAATGGAAGAAAACAATGGAAGGAATATTGTCGGTATATCAAAGGAAGAGTCGGCTCGACTTGCTTATTTTAGATCTCACTGTTGGAGACGATTACAACTTTATTTTTCTCCTTTGCTCCTTTTATGATGCTGGTTAAATCCTGTTCAGGATTTATATGAGGCAACAGCTGAGATTACCGATGCAGACCCCTGCACATCTCTCACGATTCGTCTACTCTCAGTTCAAACTGGAAATTGCGTGTGCATATATGTAAGGCCAGAGCTCTTTGGCTTTTGTTAGTGATGGGCATTCTATTCTTCATCACGCTTTAGCCTTTTCTTCTTCTTTTTTGACCTTTCCTCTTCCAAGCATCGTCGTTGGACCTGTCACACTGCCCCGCGTCCCTCAGGAGATGATCTACCAGTTTGAAGTCACAGAGAGAGAGAGAGAGAGAGAGAGAGAGAGAGAGAGAGAGAGAGTCTTTTTTTGTCATCTGGTGCTTCTTGCTTTCGAGCTTTAACACTGTTTGTTTCCACTTTTAGCTTTAGCCTCATTCACAGGTTCTCATCTTCCTGACGAAGAGGAAGAAAAATGAAACCCAAGACTGACAACAAACGAGAGGCTTCACAGCTACACTTCAGACATTGACAACTTATCATCATAAAGCATCACCCTGTTAACAGAGTTTAGAACATCATCCAATCTCAATGTAGTAGCTTCGTTCCTTCGCGAGAATGTGCAACTTAATCACATCAAAGCAAATCGGACACTAATTCAGAACTTCAGATGGTAGACAGCTAGAATACCAAACCAAAGCGAAAACTCAAGGCAAAGCAAATCCAGTCCCCAACCTTTAGCACTAGACCTGATCAACAACAAAGAGAAATTTGAAGAATCACGATGAATACTGTTTCTGCATGATGCCGACCCTGGAATTTGAGGCTTCCAAGAACACCGTTGGAAAAATCGAAGATCCATTAGTCTAGGTCATTTATAGCTGATGTTTCAGCTATGGGCATTGTATGGGTCACTTATGTGAGCGTTACCTTGTCGAGAGGAGTCCAGCACCGAGAGATCTGTCGTGGATAAACTTAAAATCTCGAGTATAGTATTTGCTGCTGCAAAGCCATCATTAGCATTTATAAGCAAATTTCCTGCTTCTCCGCTTTGGACTGTTGGCGGGTGCAATTAAATCATCTGTTTCTTATATGGCCAAGACAAAAAAACTTAGCAATAATTCTTTTGTTGACTTGTTGCAGCCTTCGCTTGGTCTTTTCCATTGGGAGCCTGAAGATGGTTTGCGGTAGCGGAAAGCTGATGCAGCTTTCTGTTTGTATATTAGTCCGTTCGTTTCGATTGTATCATGTCTTATAGTCTGACCATTTGATAATTTTTAATATGCAAATCATTTTTAAAATGGAGTCACCATTAGTCAATTTATAGTGGATCAATTAGAACCCAAATAAAGTATTGGGATAAATACTTATTATGGGTATAAGGACTTGGTTACACTGAATTTTTCTGATGCATTTTTCGATGATGTTCTTTTATTAAAAAATATATGGTAGGCAGCTCAAATCCATTTTATTACTTTCTAATATGTAAGGTGACTATACAGCTGCGCAAACCATTCCAATAAAAGCAGTAAATAAATTGTAGGACTTAACTCATGACAACGAAAGCAATCTCCAATGTTAACTCTAAATTACATCGACAACCCTAAATATCATTTCTAATTAACAAGTAGTCACTTAATGTTTTTGGGGTTTTCACTTATGTAATGAAGCCTAAATACTAGACACTATGCAATCACGTACAAAAGGTCTATACTACATGACATGTGATATACAATTAAATACACTTAATTGTGCAAACCTATATGTCATGGGACATTAATTAAATGACATAATCTAATGACAAACATATATTAAATGCAACTATCTTAACGTGTCATGCATTTTGATTTAAATTATCATAAACATGCAATAGCTAAATGATGTGCTATATGTAAACTAATCCTACATGTTATGCGCATGAATTTTTTTGTGTTTTCTTTTCAATTAAAAATTCGAAATTAAATATAGCTTATATTTAAACATGCAATCTGAATTAAGGAAATGAAACCTAAATTAATCTAGTGCAAAAATTTTGGATTTTTATTTCAAAATTCGGAATAAATAAAACACCTAATCTAAACATACAATCTTTCCTAAAACAAGTAATATTCTAGCAAGAATCAAATCCAATTCAAATATATTTTTGGGTTTTCTTTTCAAGATAAGCAATTAACCAATGGATAGATTATTAGTTAAATAAGTTATCTACATAAATGAGGACATAGTATAAACGGACCATCATATCCAAGTGGTTATGGATATTGATGGAAGGTTATCTATTCAAATTTGGAAACGATAAATCAACGATCACATCCAAATGGTTATGAGTAAGATTGAAGATTTTACGCACCTCGAAAATCGTATGTTGTAGTTAGAGATTGGATGGTTGTCCAGATATGTTGTTAAGTTAGGAAAGTTTCCTAACTTGAGGGGGCATATTAGGATTTTATGGATATTATATTATTTAAGTAAATATCTAACAAAATATATCTAATATTTAACGGAATATATCAATCCATTCAAATATTAAAAATCTACTAAAGATATGCACTTTGGATTATATTTTCAAATTTGAACCAAGTGCAACCGGAATGGGGTCACAATCGGTCCCTTAAGGCGGATGGTGAGGTGGCAAGCGTGTACGGCGATGACGCCAACGCGACGGGACAGCGAGCTTGGGTAGCAGGGACGTTGAGCTCGCAACGGCGGGATCGATGCAGCAGCATAGATGCGACCAGGGACTCAGGCGGCAGCTCGGGCAACCGGCACACATAAGGCTCGACGGTAGCAGCAGTCGGTGGCCGATGGACGGCTGACTGGAGAGCTTGCGGAGAGGACCCATGGCAAAGAATCTCCACGGTAGTTGTCGTTGTGGGATCTCGAATGGGCTCTACGAGACCTCAAAACAAGCTTGAACCGATAGTGGCTCAAGTCAACTTTTGGTTTTTTCCTCTTGGAGCTTGGACCAAACGGAGAGTGTGCTCCCAAGTTCCAGCACTTGAACTCCCTCCAGCAATAAAACAAATTTCCACCGATGGCTCTTCAGTCTTGTCTTCTTGCGTCAATAATTGTTGCCCATGACGCACACGGGAGAGATCGTTGATTCGAAATTGTTGGGACCGCCTGGAACAAGGACGCTGCTTGCGGCTGGATCGTTAGTGGAAATTCGCTAGAGCTCGCCTGCTTAGCCGAGCACCCCCTGAAACTCGCTATTCTGCGTTCGACAACTACTGGGACGTCGCATGCAAGACTCGTAGGTGTAGGGACAGCAGCGGCAGTGCAGCGATAGGGAAAGGCAGCACAGGACCACGTCACGGACAGTGGGGACGCGGCTTGGTGATGGTCTTGGCCAAAGCTTGACCGAGAGAACTCTCTCTCTCTTCTCTTTCTACTCCTCACGCGTATCACTCCATTGTCACGGTTTAGTAATTCCTTGGCTGCGGAATAACTCGTACAGCACCTAGCAAGCAGAATTTGCTAGGCCAACTTTCGTTCCACAATTATTCCAAAGAACAAATGGTAATAACTTCCTTAAACAAGAGCATAGCACACCCAGCTTAGTTTGGACATTTAGTTCATCGAGCGAGACAACAGATTTCTTTAGCTCCACAACTAGTTTAGTTCACCATGGCCCTATCAAGATAGTAGCATAAACTTCCGATCAATTTGTGCACAGGAGGCCAACCCGACTTTAGAGCTTCTAAGTAATATAATCTTTCTATTCTAGAACTTCTATTGCCAACCATTTCAATGCAACTTCCACGGACCAGTTATATTCATCCCCTTGCATTCTCACTCTTCACTCGATAACTCCGTCCTAATGCCACTTTCCACTTCCACGGACCATTATATTCATCTCCTATGCATTCTCACTCTTCACTCGATAACCCCATCCTAATGCTACTTTCATGGACCAGTTATATTTATCTCGTCTCATCTTCTCCCGACACTTGCCAAAAGGAGGTCAGTGTGGTAGTTGTGATTATGTTTGGCCGTTGAGATGTTACGTAGTAGAGGCTGTGTGATAGGCAAGTGAATTCCCAAGAACCATCCCCTCTTTTGGTTCATTAGAGAGACGAAGAATCATCCTAAAAAAAGTCATTAGCGACTTTAAATAACATCACGCTATCACGTATTTCCCATTGAATAAGCCAATGAACTTTAACGTAATGCAATCACATGATGAAGCCAATCGATATTGTTCTCTTTTTTTCCGCACTATTTGAACGAAGTAGGGCATTGAATAGAATCAAAAGATAAAGATGGATCATAGAAAGAAGCTAGAAAAGATACCTATTTCCCTTCATTAGAGAAGTGGAAAGGCCTCTACTTGTTTGTTTGATCCAAATGAGTTAATTTTCATTTGAACTAAAAGTAGCGTCTAAGCTTTCAATCACGTTATTATCTTTAAACATTCTAAGCGTATGGTAGCAACTGGTGTATGACATATCCTCTGTCTCCTTTACTTTTCAAATGGGATGACATTAAGTTTTGTTGGAAGTACATTGCGATTATAACGTCAAACATGAATTATATACAAAATAGGAATCGATCTAGCTTTGAATAAATAAATAAATAATAAAGGAAAAACAGACATGTTATAGATTACAAGGGAAAACATAGCAATCGTGCTCCTTAGATAAGATGCATGTTGTGGGAAAATTATTTTTTTCTTTTTGCAAGGAAAAGAGCACACACTTTGCCCGTAGAAGAAACAAAACAATAAAATCTATAAAATCAGAAATAGATGTGTCCTTTTATTTTTTTAAGAAATTGTGTCTACTTAGGGGACATAGACTTAACTTTTTGTAAAATAAGAGAGATTCAATTTGACAAAAATAAGAAAAATTTATACTTAAGATTGAAAATGCCACTCAACTCCACTATGTAACCTATTTTTGTCGGCAAGAGTAAATCGAGTAAATTAATTAGAAATTCCCTTTAAAAACTAGTGTTTATTAGTAGATCTTTCATCAGTGTAAATATATTTTTACACATTCACAATTGGACTTTCTTATTAATTCACGAGATATGTGGGCAATTTAATGAGTTTTCATTAGCGATGCAGGGATTATTTAAACATAATCGTCTAAACATTTTATACATAAGATTAGCAATTGGAAATTGAAATTGTTATATATCGAGTTGGTATGAAAGGAAATGGAACATTTTTTTATTAATTTTACTGGATTGACTATGGTTAGAAACAAAAAAAAAAAAAAAAAAAAAAGGGCGGTTCATGGAAGATTTTCCGGGGGGCGATATTGCGACCTTTTTTTTTTTTTCTTTTTGGTCTGATGAGCATCCGATTTTGATATTTCCATCGTAATTTTTAGGGAAATTAAAATTTTCAGCCGACATAAAAATATAAAATCTTCCGATTTTCATACATACATACATACATACACACACGCACATATATATATATATATATATATATATATATATGGGGCCCATTGAGAAATCTGACGTCTGGTCCCATTGAGAAATCTGAGATCACCAGACGTCAATTGCACGCTCCCCCTCCTTCTCCGCCTTCCTCCCATCCCGATTATCGAAATCGCGACGGCCGCCGAGTGATTTCCATCGCTTCCCAGTTGAAGAATCGATCATGGGCTCGATCGCCGGAGAAGACGCCGATTGGAACATCGTCGCCACGAGCTGGACCGTCTCAGCCGGCCGTCTCGCCGACTCGGTGGCCGTCGAATCG
The DNA here is from genome assembly GCA_017140615.1 of Eucalyptus cladocalyx. Taxonomy (NCBI): domain Eukaryota; kingdom Viridiplantae; phylum Streptophyta; class Magnoliopsida; order Myrtales; family Myrtaceae; genus Eucalyptus; species Eucalyptus cladocalyx. Next base: position 15,255,927 of record CM029525.1, read on the forward strand.
CCTCTTTCTCCGATCGATGATGGCGCGGCCGGCTCAGCTCCGAAAACTCCTCTCCTCCTCCGCCCTCCGTCGCCCGATCGCAGCCCCTGCGAAATCACTAGTAAGCTTTTTCTGGCTCACTCGCCGCTTCTTTTCGTGCAGTGAATTAGTAATTAGTCATGACTATGAGATGAGATGCAGTCGCTCTGTCGCGGGGTTTCTCCAACTTCCGTCATTTAATTGCGTTTGGATTTTGTTTTGTCCTTGATTTGAAGCAATACGAGTCAGACCATCATCTGTTAGTGGCCTTCGAATGATTCGTGTTGATGGGATTTAGTGGTTCATTTGCGTGTGTCCTTTTAACCTCGAGTGCCCGATCATTACTTGCTTAAGCCTCGAAGAAGAATTATTTGAGTGCCTTTGTTACGGTTATTATGAGTGACGAAAGAGTTCTGTCTGCTGCAGTTAGTTTCGCTCAGAGACACGAGGTGCGCCAAGTCTATGTCCGAAGCACTGCTCGAGTTTATGAGATTTACTACGCCCCCAAGCAGCAGACGGCCAATGAGTATCTCTGTACAGTTCGATGCGGCATTGTTGAACGGGACGGAGTTTGTGACGGGGATGTCCCTCAAGCAGCTAATCTTGCTTCTCCTGGGGATTCTATGGATGATCTTGCCGGAGGAAGATCCAAAAGTGAGATCAATTCGAATGCTGGTGAAGACGACTGGGTTGAAGTGAAGGCGCCCAGCACTTCATTTGAAACTAACAGAGATGTCTCTACATCTTTGAAGTCCTCTGTCAAGATGGTAATAGACTCGCTCTCTTGTGTATGTGGATGTAGCTTCCTTTCCTTTCTTTTTTTTTATCGTCTCATATCCTATAGTTGATTCTGAACTATGCATGTGTCCTATTTGTTGAGACCTCAAGGTGATTCATGGTTGTTATGCTTGTGCGGTAGGCAAGCCATATGTAGGACCTGAAGGTGCTTGGAGTGCTTATGAGATTGTATATGATCCAAATTAGAAATAGGATACACCTTGAATTTTGAAAAAGGAAATGAACAGAAAACAATTGTAAAGAATGTTGTCAGCATATCAAAGGAAGATTCAACATGCTTAAATTAGGTATCACTGTTGGAGACAAGCGCAATTATATATTTCTCCTTTGCTCTTCTTTTATGATGCTGGTTAAATTCTGTTCAGGATTTTTACGAGGCAACAGCTGAGATTACTGATGCAGACCCCTGCACATCTCTCACGATTCGTCTGCTCTCAGTTCAAAGTGGAGATTGCGTGTATATAGACGAAATCTATGTGTTTGCAGAACCTGTTGAATCTAACTTTGAAGATGAGGACAGGCAATCGGGAACTGCATCTGGAACTTCACTAATGGCTATGCTTGTGCCTAGCATCCTGCAATTATCTAAAATGAGAACCACTGGCCAAGTACAGGATAAAGATGCTTTTGATGTGAGGAATGACCAGAAGTGCCCACCTGCTGTTTCAGAGACAACAGAACCCAATCTGGGTTCGAAAGTAACTGTAACAGCCGATGTTGCAAATAGAGGTGGACATGTTACTGGCATTTTTGATACTCAGCATATGGAGAGGGTTATTTCTGAACCAGCTCGGGAAACGGTACGGGAAACAGATACTAACAGAAAGCAGGATGTTTCTTACAGTCATTTTGAAAGTGTCCTAGAACAACTTGTTTCCCGAGTTAGCAGAATAGAAAGTCTCTGCTTGAGATTCGAAGAAAATATGATTAAGCCAATTAGCAGCATTGAAGCGAGGCTGCAACGGGTAGAGGAGCAACTTGAAGTGATTAACCACAGAGTGGTGAGTTCAGGACCGCAGACTTGCAAGAGATTTTCGGCCCCAGAATGTTCCTTTAGTGAGTCAAATATAACCTCCTTGTATGAAAGTAATCGTGGAGAATCTCATTCTGACGGGGGTTCTTCAGATATATTATGCGTTCCACCTGATGAAACCCGTGATACTGTGAGTACCTCCCAATTGCTTCCAAGTTTTACCATGTCAGCTCCAGACTTTCCACATGGAGAGGATGATGAGGAAAGCCACGTATTACAGCAAGTTGCTGACTCTCCAGAGGAAAAACCTAGACCTGCATCGTCTATAGATGATGCTTTGGCATCTGCCCTTGCTGGGTTTGCATCTTCTATCATGATTTGCCCTCCAAATTATACACAGTCACTGGCTGTCAAGGCTCCCGAGTTCTCAAATGAAGATGAGGAAAATTTTGATGAGAGAACTTCACCCGAAATACCATATGATGGAGCACACAATTCTGTCTGCATGACTGATGGGATGGAGCGTGTGATGGAAATAATTTCTTCTGAGTTACCTTCCGGTGATGGTGAGAGCAATACTGATAGAACTATTACTAGCAACGATGGTCGCTCTGAGAAAATCAATGAGGAAAGTGATTATCGGTCGCCTTGTGATAAAGAAAAATGTTATGTACATGTTACAGGTGGTGAACATGAGAGAGAGGAGATAAATGAACCCGAAGAAGCCAGCAGCCAAGTGAGATGTGTCCTAGCCGGTGAAGATACTGATGTTAAAGATGAGATGCCTTGGGTACAGATTGGCGGTGGCCCTCATCTTTTGAAGGAAGTGGAGTCTGTTGATTGCACTAGAGCTTTTGAAGTTGCGAATGGAAAGTCTGAGGGGAGCATTCTGCATGATATTCTCACATTTTCACAGGCTGCTTGTGCGTTGGACTTCAAGGCCCCAATTTTGGATGTGAAATTTATAGCTCAAGAAAAATCTGATTCACAGCATCTCCTTAAAGCTCTATGGGATGAAATGCCGGAATCAAATGTTAGCCTTCCCTGTGATGACAAGAGCTGTGATTCATCTGGCGGGGAAGATGACTTGATTGTAGTGGACAATGCGGAGTTGCTGAGCCATGCAACAGGCTGTTGTTTCACAGTTGATTTTGACTATTGTGATTTGCTTGAGACTCCTGTCAACAAGGATGCTGAGAAACCGCAGGATAATTCGGCAAGCAGCCACGACGTGCTAGCGGGTGACAGCCTTATTTGAGAATAACGGTGGTTTAATGTTGATATATTTATGTACATACACTCCTTCCAGGATACATATCTCCTGTACTTACCCATCTTCTCATCCCGTTTCTCTTGGTAAACTCACTTTCAATTGCTAATTCTCTAGATATGTATTTGCAGTAACTTCGACTGCATTTAGCTATTATATTTCAACTGCATGGAAAAGATCCTGTTTGTTAGCTCTGCTGTTTATGCAAATTAGCTTCGGGTAATGGGAGGAAAAAATTGGAGGGGCTTGTCATAGGATAATCCTAGAGATTAGTTGGGATGTAGAGGAGGTGTAGTAGACTAGGATAGTCTTATTACAAGACCATAAAATCACATGGAGCAAGGCAACGAAATTACGTGGAACCGAATGTGTTCGATAGCTCTGACTGACCCATAATAAGAACTTCACGAGGTTTGATTCTTACTCAGATGGCAGAGAGACCATCTGAGTAATTAAGCTGTGCAAGGCCGATTAGGCAAGCCTGAATTGAAATCCTCAACAGGATTCTTAACAAGCGAGCAACCTAACAATCTAACCTGTCTATTGATTGGGGACGACCCAAGCAAAAAATTCATGTTCAAACAGATGGGGGCTCCACTGTGGAAGCTCGACGATACGCTCAAAAGAATGGATTATACGTATATGCGGTTGTGGTTGGTATATATTAACTGTTTACAATCAGCTTTAACAAAGTGCCTTGTCCATTGTCTACCTCTTTAATTTATCGAGCTCTTGATATTGGACAAAACACTGCCGTATAGGGTGTTGAGTCATGTATGAAGACGTCCTGTTCCTTGGAAAACTACAATTTTCTCGAAGAGGCCCTGTGTTTTGATGGGAACGAACCTTGAAGTTGAAAACCATACCTCAACTGAGGAGACTACGGGAAATCCTGTTGGTGCTGTTAATGTGTCATTGTCTGGGAGTAGTAGGCTTTGGTTGGCGACATCCTTAATATATAATCGATTCGTGCTCTAATTATGAAAGAGCTCCTCTTTCTTCGGGGTAAGTATCCTACTCTATCCACTTCCCATCCCCACTTCACCTAAAGAGCTTTAGGAGGAAATTCCCAAAAGAAGTTGCGTGAAAAACGATTTTATTTAATGTAAAGCTCGAGGTTACTATTCCATTCTAATTGATAAAGCACACATTTACAGCGCCAAATTATGTAAAGGTTGACAAAAGATAGCAGCCCCTTCCCTTTGTCCTTAGGTACAGTGAGGGGAGACTCTTCCAGTTTGGGTAAGTCTAATATTTGAGCAGGAAGCTTCGGTGCTCTTAACTGAAGATCCGCTTTGGAGGTTGACGTCTTGCAAGAAAATATCTTGACATGGATGGTTCTTGCTGCAGTCAAATTTTATGGCCTCTTCTGAAGCGCTGGTTCCTCTGATATTCATGTAAGACACGTCCGTTACTTGAACAGCTGCGGCCTACCATCCCACCAAATAGCGATCAAGTAATCAGTCAATCATGGTAATAAGAACCAGCTGATCATGACCAGTGGAGCGAGCTAGAAGAAGATAGGTGCACAGATGTTCTATTACCTGCTGTGGACACGATTCCTTTTGATCACAATAGTTCTGATCTATGATTATGGGATTCTCCACGTTGGTCATTGCAATGTTCTCAAATTTGATGTTTCTCGCATACCCTGATCCTCCCTGGATGGAGATGGGTCAACATTGAGATTATGCCCCTCATAAACTTTCTAAACGCTTCGAAGTCAGGATGAATTTATGCTAAAGTCATCCATTTAACCGACGAAGTCAGGATGAATTTATGCTAAAGTCATCCATTTAACCGACGAAGTTGATATATTTGTTCTAAGCGCAAGTCAAGAGTTTGGTTAAGAAAAACTTGTAAGCTCACACCAAGTCAAAAAGCAATTTCATCATGCCAAATTCTCCTCGACTCGGAAACAAATTATCCCTTCCTCATCTCCCCTCTTACGGTTTTGCAATCAAAAGGATAAATTAAATATATCCTGGAAGTGTTTTAATATTCTGTGACACCATCTAATTGTTCAAAACCTGCAGCTAGCGGATGCGCTCACGACCAAGCATGTCAATATCCTGGCCGAAAAAGTAAAAATGATAATCCATCGCCCTAATCTCACCTGCCAAGTCTTTATTCTCACACCGTTCTTGGTTCCTGAAAGTTTTGCTTTATTTATTAGGACATCCGAAACATAGTCAGCTGATTTATCGGCTCCCAAGCTTCCAATGCTGTATATAAAATAGATAAGATATGAGCTTCGAGTACATTATAGTAGGAGTAGCAGTTAAGCGGTGTAGAATATATATTTCTTTTTAAAGTAGGAGAGTTGTATATCGTGTATGTTAGTTAGAAGGACGGTAAGAGGAAACCTGATGCCATGGCCGGGGCCACAGGTTATATCCGTAGCTTGAACTTTTCTCGACCCACTTACTATAGAAATGCAGTCATCCCCTGAAACAAGATCATTAGGAAGAAATTTATCACCCAAGGTTTAGTTCACCCGGACATGATGATTTGTGAAAGTGAGGATATTGTTCGCATTTTGTTGCTAGAGAAATATTGGAGCCAGAGCCAGAATCTGTGCATGCCGAATAGGTGTCCGTTTGTTATACCTGTCCCAATGACACAACGATCAATGATGATATTTTGAGTTTCTGTGACATGAATTCCATCAGTATTTGGGCTTTCCTCAGGAGCAGTTATCTGGAGGTTCACTGCTCTCACGTTCACACACTTCTGGAATACAAGATGCATTTGTTGTGCATTTTGAATGGATAAGTCAGCTACCCTCAGATTGTTGCATTCTTGGAATGTCAACGCCTGCAAAGATAGTTCTCCTTAGGAAATCCAGAGGATATAAAACTTCTTCTCCATTCGAATTTAGATTGACACATGTCTTTGATCATGGGCAGATCGAAGAACTTACTGTTGGTGCGTCCTTGCAAGGCTGCATCGTAACATTCAGGAAGAAGAGAGGAATTGCTTGTGTTAGTGCATAGGGAATTCTAGGTCAATATCCAAATGTAGTGAAAAGGATGCAGCTCCAATGACTCACGAGTTTTGGGTCTATTTTGCAGGATTTTTGCCACCATGTTTTTCCATTGCCGTTTATGGAGCCACCGCCTTCTACTGCCAAGTTTTCCAAGTTTTCAAACTTCAGCCATTGTCTCGGATCCTTTTTGTAGGCTGATTGGTCAGTAGAAGCCTCGATTGTTCCATAGATCTGAAACAAGTAAATAGAAATGAAGAACAAAGGTGTTCATGTTCACTCAAGATGAGAAATAAGTGTATTACTTGGATGTATATTCATCTGTTTATTCTATAACAACTGGAAGACACTGGGTTCATTACATTTCTGGTGAATACTACTCCCTGTTTTCTTTTTCTTGTGTGCATCGCATGAAGCTCACCTTCACTGTGACGTCAGATTTGCAAGGACCTGAGAATGTGATGGGCGTAAGACGATAGGTTTTGCTCTGAGGGACTACTAGAGCAGCTCTCTGAGCAGAACAAGCAGCGTCCCAGGCTTTCATGAATGCCTACATGCATAACCAAACCACCTGACTGTTACTTTCCCAAGAAGAGCTTCAACATGAATCAAACAGATAGAAGAACAGGAAAAGAAAAAGGAATATATATATCAACTTATTCAATAAGACTTTATTAAAATGAGGGGGTTATTTGTGCATTTATATACCTCAGTATCATCACTTCCATCTCCTCTAGCACCGTAGTCATTTACGTTCACCAACTTAAGTGAAGTTGATGAAGAGGCAGCTCGACTCCGCTTCAGCATGAGCTGCCTCCAGGAGTCAGAGTCATAGTAGGAGGTTCGACCCCTGCTGGCGGTCCTAACTGAGGAGAGGCGGGCCATTGGGTTGTATAGGTCATTTCTGTGGCTGCCAAAGCAGAATGATGAGGAGGTGATTAAGATGATGGAGACGCAAAATTGGAGCTTCTGCAAATACATTTTGCATCTGAGTTACAAGAGTCTTTAGGCAAGGCTAGGGAAAGTGTCTAGTATATAGATAATGATATGGAGTATAGAACGATTGTGTTTGTGCAAGTAAGAACAAAGTGATGCAACATATATATAGAGAGAAATGGAGCTGATGTGCTTGTCAGGAGAGAGAGAGAGAGAGAGAGAGAGAGAGAGAATGAGCGATATGGGAGATATAATTGGAGAACGTAGTTATCAAGTTAATGAGACAGATGAGGGATGGACTAGAAGTGTGACTCGGAAGAAACAAGAAGCGAAAATGAGCAGGTGGAGCTGACTTTAGGAGTTCTAGCAGTTGAAGAAAAATATAAGCAGTTTTGGTTAGTTACATTTGCTGGTTAACCAAGACGCACAAATTTCATGATTCTGACGTATTAGGTAGGCCCTCCTCAGTCATACCATGTACACAATGGGATACCACCCGAATCAACCGCTAAGTGGTGTGCACAACATAGAATATGAGAATAGAGTCGCCTAAGAGCTTTTGTGGGTATAACTACTCGCTTCTCAAAAGTACATTGGATTCCAATTTAATATGCTGGATTTCCAGGTTTTGACCTGGATGCATTTGGTCATACTCATTACATACACATATACATTCAGTTTAGGTACTTTACCATATTTCCATTTTGTCCAGGGAAGTACGAAACTTACTTCGGAGGCCAGTGAGTTAGGTATTATTTGGTAAACATTTTTTTCGTTTCTTGGGATTAATAATTATAGTAATGGACATTCGGTGCATAACCACCTATAGTCTGTGGCTGTGGAAATTTGAGCTGTTGACATATGGCCTTCAATCGGGTTTGACGTTTGTGGCTTAATCAAGCTTAAATCTAGGCGGATGCCAAGATGAACACACCGTGTTTTAGTCATAGTTCCAACGGTTTTTGACCCAACATTCTACAGTGATTCCAGTCCACCATGACTCTGAGCCCAAAGTTAGAAACGCTCAAAAAGCATGGGCCAATCAACGCCGGTTTGTGGGAGTCCAATGCACCGAAGTCGATGAATCGCATGAGTCTCAAGTGGGACGCATCGAAATTTCAGGTCGTGATTTGTTGTGCTCACGAGAATCCACTGTTCTTCCTTATGTTATGCCGATGGTTCTGTGAAAAATAATCGCCGGTGAGTTTGAAATTCTCTGCTTCTCTTTACTTTCTTTTCAGATGAGCTCCGCAATTTCGTTCCCGTTCCTCATGGGAACTGTAACAAAAGATGATAAGTAACTTCCGTGATTGCCTCCCGATGGGTGTAGGACCCGTTCATATCCGAAAGATCAAAAGGCATCATGCATTAGGGGGAAGAAAATGTACAGCATTAAAAGTCAAAAGGGATTTGGTTGACCATCCTTCAAGACGTGCCAAGAAATGCAACGGAGGATGGACCATCGTGTTGTGTGGGGGCAAGAAGCAAGAAACATGGGGTGCACAGAGGAGAATATATCAGAAAAGTTGGCGACTTCATCGACGGGGCGTGGCTAAATCACGACTCATTCGAGTCAGGGATACGAGAGGGAAGCGAAGAAATGCATCTGCAGACATCATGGCGGAGGGTTGGCGTGTCTGCAATGAGTTGAAGACATCTTTGAAGGGGGGAGAGGAATGGGAGTTTTGAGTCGCTTTCTTCCCGACTAACTTGGGTTCGTTAACGTTAACGCTGCTTTCTCGTTTCGTCTGGGGAAATCTTCGGTTGGATGACGTCTGCATGTTGATCATTTTGTGCACTATGGATTTCATCTCGTAAACGTCGGGTTGGGACTTTAACTGGGCTGCCTCAATCCAACGTAAGCCATGATGTCACTCTCGTGTCACGTACAGCTCAAGAAGAATTAACGACATTGAGTCTTTGCATAAATGGGAAAAGAGACTGGTTCGCATGACTTTCGCAATACATAAGTACATGTTTATGCGACGTTAAATTTGGTTGCTTGCACAACTATATATAGCTAAAGAACCCAATTCAATAAGATATACTTTACAATGGATTCTTATAACTGATTGCAGTGATAATTGTTGAAAAAGTCAAATTTACGGTGTTACACCTTTTAACAATTTGTTAATTTAGCGCTAAACATTTCAATTATATCAATTTAATAATAACCTTATTATTTAGATAATTAACTGGGAAGACTACATTGACAAATCATCCAAAGTTTTAGGACTAAATTGATAAATTATCAAAAAGTTTATGATTAAATTGACATAATTAAAAAAGTTTAAAATTAAATTGACATAATTAAAATATTTATGACTGAATTGGTCAATTTTTTGGATAATTTTTCTAATGATTGCACGTTCTCTCTCAACTTTATATTATGGAGCAAAAGAAGAAAAAGTGGTTCTGGCATGACGCAGAGGAATGTTGTGCAAAGGGAACTGTGTTTTCAATGCATGGCCTCGCGAGGCCTTTTTTTAATCATGTTTGCAGAGCTAGTAATGATAGAATTTACGAGTGCTGCCAATCTCTTCAGTTTCTACACATTGATTGTGATGTAAGCGCTGAGCAATGGCGAACAAAAGTTAGATTGGAAAGTTGTGATATCCCAATTAAGGTAAATTACTTGTGAAAATTTAGTAGAGCATTGCGTAACTATGCCGAAAGAAAACTCGCAAACGGTCTCCTTTGGACTATCATTCGATGTGAGTTGTGAGGTATAAGATTGTCGCAATGAAATGAATTTCGAGAGGTCAAAAAGGCTTGTCAAGAGTGTCTTTGTGGGAACTAGGGCATTCCTTGTTGCTATTGTAAAGGTGGGGGTTTTGAATTCAGGAGAACTCCACCTGCAAAAAGCTTTTGATGTGCTATGGAACTCAAGCTTTGCTTATCAGGGGGATGAGAAGATTGGCGGGACAACAAGGGCGTACAGAGAGGTCTACTACATGTCTCTGTCCTACATGCTTGACAAGAGGTGCATCTGGTTATGCTATAAGGTCATTACCAACATACAGGACGAGGCATCCCTGAGCACAGACGATGCCCAGACAGATGCATCTGCTTTTGTGTGAATTATGCAATAACAAGTGTTCCATGTCAGAATCACCACCCGCACATGCTCTACTAATCTAACACCCAACAGTAGCCTGACGAGCCTTCTCTCAGGACTCGCCCATATTCGCTACCGGCTGGAGAAAAAAAGAAGAAGAAAAAAGCAAGAAACTGCAATGTCACATCGTAAATACAAATGAAGTGAAGTCGCATATATTTGAGGGTGAGATCGAATAGGAGCGGACCCATTTGGGGTTCTGATTATGGTGATGGGATGGGGACCAACCACGGAAGAAGGGAATCCCTCAGAGAGAAAGCCTGGTATCCACCTGCTGGCAATGGCGTGAATGCGAAATGGAGGATGGTAACCTCGACCTCTTACAAGAGGGAGCACCCATGAACCACTCCATTTCGATTCTTCACGCGCATCCTTCAGATTACTAAATACTTCATCATCGGGATTCCTTCACACCACCACCACTAATCTACTACCACAAGAGTGATTGTGTACTGAATGGAGAGCGTCCAACAGAGGGAAGAGTCCCCGAGTCCGGTCACAGCTGAGACCGAGAGAGAGAGACGCAGGACGTCGGAAGTTGGGAGGCAAACGGGAGGAAGAAGAAGAGAGTCTTAAGTAAGTAGTAGGGTTTTCCCATTCAATGGGCCCAAGGCGATCGCTATATATCGATCCGATTCACGTTCTATTCGGGCCGGGCTTTTACTGATTGGGCCGACATGGCCATGGATGAACCCCTTAGAACGCAAAACTTTTAAAAAAAGACGTTCGCTTTCTACTTCAGTAACATCCCTCGCAGGAGTATGATAGACGGTTGGTATGTCTGATCTCCGACAGTTTGCTCTCCCTCGACTGCCGACGCTGGTGAGTGTCGGTGGAGTTGCGGTTGCACTGTCGCTGTCCTTTCCTTCCCGTCGTCGTCATTCGTACAATCGGCTACTTTTTCCTCGTTTAACTCGAACAAGTGTGCGCTTCATTTCATATCCAGCTATCGAGTGGCTTTGGAATGGGAGGCTGACGCGTCGACATCGACGCCGCGCTTTGATGATCGCCATCGTCGCTGTCCTTCGTTCTCCATTTCCCCCTCTTCGATTCGATCACCCCCCCGGACCTTCCGTTCGATTTCAGATCAGTTTCGGATTTCGAGGTGAGACTCGCATCCCCTGTTCCTTCCTTCTTGAATTCGGACATCGGTCTGTACGTATCGATTCGATCTTTTGGCAAAGCAATCTCGCATGTCGCCTTCGCTTCAGTGGCGAGCCAAAACAGAGGAAATGCGTTTTCCTTCCCCTTCCTCGAGCATCGATCGATAGATGAAAACTGGGTCGTTTTGGCTTTTGCACTTTATGCGGCAGTTGTGTGACTAGATTGTTCTGGCTTGCTGGAGGTGTCGAACTTATTCCGTGAATTATCTTCCCACTAGTTTTTAGTCTTTGGAGCAGGCTTTTGCAGAAGTTTAGAAGCTGCCTTGGAAGTGGAAGGACTCAGATAAAGCAGATTCCGATTGCCTCTTTAGCACGTGCGAAGGTGCATGTGAGCCTCTACGTATGCACCGATCCTGTTGACGCCGAGTCAGTTTCGTGTTCGTCTCTTGAAGTCTCGGCAAAGAGGTGCTCCGGCGATGGAATCCGATGCTGAAAATGGGGTGAGAATTCCTTTCCACTTAACAAGTTCTTTTTGGTAATTACTATCAGTAGCATTCGGTTCTTCTCTGCATAACGTAGTTCAGGTGTGCAACTTGGCAAGCATGAGTGCATCAACCTCTCTCTAATTATTGCAGATCTTTTCTACGATGAATAGAACTGCAGCAATTTATTTATCTCACAGACTGTCGAGCTGCGTCATTAGTTGCTCCAGATCCAGAAATTTTTAAGCGGATACTTGCCGAATTGCTTCTTTCAATTAATCTGACTACTTGAGTCAATTTGGGGCCTCCCCTGTTTGCTTCTGTATACTATGCCACACTGATCTCTAAAGCACCGACAGCATTATTTTTTGAGTTGGTGATCATACTGTGGTTGTAGATATTATGGTAGGAGGGTTGCTGCAAAATAGATTGACTCATTGGTGTGAATTTTGTCGCTTTTGCCCAGGGAAAGCCCTTGAAAAGTCTGGGGGGCCAAGTCTGCCAGATATGTGGTGAAAATGTCGGCAAAACTCTTGATGGGGAACCCTTCATTGCTTGCGATGTCTGTGCATTTCCTGTCTGTCGGCCCTGCTATGAATACGAGAGGAAGGATGGAAATCAGTCGTGCCCTCAATGCAAGACCAGATACAAGAGGCACAAAGGTATATAGAAGTAAAGTAACCTCAGTGCTACTTTTAAAGTTGACTGCTTTTCCATTTTCCAATATTGTTGCAGTGTGCTTTTGTTTGCATCAAGATTGGTATTTGAAGCCTCCATGTTTGGAAGACTCCCTATAATTTATAACTACTTATATGTGTATCTTAAAGTCAGACCCCACTGCTTTATGGTGGACTGTCCATGTGTGTTATTTCCATAATTTTTATTGGAATCCCTAATTCCATGTGCCAACCCAAACAGTCCTGGGGTTTCAATTTGTCAATTCTACTTCTTATGAGATAACCCTAGTTCTACCTGCCTTATTATACGCTTCTGTCTTGCAGGAAGTCCTGCCATTCTTGGTGACCATGAAGAGGATGGAGATGCTGGCGATGACTACCATTACTCTTCTGAAGATCAAACTCAAAAGGAGAAAATTGCAGAACGCATGTTGAGCTGGCATATGACATATGGACGAGGGGAAAATGTTGCACCGGCCAACTATGATGGAGAGGTTTCTCGTAACCATATTCCTCTGCTTACTAGTAGACAAGAGGTACTCGAAAGAACTTTTGGAAAGCTACTTTTCTCTACTGGTTGACTGTGTCACTGAACTTGCTCACGTTCCGCTCTAAATTCTCAGGTTTCTGGAGAGTTATCTGCTGCTTCACCTGAGCGACTTTCTATGGCATCTCCTGGAGTTGGTGGAGTGCATCGCGTTCGTCCACTTTCTTATGCATCTGATGTTACTCAATCACGTACGTCTCTCTCTCTCTCTCTCTCTCTCTCTCTCTCTCTCTCGACCACATGCATGGTGCCCCATTTAAGGTCAAATTTAAGCTTCTAACTGATTATGTCTATTATCTGGGTTAGGCATGCTCTCATAGATATTGATAAAGATTGCTTGTCTTCACAGCTAACATAAGAGTTGTGGATCCAGCAAGGGAATTTGGTTCACCTGGAATTGGCAATGTTGCTTGGAAGGAGAGAGTAGATGGCTGGAAGATGAAACAGGAGAAAAATGTTGGACCAATGAGCACTGGCCAGGCAGCCTCTGAGCGGGGAGCTGGAGATATTGATGCTAGCACTGATGTGCTTGCTGATGACTCTTTATTGTGAGTTATTACTTTATAAGTTCCCGAGCTCTGTTATTCTTCCTTTTCTTTTCCCAGGGATAAACCCTGCCCAAAGTAATGGATTATTTCCCTGTGGCAGCGAATTACATTGATATTCTCAACGTTTGTTTTTCTATTGGTCAAAAGATAATTTATTAACAAAACAGGAGAGTCGTCAGATAGCTATTGCTATAAAGATGCTATTTCTTCATTCTTGTATTCTTTCCTCCACGCAGGAATGATGAAGCTAGGCAGCCTCTTTCAAGGAAGGTCTCGATTCCATCCTCCCGAATAAACCCATACAGGATGGTCATTATGCTGCGGCTGGTTATCCTCTGCATTTTCTTGCACTACCGTATAACAAATCCTGTGCCTAATGCATATGCACTTTGGTTAATATCTGTAATATGTGAGATATGGTTTGCAATATCATGGATATTGGATCAGTTCCCCAAATGGTTCCCTGTAAACCGTGAGACATATCTTGACAGGCTTGCCCTCAGGTACATGAACTTGTCAGTCATAAGTCTGGTTAGATCTGTGAGACAGATATCATTTTTATTTTTCAGCAATTGCAATGTTCATAACAGTGGCTGTGTGTTCACCTGGAACAGATACGACAGAGAAGGAGAACCATCACAATTGGCAGCTGTTGACATCTTTGTCAGTACCGTTGACCCACTGAAAGAACCTCCTCTTGTTACAGCCAACACTGTGCTATCCATTCTTGCAGTTGACTACCCAGTTGACAAGGTCTCTTGCTATGTATCCGATGATGGAGCTGCCATGTTGACATTTGAGGCACTCTCTGAAACTGCAGAGTTTGCTAGGAAATGGGTTCCGTTCTGCAAGAAATATAACATTGAGCCACGGGCTCCAGAATGGTACTTCACCAAAAAAATTGATTATTTGAAGGATAAAATTCAACCATCATTTGTCAAAGATCGCAGAGCTATGAAGGCAAGCCAACCTCCCCCCTCCCCCTCTCTTCTCTCTCTCTCCTTCATTTTTTTAATCTACGTGGTTCTCTTGTTTTCTGTTCGGAATTGTGTTTTTTATGCTGTTCTCTTTGCATGTCTGTAGAGAGAATATGAAGAATTCAAAGTCCGCATCAATGGGCTTGTTGCTAAAGCACAGAAAATTCCTGAAGAAGGATGGGTTATGCAGGATGGCACACCATGGCCAGGAAACAACACCAGAGATCATCCAGGAATGATCCAGGTGAATTAACTGTTCATCATTCAACACAAATTCTCTTGGAGGGAAGTTCTAACAAGGGCTGTTAGTCACTTAGGTCGTACAGCCACATCAAGCATGGTGTGTGCGCACTCATCTCGTGCCTTTCTCTTTGCTGCATAGCCTTGTATCATTCATTTTCCTTGTGGATGTCTTTGAAAAGGTTACTGAGTCTGTCTTTTCACCAATCGCTGATAGAAATGACACTTTTCTACACGTCTTTAGTTATAGTTTTCTTTAAGCATGGTTTTGCATTAAAATTTGCATCCTATAAGTCTGTTAAGATTCTCCATTGTGCCTTTTGTGTCAATGCAAGTATTATATCCTGTTTTATATCCATTTAATATGAGTTTGATATGTTGGGCTGTCAGTTTCACATTTAGTGCTTGTGCTCCTCAGAAATGTAATAATCTTTTGTCTGTTGATTGCAGGTGTTCCTTGGGCAAAGTGGAGGACTTGATGCTGAGGGTAATGAGCTGCCACGATTGGTTTACGTTTCTCGTGAGAAGCGTCCTGGCTTCCAACATCATAAGAAAGCTGGTGCTATGAATTCTCTGGTGAGTTTGATAAATCTTATCAGATATCAACTTAATGTTTTGTGCAAGTCTTATTCTGCAAAATTAATAATCAAAATATCGGTTTGGGCATACTCAGCTGATATGGATCCCTTGCAGGTCCGTGTATCTGCCGTGCTTACTAATGGACCTTTCTTGTTGAATCTCGACTGTGATCACTACATAAACAACAGCAAGGCCTTGAGAGAAGCAATGTGTTTTCTTATGGATCCTAACCTCGGCAAGCATGTTTGTTATGTTCAGTTTCCCCAGAGATTTGATGGTATTGATAAGAACGACCGATATGCAAACCGGAATACTGTGTTCTTTGATGTAAGTTGTGTATCGCATCATGGATTGACGTACTGCTAGTCCTTATTTTAGATTTATGGAGGCATTTAATTTGTTCATGGAGGGGTCCTTCACATAGCATGTCTTTGTTTGTGGAGCAAAGCTTGCAAGCATTTCACGTTATGAAGGGTTTTAATTATATAATATTGTTTAATTTTTATTTGTTCTCCAGATAAACTTGAGAGGTTTAGATGGTATACAAGGTCCTGTTTACGTGGGAACTGGGTGCGTCTTTAATAGAACAGCTTTATATGGTTATGAACCTCCTCTAAAACCTAAACATAAGAAGCCAGGAGTGCTGTCCTTGCTATGTGGGGGATCGAGAAAGAAGAGTTCAAAGTCGAGTAAGAAGAGCTCAGACAGGAAGAGATCTGGGAAGCATGTGGATACTACTGTCCCTATTTTCAGCTTGGAGGATATAGAAGAGGGGGTTGAAGGTAATCTTACTGTACCTTTTTTCAGAAGTACTCACAAGATGTCCAATTGAAATTTGATGTGGACCTGTCAATTGCAGCCACTGTGTTGCTCGTCTTTATGTGAGAATCTTATTGTTTTATTGCATGGGTTCAACACTGTGTTCCATCTGGGGGTTCCTTTTAAATGACAATGTCATTGAGTTCTCTTATTTACTGTTAATCTGAGAGTTTTGCATGTCTTTTCTGGTTGCTGTCAGCATGCCTATCAAATAGTAGCATTGGGCATGCCACCTTGGTTTGATCCTGAAGCGTGAATTTTCTTCTGTAAGGTGCTGGATTTGATGATGAGAAATCTTTATTGATGTCCCAAATGAGCCTTGAGAAAAGGTTCGGTCAGTCTGCTGTTTTTGTAGCCTCGACTCTCATGGAAAATGGCGGCGTTCCTCAATCTGCAACACCAGAAACCCTTCTTAAAGAGGCTATTCATGTTATCAGCTGTGGGTATGAGGATAAATCAGAATGGGGCAGTGAGGTATGCAAGTGAATTACGAGGCTTTTTATAATTTTGTTGTAGGCCAGCATTTTGTTCTATGCCAACTTTTTTAATTTTGCTTTACGATAGTATTGTGTCTTCAATATCAGTTGCTAGAAGGCTTAATTATATGAAGAACAATGACATGTAGTTTTTGAGTAAGGCACTTACAAAATTATAGCCCGAGGATTGGTTTATCATGGGTAGTGTTATATTTCACTGAATCCTGAACGTGTTAGAATTTTGTGTCTGCGTATTCATTTGGTACTAAGGTATTTATCCTCTCATGTTCTTTTGCATATATTATTGTCTTTGTGCTAAATTATAACTGTGTGAATTGGCTATCTTTTGTAGATTGGATGGATTTATGGTTCTGTTACAGAAGATATTCTCACAGGATTCAAAATGCATGCCCGTGGTTGGCGGTCAATCTATTGCATGCCAAAACGCCCTGCCTTTAAAGGTTCTGCCCCTATCAATCTTTCAGATCGACTGAATCAAGTGCTTCGATGGGCCCTAGGTTCAGTGGAAATTCTTTTTAGTCGGCACTGCCCCATATGGTATGGCTATGGTGGTAGACTGAAGTGGCTTGAGAGATTTGCATATGTTAACACAACAATTTATCCAGTCACCGCCATCCCTCTCTTGATGTACTGTACCTTGCCAGCTGTCTGTCTACTTACAAACAAGTTTATTATTCCACAGGTTTGTTATATGCTCTTAAATTTTTATGCACGTTTATTAGGTAGAAATAATCTTTCATTGCAATAACATGTTTCTTTGTTCTTTGGTGATTCATTTGAAACGGTCCATTGGCTTATCCTTGCAGGGAAACTCCTTTAGAATGTGGTCTTCTTTGCTCTCTTTTTCATTTGTTTATGCTCATCGGTAACAATAAATAGTGAGCAGCATTATGCGTGAGTTTGTTATCTATTTGGAGATTTTGGGATGCATCTCCTTATGAACACGAGGCATGCATTTTCTGCAGAAGGATATGAATGAAACCATATAATGTCTTCAATTGAATATATATCTCCAAAGATCCAGACATGGAAATTATGGGCGAAACAAACAATGGACAGTCTTTCTCAACTTTATATCAGTCCACCAAACAGAACTTAATTGTAAAGGAAAATAAACAGAACAAATGTATCTTATGTATCTTTAGGTTGTGATCTCTTGTTTCCTCGATAAAGTCAATAAAAGTTGAGTATGCCTATATGCTTAAGTTGTTTTTGCTAAAAATACATTAGAGGCTCCTTGCATTAAATTATGTCAAAAACTTCCCTTATCATTCCTACTGCTATGCATTTGTATGCTGTACACATTTTTACGATGTACTGATTAGTTGTGGTTTTTCTTGTGCAGATTAGTAATATCGCAAGTATATGGTTTATCTCTCTTTTCCTTTCGATTTTTGCTACTGGAATCCTGGAAATGAGATGGAGTGGTGTTGGAATTGATGAGTGGTGGAGAAACGAGCAGTTTTGGGTCATTGGTGGTGTTTCGTCCCATCTCTTTGCTGTTTTCCAAGGTCTACTCAAAGTGCTTGCTGGAATTGACACCAACTTTACTGTCACCTCGAAAGCATCAGATGAAGAAGGGGATTTCACTGAGCTCTACATGTTCAAATGGACAACTCTGCTCATCCCACCCACAACGCTCCTCATTATAAACTTGGTGGGGGTTGTTGCAGGGATTTCCTATGCTATCAACAGCGGATATCAGTCCTGGGGGCCTCTATTTGGTAAGCTCTTCTTTGCTTTTTGGGTGATCATTCATCTCTATCCCTTCCTCAAAGGTCTCATGGGACGCCAGAACCGCACTCCTACTATTGTTGTCGTCTGGTCAATCCTTCTTGCTTCCATTTTCTCTTTGTTGTGGGTGAGGATTGATCCATTTACAACTAGAGTCACTGGGCCAGATATCGAAGAATGTGGAATCAACTGCTGATGAGACGCAGCAACTCCAACCGGAGTCCTGGTCACTTTACATCACACTATCCTGAAACTTGCGAGCTCTGTAGTTACCAGTACCTACTTGTCCAGTATGTTGCTTCTCTCTGTGATATACGTGTATAGAAGGTTATGAAGAATGTCTAGTTTTGTAAATAGAGGAGAGATGTGCCGTTGGATGTAAGCTTGATCCTTTGCTTTCTTTCAAGTAATCAGAGTAGCTAGTCGAAGGATGATTCGCTCTGTTCTTGTGCCAAGTTTATAAGCACTTCATTCAGCAAAAGAACGTCCACAAGCAATTCAGTATTGTTAATACTCAGATGCTCGTGTTTATACCATCTTTGTTCTCTCAATTAAGTCAAACTGAGGTGGAGACGTCCGAAAAGATTTTTGCACATAAAACCATGAATTAGCACCCATAATGAAGCAATCTAATTACAACAATCAACTGTTATTCTGATTTCTGAATATGCAAAAATTTGTAATCTTTGCTGCTCCATTGGAATTAACAACGCCCATCTTCCATTCAATACCTAAGCAAGCATCTTTTATTGTTTTTGACATTTACTAACCCTCCAATTAGGGAAAACAATAAATTGAAACCCAATCAACTGAAGAATCCGTGTGTTTGGAGGTATAAAAGGCAGTCATGCGCCCTCAAAAAATGGAGGAATGTTTTTAAGGTGGGATACGGCCTGCTAGCCGTTATGTTGATGATTGGCGTTCTTCTATCTTAAACTCGAAGCAAAAGCTTAAGGAGGTTTGCTTCACTATGGTATTATCAAGGGCCTCAGATGACCAGACACCTCCGGTAGAGAGAGCTTGAATTGTAACAAAGTGTTCCGTGCAAACACAGCCATGTTGTTGACAGGAACCAGTTTCAGTGCTTGATATCTCTCCCTGAGAAACTTATCTTCTGGTCTTACCACCTTTTACGAGAGGTGCATCCACGAAGATGCATGCACAAACACGAGAGAGAGAGAGAGAGAGAGAGAGAGAGAGAGAGAGAGAGAGAGAGAGAGAGATCTGACATACATGTACAGCAGCATTTGAACAGATCTATTGAATAGGTCAATCATGATGTAAGCATGAAACATACACGAGACAGACAACTTATTTCTTCGCATAAAACAGAAGGAAGTGGAGGAAAACTAGTAACAAGAAATGCCGCCAGATTGCATATACTAGAATTATGAAGCCTGCGGTGTACGTTGACCCCTAAGAAATCTCCAAGGACCAGTTCCAGTTCCCATCCTGCAGATGCAATAGCCAATTCAGTCAATTACAGGAATGATGGTGATGAACATAGTTCAAAAAAGAAAGAAAGGTAGATGAGCAAAGGAGTGGAAGAGAAGCCCCATTTACGGGTGACACTATGGTCATTCTGAAAAATTAAAGATAAACGTTGGCCTGATTAAACAAGAAATTTTGTTTGCATGAAGAGGCAAATTTGGATTGAGTGCCCACTCCTCGCTCTCGATTTCATTTTTTCTCCTTTTCTTTGGCCCGTTTTATTGTATGTTTCACAAACGCTAATGACATAATTCCTAAGATTCTACCAACTAACAAAATGGACAAAATGAAGAAGTCAACTCGTCACTTGATCAGACCTTTCAGGCCTTTCTACGCAAATCCCAAGGTGGAGATCACATTAAGTCAGATTCTTGCAAATGACTCAGTTAAAAGCCAAAGTTACCTCCAGACACCAGCAAATGTACGCAGACCCATATAGATTGTTAAAGCAACCCAGATTCCGACAAAGCCATTGCTCCTAGAGAGAAGGGACAAGGAAGCAATGCTAACAATAGCCACCAGAACCTGGAAGTTAGGAAAAGAGAGCGATGAAATTAGAAAGGAATTTCAGCTGAACCAAAGTCATGAGATAATAAAGTTTCAGCACTTGCCATGGAGTATGCAGAGTAAGCAAAATCCGAAGCTCCAAAATTAACACCATCAAAAACAAAAGCTAATGAGTTGATTGGCTGCGTAGCTGCAACAAACTGATTGGCATATGAAGGAACATTAAGTTTGGTCGTACGACAGTCTTAATTAGAATGGCATGCTGCTGATTAGTGGGGACGTACCGGAAGGCCAACAAAAATAATTTGTTGAACATTGACATCTTTTGTAAATACACCCAATCCAAATCGCAGACCGACCCCCACAACAACGGCAAGTCCAAGGCCTAGGACAAAACCCATCTGCAAACAGAGGATGCTGTTGGCCACGTGATAAATCATTCCTTGATAGTTATTTAAAGTACTTAACATGAATAACTCAGGGACAGCCAGACTGCTTATCTCATATTGGCATACACGTCAAAACAAAAGTATCAGAATCCCATGTTGATGATACCGTACGAGATACAAAAGACAGAAGTAGATCACTTCCAACAATCTCATGTTCATTGTAACCAGCATACCTGTAATACCCTGGATGCAGCAGCTGTTGCCTTGCCATAATCTTTCTCAGCAAATGCACTCGCTAATATTGCCTAAAATTTTGTTAGGAAAGGAAAATATCTATCATTTATCAGTCAAAACTTAAACAATGATTCAATGAGTATGAATAGAAAATTTCCCATTGACACGAGCAATGTTATAAACATTACTTCAAGACCAATGCATGACCAAAGGAAATTGGATCCAGAGTATACTCTAATTAGCTCTATTTGCCAGTTCATGTTACTAGGCTCTGCCGAGGTTCAACTGGGTTTTTATGAAGTGAAAATATGAGCAATTCTTTCAAGAGATCAGACCAGAAGCTGATGAACATTAAATCCTTGAAAAACAAGGTTTTTTATTTTTTATTTTTTTAATATATGTCTAGAATAGGCAAATGCCGACTTTTATGGTGCCTCTGTATGCTCTTTGATACAAAGTTTCAACGTTTTGTGACAGGTATATAGCAATACAAAACTCACTGCTTCAAGGTTAAGACAGAGAGAAGCATTTACCTGTCCAGCTACAGCCAAACCATCAGCCAGGAGTGATGATGTCATCCACACCTGAAGACATATTTGGAATGCAGCCATAGGTGTTGAACCGAGCCTTGCTGCCATTGATGCAGCTAATGTAACGCAGAATGTAACAGCTATCACTCTAGCCAACAGTAGAACACCTGCAGGCACCAGTGAGCAGAAAGTAAACATTAACCGATACCAATACAAGGTTCAAGTAGATATTTCAGATACACTAATCTAGAACTACAGAAGAAGCAAATTCCAGGTTAATGTTCCAGGTTTTAATGGCATGAACACTACGTTAGCAGAATGGGCAGCAAGTCTTGCAAAATTTTTTACTGGAAGTGCATTAACGATACCATTTCTCCACATCTCAGTTTTTTTCATCAGGTGGGCAAACAGTCTGAATTGAAACTTCTTGATTTGGAAATTCACATTCACAAGCAATCCATCGATGTTAGAAATCGACCACCTACCATTTTTCAAGAATCGATGAAATTGCAACTCTTTGATGCTGGGAGGTAAGAGATCAACTTGTTTCATCAGCCTCCATAAGAGAATCACTGATATCAAGTACCTGAAAGGATCGTCTGCCATAATTTACCAGTCCTAATGGCCCAAACGAGTAGAGAAGTGAAAGGAGGAAAATTTTACTCACTGAGAAAGAACATGTGCTATGGCTGCACCACTAACTCCCAAGCGGCAGGTAAAGATAAGTATGGGATCCAAAATGATATTTGCAGCATCTCCTATAACTGTTTTGAACCAATAAACAACGAAATCAAGTGGAAGGTCTATGAATCTTGGGAAATAAATTTCTTTTTCTTCCTTGATACATTAACAAGGGAGTTAATCCCACTCCACAAAATCAAGAAGTGTGGTTTACAGATGAAAACCGTATGTAGATGCAGTTATTGCAATTTATCAGGAATAACAAGTGTCATCTTCCTCTCAAAGCAATCAGGAGCAACAATTTAGATTTAAGCTCCTAGAGAATTTACTGTTTCAAGGATTTGACCAAGACCTTTGGTCAACACAGTGTCTTTTTAAAAGATGTAAAATTTGC
The DNA here is from genome assembly GCA_017140615.1 of Eucalyptus cladocalyx. Lineage (NCBI taxonomy): Eukaryota > Viridiplantae > Streptophyta > Magnoliopsida > Myrtales > Myrtaceae > Eucalyptus > Eucalyptus cladocalyx. The sequence goes on from CM029525.1 coordinate 15,278,455, forward strand.
TTCTTACATTTGATTTGCAACCATTAACCGAAGTTGTATACAACAGACATTAAATAGTAAGACTTTCTAGCAATTAATAGTCCATGTCCTTCAATTAATTAGTTGTGGCTTTTCTCGTGAATGCCAAACTCATTTAAGTACTTGAGGAGCAAAACTAGGACTGAGAGACAGGATAGACGGCTATGATGCTTCTCTAAACCAAGTAATAAAGAAGTCATTAAGAATCAGTCTTAGGTGAGTGGTTGTGTGGATCATAGGGCTTGAAAGCCATCCTTCTCGCCTAACACCCTTTGGCCGTTTTGCATGCTTTACTAATTTCTGTTCTAGCGTGCAATTACATCTGGAAGTCATCTTCCAGGCTTTCTAACGTGCTTCTGTACTTTACCAGAAATATTCATGGTCTCAACCAAAAATAGAACATAAATTTAGAACATTTTATTCAGGATCTATGCAGTCATACCACTCCAAAGGAATAGCATTGCACAGGAAGAAGAAGAAGAATAGCGAACATCTTTCTGACCTGTGGCATAAAGAGGAGTTTTAGTATCCTTAAATCCTCGAAAGACCCCTTGCATGGCCAAAGAGAGAAGAACTGCTGGAGCACCAAGTGATCTTAATGTCAAGTACTTTTGTGCGGGAGCCAGCATGGGAGAATTCTGGAGAAAGGTACAATAAGGGACTAATTACTTATGCAGGAGATATGTATGCTGGTGCCAGATAGAAGTACTTTAGACCAACAGAGAGAATTGCCTTATTGTCAGAACATGTGAAGATCATGAATCTCGAGTAAGTTCTTCACAATTATCATTTGTAATGGACATGCAATGTGATTGTACAAACAACAGCAATGATCTTGAATCAGAAAACCCTGGTCAGGTGATCTTTACACCAAAGCATTTTTCTTTAGTTGAGCCATGAGACAACATGGACAAACAGGACAGAAAATATCAATTTTAACTCATTCTTTCGTGCATTTGTTCATGTCAGTAAACATAAATAACTGAAAAAAAGATGCCACTCCAACAACAATTTTCTAATTGAGTGCTTTCAGTATAGATATAGTATTTCACTACAAGTTTCACGCTATGAGGAACTTGGAAAAAAGCCAAAGCCGAAAACCCTTTCTTCATCCTCTTAGCTATAAGTTTTTGAGAATTGGCTTCGTCTTTGCCTTTCTGAGATCACAAAACCGGTCAAGAAAGGGGACGGGTTGAAAATGAAAATCTCCAAAGTCAGATTTGTCTCAAAGACACAAGTAACTTATGCAGACCTTTCAATAATTAAAGAGCATTTTGTTATCTCATGAAAGGCGTCACCAATATAAATCTTAAAGTTGATTATCTACATTTGATAAGGAAATTTTGAGGCACTCATATGATCAAGCAAGAGAATTGATGGGAAATATGCACATAGCACAGCAGTTAGCAAAATACTACAAATGGGCATTTTTAGACTGCAAAGGATCTTACAGATTTGACACCCATGAAACCCAGGAGAGTTTTTGCTCCCAATATAAGGAGCAATGTTTGCAAAAGACCGAGAATGCAACCAATTACTAATGCTGTTGAAGCAGATGGAATATGTCTCCTCTCCTTGCACGATTTAAATTTGTCTGCATCGCTGTCGGTGCCAGATGGAGACTCACAAGTACTTGGTATCATATCTGGCGACCAACAAGGAAATTGTCAATAATATATCAAAATAGTTAGAATGTAACTAGAAAAATTTTTAAAGCAGTGTGATGGACGAATCTGCTTGCATATGACAAAAGATAATGCCAACCGGCCACAACTCGAACAGAACAAAATCTACATTCACTGGACATCCAGAGCCTAACTGATATTAAGTCTGATTTTCCCGTCTTTGTTTGTGTGCGCGTGTGTGCGAGAGAGAGAGAGAGAGAGAGAGAGAGAGAGAGAGTACCTTTTTCTTGCATAAGCTCTTTATTTTCACTCTTAGTTGCTGAACCTTTTTCAAGGTTCTCAAGCGCAACATCTTCTGCAATCACTTCTTTCATTTCACTGAGTTTGATAGAACCTTTTTCTGGTTCCTCACCTGTTGCGGATTCATTACCAACTCTTCCAACAGTTTCCTCCTCAGCAACAAAAGATGTAGTTATACTGACTAGGGGAAATATGGTAATCCTTGAAGCTTGATTAAATATAGCGATCGAAACTCCGACAGCAGCAATTTCCACCGGACCTACGTAAAATATGATCTCAGCATAAAATCCATGTATATCAGAAAAGCAATTCATTCATAACATGAAAAAATCAATTTGCAATAAGCTGTCTTTTTTGTGGGTTTATAATGTTTCCCTCCCTAACTACCTGCCAGAAAAATCACAATTGACCATTTGGCAAATATCACAAGCATCCAGCATGGTATACAAACTGGTGTGAAAACTTCCCTGAGCAAGTGCTACAAGTGACTAGTAAGAACATATCATATAACCAACAAGGAATTCAGCCTGCCAGTGAATATTAAATAATAACAGACAATCCTATGAAAAATGTCCAAATCCTTTCCCCTAAAGTGAATTTGGCAAAATGTTCATAAGCAATATAAAATCATTGGGATGCATATCCATACTCCTGTTCATTAAAAACTATTTCCAGTCTGCATCAGAAAAATGCGGATCCATTCAATCTCACGTAGTCCTATTGGTAGTGCAAAGTAGGATCACATACTACAATGATAGGTGTAAAGGCAACTAGCTTTTGCTTTGCTGGAATAAATTTAAGGCTTCATCAACGAAATAAGGTTTCATCAATGAAATTTATCTTTCTTCAGTATAAAAAATCTAATCAAGACCAACAAATTGTTGCAGGTGTGGTTATGCATCTTTTCGATATACTGCAATACACTATTTCAATATACAAAAATGCAAAAGTGGTTTTTGGTGCATGGCCTGTTATGTATGACAAGTGATTTTGACAATCATTTATTGGGAAAAGAAAAGTACTCTATGTGATGAAGTCCTACAGATTTGCTTCAATTATGAAGATAGAGTTCAATATTCAGACCTAAGCGGCCAATAAATGCTGTGTCAATTAGGAAGCAACAGGATCGGCAGCTAAAGCCAAGGCTGCAGGAAATGCAATCCTTAGTATCTCTAAGCCAAGCGCATCCATCTTGAAAACAAGCCTGAAATTAAATTTGCATATGAGCATCAGCTTTCCAAAAGAAACAGATAATGCTTTTCCACTATCCATATAGGCCGCAGCTTGAAGGAGCAAAAGGAGATGATCATATAGAAACCAAAATATGTATGTGTTTATGGAAATGAACCTCAGAACTGCCTCCAAAGGTTTAACTTCAGAAATGAATTGTTGGAACTGAAAAAAAGTAGAGAGGCATCATGCTGTACCTTGTATCTCTGAAGAAAACAATGAAGGGCATGTTCCACTTGCTCTTAGATAGATGCTGAACACTGTCCTCTGGCATCTTTTCCAGTAAATTCAAGTCACTTGGCCCAGATATATTACAGTAAATGCAAAATGAGAGGCGTTTTGTCTTTGGCTGGTCCTAAAGCAGGGGACCTAATAGCTTTTTGGCAACTGCAGAAAATGAACTATCATCAAGTTTTCACCAACATTGCTCTGCATCATATGCGAAGTTCATGATGACCATGCTACAGCCATCAGATATGATATGAAGATTGAAGAAGCGTGCAAAGCATGGACATTTTCTAAGGAAAAACAGTCCAACTAGATGGACTGAAGGCTAGTAAGTTAAACAGAACTGGCTGAGGAACCACCATGGAACTTTAGGGTCACATATAGAAGAAAGATAACCAGCACTTTAGACCAACCTCTCTGGTGGGATATTGCCGTGGAGAGTGGAATGACGGAAGAAACAAGATGAGCTGAGTACCATGCACAATGGAGATTACACGCGATAAAACTTGAGCCTTCTTTATTAGAGCGTAAACATCCTCACTCCTCCAAAATGGTGGCGGATGAAAGGAAATATATTTATTATATCTTTAAGATGCCTCCAAGTACTGCCAGCCCTCTTATGGAGTATCCAGTATATCCAGTACTCTAGTTTTGTTCGGCTGAAAAAGGTTCCAAAAGAGAAGCAAAGAAAAAGATGCTCTTATGGGGATGTGACCAAAGAAACAATTGCCACGTACTGGGTAGTGCATATGATGTGGCATCAACCTTAGATATTGTAAAGGCTTCCATAAAGAACATGCATAAAAATTCGGGTGCAAGGATTGGCAGAAATCAGTGTCAACAACTAGCTTCGCCTTTAGGTCGCAACTGAGATATAACGACCCAGGATACTGTGGACCAAAATATAGCATCAGATGAACAATGATTAATTGAGTAAAGGAAATTCCATGTGAATACATTTGCATGTCAAAGTGTCCAAATTAGCAAACCAAAGGGAGTAGCCGAGACGGCAGATATCGGAGACTAAGATATGTGTTACTAAGACAGGACATGGGACCTTCCCTAGTTCCAACTTCCCCTGATAACAACCAAACATGCAGAGAGACAGAGACAGGGAAAGACAGAAAGAGACGCTTCCATCGGAAACAGAGCTCCTCCGTTACACGCCCACGATAACTGCTCTGCCCCTGCTCATGCGCATTGCTCAAGCAAATCGGAGGGGAAATTGTGCTGGGTCTCGCGAACAAACGCCCCAAAAGAAGCAAGACATCAGCAAGAACTCACTGTCAAGTCCTTACTCTGTACAAACAACAGAAAAAAAAAAAATAAAGCACAGAAATTTAAATGCACCAACATCATCCTTTTGACTTCATACAACACCAACACAACACACAACCATTAAACACGATTCAATTCAGCATAATCGTCTCCTTCGACTCATTATAATCACTTGGAAGAGTTTTCTCGATTTCTGAACATGGTGTTATAGCTTTTACCAATAGGAATTTGACTCGAGCACTCTTCGTTCTTTTCCACTCAATATAGACTCATATAATCCATAAGATCAGACTTCATCCATCGCATTTGTAGATCATGCTGATACTAATGGATGACCCAACTAAAAAGCTACAATGTAACTAAAGTATATACCGTAGTTGATTCGACATGTCCTCTTTGCACCTATCATAGTTGGAGTCTACTCAATGATTTTTACCATGAAAAGGTTAATAATAAATTATCTACATGTGCAAGCCTTTTTCTTAACCATCGTTATTGCACGCAATTTTATATATAAGAGATAAGGGACTTGTGAATTAATCAAGCATCTCAAAACTACTGTAGATCGGCATTGACGATATACATTTTGCAACGCCAATAATGCATGCTAAAGTTCTTAAAATGTGAATTGCCTGGTCCAGCAGAATGAGTTTATGCAATACTTGCTGCTAGTGCATAGTGATCACCTCGTTGAAAAGCCGGGCATTGGTAAAAATGGATAAGCGTTGAATGAACAGTCAAATCTTTTTTCAAGACAACTCCAAGATATAAAAAATAACATTCATATACGATGATCACCCCGTGCTTGTATATGTGCAGAAACTTCAACTCTAATCATCAACCACCATTCTTCAACATGGTCGAGGTCATCTCAACGGTGCATCATCATTTCCCCAGCTCAAAGACGAACACTTGATTAATTAACCGTCCGTTTCCTTGGTTCCACATATGAAGATCTCACAGCTCAGCGCAAGGAGCACACATGTACAAACAACATGCAAAATGTACTGGATGAACTAAAGGTACTAAGTGGAGGATCTGGGTTAGTATAAATCTTCTCAGAAGCAGAGAATGCAACCTTGGAAGCTTAGAAAAATGAAATGTGCATCTGCCGTGTACTTGAAGTTGATGAAGCAAGCTTGTCGTCTTGAAGAAAAAACACTCATCATTTGACATATGCAAGGGAATCAAAACAAAACGAAAATAAAGAACCCACGAACCTTTCTGATTCTTTTCTCTGATTGTGTGTGATGTAGAGAGAACATGCAAGGTTCTTTCCACCAACTCCTTTTGGCACACATGCAGAAACCATTTGCCTGCTCTTCCCCTTTTAAAGTGTGTCCATCGTCCTCACTGCTTTTTTTTTTTTTTTTTTGGGGGGGGGGGCGGGTACGAAATTCTCACGGCTCGAAACAAAAATAAATTATACTACTTTTATTATGCATACTAGCAGCATAGAAGTTTCTTTCATATAAATGGCATTAGAGAATGGTACATAATAAAATATTTAAATAATAAATCAAGCTTTTATCTAGCGACTTAAGTTTTTAGAATAATTAACAGTGGTTCCATTAAATCTCATACAGTATCGTTAGAAGATCCTAATTGAATCTTCTAAGCACCCCTAATTGTCTTCCCTAGGTCGACATTTCCATTCTAAAACTATGTGTGAAAAAAAAAAAAAAAAAAAACTTTTACACTATCGCTTTTTACTTGAAGCCAAAAGCAAACTATTAACATGTCAACATAATGTTTACACTTGCCATGTTATGCTCGCGGTATCAACTTGAACTTATCGTTAAAGGCTTTGCGCAACATTTGATTTCCAAGATTAATTCAATATTTTTTTTAAGAACGTTTAATATTTCTTTCTTTACTAAAGTGACACTAAAGCATCAACTATCGCACTAATTTAATATCAATGCTTACTTCTGTTAACATGAGAATTAAAATCATATAAAAGGAAAAGGGAAAATAAGAGATTCTCGACCTCCAATAATATCAAAAGATGCATGCATGAAAAAGGAAAAAACTGGTCCTTCCAAAATTTGAATGCATGAAAATTTAGACACGTCAGCATGACCCTAGGAGCAGTGCAATTAAAGGTATGATGTGGTCATCGACAACCGTGCCATGCATTAGTTTAAGTGCTTTGGTGGGTTGCTTGCAACATTTTCAAATTGGAGACCACGTTGGAAACCCAATACCCCATCAAGTTATGCCATGTCTCCATGACCTAATTTTTGTTGGTATTCTCTATCTATGCTTGCTATATAGTTTGATCTGATGAACTTTCACCTATTGGGTTTCAAGGCCGAAGAAACTTAACCAAGAGATAAACATGGATGATCAATCCCCACTTGCATCGCACCGGGCTTGAGTGTTTTCATTTTATAAGGGCCACCTAGGGTTATGTTAGTATAAAAATTTTGTATGCATCCCAAGATAAGACCCACATAATTAATAATTGAAATGGTGTCGGTCAACATGGTTTATAAATAGTGCAATAACCTCTCAGTGGAAATGTCTCTCTGATGATCACCCGACGACGTCGCCTGCATTAAGAGTAGTTTGTTTATGGATCTAATGCGATTATGCAGCTCCACTTAAGGAAAATATTAGACTTACTCAGAAGCTTAACTAAAAAGGAGCTCTTACTAAATGATGAGTCTACGGCCAAAAAAAGGTTGTCACGTCATTTGGTAAGAGAGTTTTGGTACAATTTCTTAATATGTCTATTGTCTAGCATTACTTCATCACTTAATTGGTAAAAGCTACGGGTTTCTTTAGCTTTAGGGATGAGAAAATTGTACGGTCGCAAAATGGAAATGCATGAATGCGACCAAACACAATTCCGTTTCTCTTCTTCTCCTGGTGTCAGAGATACTGATAAATTGTTAACTTCTTAAAAGTTCACAAGGGGAATATTCAGATTGGAAATCTAAAGTGGAATGTAATGAAAATAGATCAAGGACAACAATAGTAGGTGATAGCCACCAGAAGATATCACGACGCATTCTTTTGTCTCTTGTTTGGTTTGTGAATCAGGTTATCAAAGTTATAAAACATGATCAGAGATTAGTGCATCCGCAACAAAGCTAATAGAGAAGGTGGACGGACCTAACTGATGGATGTTGATGCTCCCATTTGAAGATAACTTAGTTTATCGTAAAGGAATGCCATTAACCTCTTAAGGGTTTGTTTCTTTCTTGAAATCCCTTCATCTTCATTAGCCCTTTCACGACTATAATTAAGAAATCCTAAGTTGACCTTTTCGACAACGAATTAATTAAGACATCTCCACCTTAATTCCATTTCCATGTTTATGAATATGTGCCCGAGGCCGCGGGCCTGGAAGTTCTATTGGATTTACATGTAAGTTAAGGAACAACTTGCTTATCAAAGATTAGAATTGGCATTATGCCAAAATTAAGACGGAAACTTTGGCGTAATGGAGGTACAACGAGTACATAGGTATTAACGTGTGATTTATATTTATCATGGAGTATATTTGTAATATGTTTTTGTTGGTACCATTATTGTAATTAATCGATTCTATAAATACATATCATATAACCATAATTGAGATTGAGACACCGTAAATACTTTATTGTTATTTTTCTCTATCAGACTCCACAACTCTATCAATCTTCCACTTGGAGGCTGATCTTCGAACAAAATAGCAATAATCTTTCATAATCTTTATCTTTGTAGCTCAAATTGTTCTAGTGCGTTGGCCTCCCTCATCAGCTATTGGCCGTTTATTAACATATTTGCTGGATTTTTTGCACCAGGAATCTTCTTCAATGACAAAGTCTTATCATATATCAACTGATGAATTTGATGATATTTTAACTCAACATGTCCTTGAATGACATACATGATTCTTTGCAAGATAAATAGCTCTTTGATTGTCACTAAAAATAACACTATTATCTTGTTCCTTGCCTATATCTTTCAGAAAATTTTCCACCCAAATTATCTCATTACCAGCTTCAGATATAGCAACATACTCTACCTCAGTGGTTGAGAGAGACACATGTTTGAAGTCTAGACATCCAACTAATTGCAGTGCCACCTAAAGTAAAATTGTAACTCGAGGTGTTTCTCTTATTGTCCAAGTCACCACCAAGATTTGCATCAACAAAGCCTTATAAAGTTACATCTCTTTTTATAAAACCTAATGACATACCTAAAGTGCCTTTCAGGTATCATAATAACCACTTTACAACTTGCCAATGCTTTATTCCTGGATTTACCATGTATCTGCTCACAACTCTCACTACATGAGCTTTGTCTGGTTGAGTACATGTCATAACGTACATTAAACTGCCAACAGCTGATGCATAAGGCACCTTAATCATATACTCTCGAGAGCTTGTAGCGTAGAAAAATAGCATAGATGTAATTTCCATATTAATTATGTATGTCCCAAACTCCTGCTATATATAAGGCAATATCTTTTATAGTTATAACACTGAAGCTTGTAACCCTAGAGCTTGTAACACCAATAGTAATAGTAGAAGATTGCCTAGTGCGGCAACGTGGTTTTTCCCTTTTTCCTGATTTTGGGAAGGGTTTTCTACGTAAAATTCTCCCTTGTTTTCTTCTCTATTTTTCTCTTCATATATTCACGTTCCTAACATATACTAGTAATTCGTTTCGAATGTAATGGTATTATTCAACGCTTCTCTTGTCCAAACACCCCATTTCAAAATGGTTTGTTAAAATGCAAATCAGACACTTAATCGAAACGTCTGAGGTCTTATTAATCCATGCTCATATGCCTTATTCATATTGGGTTAATACTCTTCTCTCTATTATGTACTCCATTAATCATCTCCCCACTCTTGTTCTATTATGATATTTCTCGTTTCCACTGTTTGTTTTCTGATTTGATTACACGTTCTTCAAGATTTTTAGGTGTGCTTGTTGTCATTTTCTTCCATGTCTTGTCTCCCATAAGCTAGCACCTCAAACTGTCATGTGCATTTCTTAGGTATGCATCAAATCGCAAAGGCTATCGTTGCCTTGATCAGTCAAGTAGTCATGTTTTTGTCAATCATCACATTCGATTTGATGAGAAGAATTTTCCATTTTCACAAAATCCTTCTACTCTTAGTCCCATAACCCATCATTGTAGTTCAACCCCTTTGCTTTTTCTTTCCTCCAATCAATCTATGTTTCCTTCTACCTCCTTTGACCCTCAACCTCCTCATCTACCTCTCTCCACTCCTCTAGCCTAGCCTTCTAACCCACCTCTCTCCTCTTGTTAGGCCTACCCAATCGGTTTCCTAGTGTTTTTCACCTCCACCGCTACTCCATTTGAACTCACTGTGTCTCAACCTAACAGTCTCCCGACCAAATCTCTTCCACATCAAACTCAAAAAATCATCTCTACATCTCTATCTAGCTCCTCAAGTATTGTTTCTTCTTTGCACACTCATCCTATGCAAACTCATGCCAAATTTGAAATTTCTAAACGTAAAATTTTTTTAATCTCTATCTCTTTTCACAAAAAGACATCTACTTAAAAATATTTGGCCATTCTTGACCCATGTTGGAAACAGTCATGATAGATGAATTTAACACCTCAGTCACAAATCAATATGGGATATTACACCACTTGATCCCTCTAAGAATTAGTCGGTTGTAAATAGGTTTTTAAGGTTAGGAAAAATCCAATGGAACTATTGAACACTTCAAGGCTCACAGCGATGCACAAGGATTTAAGTAACAGATCGGATTGGACTATGGTGAGACTTCTAACCCGACCGTTAAATTCAATACAATTCGAGCTGTTTTCTCTGTTGCGATTTCAATAGAATGGGTCATAAGTCAATTTAGGTTTCATTCATTTCATGAAAAATAACTTTCAGAAAAACTTTTGGCAGATTTTCTAGCATTAAAAATGAATTAGTTAAGGAAAACGTTTTCCGCTATTGGAAAAAATACCTTCAAAAGTAGGGAAAATGTTTTACACTTTCTAAAAAGTGAAAAATGTTTTCCATAACTTTTTCCACCTCACTTTCTTTCACCAAACACATTTTCATTTTATTTTATTTTATTCTTTTTTATATTTTTTTAACAGTCTTTTTTAAATTTTTAAGAAATTGAGTTTTTAATTTCTTTTTCTTTTTCTTTCTTTTCTTTTCTTTTACTTCCTTAGCCTTGACCAATTGAGCCACAGGCCAGCTCAAGCCTAATTGGCTTGTGGCGAGGTCAAAGCTCGCCAATGGCCAATCGCCGACCACTATTGTGGCTAATGACTGACCAAGGCGATGGAGAAGAAGAAAAGGCTATAGGCAATAGGCCATAGGCCAACTTGAGCCTCTCTGGCCTATGGCGAGGTTGAAGCTTGCCAGTGGCCAGTCCCAACCACTACCATGACCAACGACCAGCCAAGACCAAGGAAGAAGAAGAAAAAAAGAAAGAAAGAAAATTTAAAAATTGTAAAATAAGTTTTTTTTAAATATAAAATAAAAACAAATTATTGAAAATGAGTGTATGCAGGAAAATATTTTCCTCACTAAATGGAAAATAATATTTTCTAGTTTATTTTCAAATTTAAGCTAAACACCAAAAAATATGGTTAATTTTCTAAAAGATGACTTCTTGAAAAACAATTTCCGAAAACGCCGCACTTTCTATGAAACGTATGGAACCTTAATGTTAAGAATATCTTTTTGTATGGCATCATTTGTGAGGAAGTTTACAATCTTAGTTTCTCTCTTATTAAGTTCCCAAATCACAGGTCCTATTTGTAGAAAGCCATTTGTGGTTAAAAGCACGTTCCACGTGCATGGTTTATGTGTTTCAATAGTTTTTTTATTATTATTATCTTTGGGTTTCAGCAAGTAAGGTGGATTTGTCATTATTTGTCTATGCTTCTTCTTGGGATTTTCTATTTCTTCTATTATATATTGAGGATATTCTTGTCATCGATGATATCCCTCATTTATTAAGGCCTCTGATTTCTCGACTCTCACAAGGATTTGCTATAAAGGATCTTGGACCATTTCACTATTTCCTTGGCATTGAGGCTTATCACCACTCTAATGATATGCTTTTATCTTAAGTTAAGTATGATGATGGTCTTTTACGCAAGTTTGACCTTTCTAAGGTCAAGCCTATATCTACCCCCTTGGCCTTAAGACTCTGTTGTTTGCTAACGATAGTAAACTTTGTGATTCTTCAATGTTGTATTAACAAATGGTTGATGCTCTACAACATGTGTTCATGACTAGACCCGATAGTAGTGTTTATGTGAACTTGGTTAGCCAATTCATGCATTAACCTAGATTACCTCATCTCCAAGCTGTCCAATGTATGTATCGATATTTAGCTATCACATCCACCCACGGATTGCTCATTGAGCAATATTCTCCAACTTCATTGGCTACTTATGCAAATGCAGACTGCGTTGGGTGCTCCCATACTTGATATTTCACCTATGGCATTTGTGTTTTTTTACACGTCAACCTTGTTTCATGGAGTGCCAAGAAGCAAACCACTATAGCCCGCTCTAGAATGGAGGTTGATAATCATGATGTCACTTATTGTGTTGCTAAGACTATTTGGATTCATCATTTACTTCATAAGCTCAGAGTCCCCTATTTTAATCCTCTCACCATTTATTGTGACAATATCTCTACCGCATATTTTGCTCTCATCCCTGTGTTTCATGCTCACACCAAACTTATTAAGTTGGATTTTCACTTTGTTTGAGAGCAAGTTGCTTCTAGCGATCTACATGTTCACTGCATGCCTACAATGAATTAGCTAGAAGACATCTTCACCAAGGGATTACCTAGTTCACGTCACGAGGTATTGACATATAATCTCTTAGTTGTTACACTTAATTCAGATTGAGGGGCAATATTAATGTGTAATTTATATGTAATATAAAGTTTTTCTATAATTATGTTTCTATCTATATTCTTACTGTAATTAATCACTCATATAATTATAGATCATATAACCTTAATTGGGATTGAACAACCGTAAATACTTTATCGTTATTTTCTTTCGTACTCTAAATATCAACACTAGGAAGATACCAAAGCCTTCTCAAATTGGTAGGGCTGGTGGAACCGCAATTGGCGTGTTGTGGTGGGCGTCCTAGATTGAGCACTGAAGAACCGAGTGGGAAGACAGATGAGCTCCAACGTCACTTCATAACCCGGAAAAGAAAAATATGCAAATCTATCGAAATGCATTAGTTTTAACGGAACCAGAAAAGAGGGTTCCACTTCTGTGTGGAAGCCACGATGCCAACACGATCAATATTAATATTTCTTGTCATCACATGCTCCTCCGCATGCGCAAAGCTTTTCATTTTCTTCATTTGCAAGAAAAAGAAAATAATAATCAATTTGTATTCGTCAATCATATCATCAACTTTTGGTACACATTGTCTTATGTTGATTCCAATATGTGTGAGAATGTGCTTCTTTTGTCTTGTCTTGTCTCCCTGCCTCTTTCTTTTCCATTTCTTCCAATGCACATAGTTCAGACCATGAATTCTCTTGTTGGACCACCTAGTGTTTTGTTATGAGGAAATGAAGTTCTCTACGTCTTTCAAAATCTCCACAATCTGCTTATCCCTATCTCACGCGTCAGTTGATAAATTTTAACTTTGAACATATAAACGAGGGGTAAAAATGTACTGAGATTTTATGGTCGAACCGAGCCAAACTCCGATTTGAGTAGCTCCAGTATCAAGTCGAGAGCAGCTCGAACTTGTGAACTACCATGATCCAATTGACTTGCCAGCCCAACAAAGTAATCGTTTTTGTAAATAATTGGTTGGCAAGCATAGTAAGCATACATAATCCCACGAAGTTCTTTAATTTTCTTTTTCTTTTTTTTTTTCTTGTGTATCGCAAACTCTATGTATAGTTTCAAGCTCGAGCTCAAGCACAATAGGAGCACAAACTAGCACTTTTAAGGAAATGTTCAATTTTACATCATGAAATAACCAATTGATGAATTTGACGATGCATGTTGAAATAACAATTGTTCTTTGTCTTGAATTTCACCCACTGCCATTGAATGAAACTCCAGTTCGGGATCAGAACTAAGTCTAATAATAAGACTTGAAAGTTATCTTAAACAAAACAAGTCGAAACTAGTAAATAGTGTGTCGATTGACGCGGCTCAAGATACAATCTTGTAGACTATATAGAAAAATGGCCAGTGACTTCTTCTTTTTTATAAAGAGAAAATTGACACCTTTCAAAAAATTGGTGGACGTGCTGCATCGTTGAAGTGTAGTGCCTGGGTGGTGGTAAGTGTTAGTGCGGTGTTAGAGTTCAGTGTCAGCTCCAGGATGAACCAAAATAGTCACCATTTGTGCCCTTGAAGCTAATTGTTTAGTGCAGCACTGATCATGCAACCCAATGCTGCCATTTAAACATTACATGCAACTACACTTCAAATTTTTCCAGAGTGTAAGGGTGTGCTGGGTACTCAAATGATTCATTTGCAAAATCGAGATGCTAAGTGACATGGACCGTTGAGGACAGCAGAGGGGCTCTGACACCGCTTGTCGGGTACAGAAGCGCGATGGTGGAAATACAAGAAAATTGCGATAGGCAATTCGAGACACGCTTATACCAGAACACGGCACTAGTATAAAGCTCAAATAATATATTATTACTGACACTATATGTGAATAGCGAAAGACAACATCTCACTTTGATAATTTATTTTCTCATATACGCACACAAAACACTCAAGACAAAACTAGCTCATTTTCGGAAGCTTTTTGGCTTTCAGAGATGCTTCCACTTTGGCTATGCGAGTTGCACTCGAAGGCTTCACCAAATGCCTTGTTTCTAGGCTAGCATGAACTGCTCAAACGGTGACCAAACATTGATCCTCCTATGCCACACAAGGAACTTGTGTAGGTGAAATTCTTGAGCAGAAGTTGAAGACCAACTCTCAGTTTTCTTCTTCCAGATTCTGATGGCAAATAGGAACCATTAATGGCCTTTGTACCTTTAGGTTACTATTCGTGCTCTTTATCCTGGACGGTAGCTCGTTATTTGTCATGGAGCATCGAATGTTGATTTTCAAACAAAAGCTTCATATGTTACCGAGTCAGATGACTGATTATTGTCAAGTATTGAATATGGCTTATTTGTTTAAAAGCCCATTTTGCAGTCTACCGTATCATTTAATACATCAATTTGTAGATAGGTGGTACTAAAACTCTATGACAATATTATCCTCGAACTATTATATACGTAGTTAGGCGAGGACTTTTATCTGTAAAGCAGACGCTAAAGGCACAAGTTTTGTCGAGAACCAGGAGATGGAAGAGGGCTTATCAAACCCTAAGAGTGTCATTTGAGGCGTGTCAAATACTAACAAGATCCTGAAATATCTTGCTGAGTTGAGCCATTTCAGCGACTCATCAAAAGTTTTCTTTATTACTTCCTGTCTGCTTTTCGCAATGAGTATCCAACACGTCATGGATTATCGAATAATGGAGGGATGAAGCCACTTGCATGCATGAAGAGATACGCTTGGGATCTTCACTAGGTGAGGGAGGCAACAACAAGAAAAAAAGTTAATTCATCTTAATTACTAATTAGTAGGTATCTTTTAGGTTAATTATATATACTTAATCCGACATGCTCAAATTCCTTTCGCATTGGTTCTTTTTCCTCCCTTTTTCTGTGTATCCAGCACAACTTTGTGGGAAAGTAGTGACTAATATCTTGTTAGTGTCATCCTACTTGCTAGGAACGAAGATCGAGCCCTTCACCCCACTTGTAAAGATGTCGATTTCTATGTATTTGGTAGAAAAATCTTGATGAAATAGCAAGTACAAAATAATTCATCGTTAAATGAACAATATTCCTCTTATTATAATTCAGATTCTGGGCTATTTGAAGGTCTATGAAACTTATAAACTAACATTATAATCTCAAATTGGATGATTGCAAGCAGAGAGAACAGTCAATGGAACTCTACACCGGATATGTAGTGGAATGGGGTGAAACTTTGTGGGTAAAATTAGATTCAAGTGGATTATAGGAATGGATGCCACTTTCGTGACTAAATATGCATTCCCATATGTTTGTAGCTCATAAACTAGAGGTAGAGAGAAGCACGGAAAAACATAAGATTTATAATGCACATATTACTCTTGAAATATAAGATTTTCGATGTATCGAGTGAATGATCAAGGATCTTGTCTACCGCGCAAAGACAGTAGTGTTTGTTCCAAGGTTCTTTGTCATTTTCCAATGATACCAAGGTTGCAAAGGCTTCACACGATTGATTAAAATAGCTAACTCTACGCGACGGCATGAAGAGGGCCACAACAAAAAAGGTCTACATAGTCACCCTCTAGATGCTCAAACTTGGCATCGCTTAGACTCGCTTTAGTAGCATATAATCTTCCGCCGTGGATGTGCAGGAAAAAACCACATTTTATAATGCCGCTGCTTAGTCCAGGTCCTTCGTCTCCTGGTAATAAGATTACTGAGTATGTGCAGCCTTCAATAGAAGAGCTGAAGGAAAATCGGATCGATGGAGTGGACCAATGTGACGCATCTCACTGTCAAACTTTTAAACTGAGTGCAGTTCTTCCGTGGACCATCAACCACTTTACCCTGCTTATTCCATTGATTATGGCCCTGAACTGCTGCTAATGGACATTAAGCAACTATTCCGTCCCAACGTTGCACTTCCATCTAACCCTCACAATATTAAGCTCCATCTTAAAGTTGAGATGGTGAAGAGGATGAATTCTTGTTCCCCGAAAGAGAAAAGAGGATACCCGTACTTAACTTTTGGACTCTAGTTTGGGAAATTGCTTTTTTAAAGTATGGGTGACTCGATATATGTAACTAAGAAAACAAAAATGAGAAATTGAATCTGACCTAAAGTAATATTGAGGACAAGACAACCATCATACATCAACGACAAGTATGTTTGATATTTCAACAGTTTTGAAATTCAAAGTCATTGTTTTGTAACGATTTTAATAGAAGTTATGACCACCATCGATTCATAACGATTTTAAAAGCTATTATTTTGTTACGGCTATAATGGTTTTATGACGATCATCAAATTTATAATTATCAAATAATTTGCAATGGTCTCGTAATGGCTCTCTTTCATTTGCCTATAAATTGAAACTCCAAACCATAATGCTTCAAGACACACCCACCCCGTGGTGGCCGAGTTGGTGGAATCGCATGTTGGCCACACGCAAGGTTGGGGTTCGATTCCCCAACTTGTCATGATACATGACTACAGTGAGGAGCCGTGGGAGGTGGGCCTTTGCGCTAACACCCCGTGGTTTACGCGTAGCTGCTGTAAGCGGCGAGATGGTTCCACGGTCATAAAAAAAAAAATGCTTCAAGACACACTTCAACGAGAAAATTCTCTCATCTCCTTTCGTTTCTTTTTTTGCTGGGTTATACATACAACCAAAAAGTTTGGACTAGAAACACATAGTTTATGTATGGGCCAGAAACCAGGAGATGGAAGTGGGCTTACCAAGCCTTAAGAAAGTCATTTGAGGGATGTCTAGCTGAGCTTGTTCTTTTTCGTCTCTATTTCTGTAGTTCGTGTTAGTGACTAATATCTTGCTAGAACCGTGCCACTAATTCCTAAACTCCGAATTCGTTTTGGTGGATGATATGTTATGAGAAAATGAGCGCTCGTACTGCTCAATGTTTTTAATAGGACTCATGGGGCGATAACTAGTCTTTATCAATGAGATCCTTTATCATATTGCAACATCCATCCTTCTAGTAAAGATATTTATTTCTATGTACTACGAGATATAGATATAGATGAAAAATGGGAAAAGTGCCAAAAATGTCCTAAACATTTTGCCTTTGTGCCAATTTAGTCCTAAACTTTTTTTTTGTGTTCGATTCAATCCTAAAATTTTTTACATTGTGCCAATTTAATCATTTCCAGCCAATTTTGGCCGGATTTTGCTGACTGGATGCCGGCCAGTTTACGTGAACAACTTTTAATAATATTTTAATATATATATTTTTAAAAAAAAGTTTTTGTCTTTTTCCTCCAGCTAGTCGCCGAGGTCCAACAACTGGCCAAAGGCGACAGCCGGTGAGGGCAAGCCTCATCAAACCCTCGCCGGATTTGGTGAGGTCGACCCTTGCCAACCCTCGCCAGCCCTAGGCAAGGCTCGCCCTCGTCGGATCTAGTAAGGCGAGCCTCGCCGCTCACCCATGGCTGGTGAGGTCAACCTCGCCCTCGCCGGCTGTTGCCTCTAGCCGATCGCCGGACCTCAGCAACCCGTTGGAGGAAAAAGACAAAATAAAAAATTAAAATAAAAAATATTAAAATATTATTAAAAGTTGTCCACGTCAGCATCGATAATGCCACATCAGCCGGCCGGCATCCAGTCAGCAAAATCCGGTCAAAATTGGCCGAAAATGATTGATTTGACACAGCGTAAAAATGTTTAGAACTAAATTGGCACAAAAAAAAAAGGTTTAGGACTAAATCGGCATCAAAGGTAAAATGTTTAGGACTTTTTTGACACTTTTCGCGATGAAAAACTATATACAAAGTATTTCTTTGTTAAACGAGCAATATTATCTTTCATTATAATCCAGTGTTGCGACTATTTGGAGGTCCATGCAACACATAAAGTAATATTAGAACTCACATGGAAATATTGGAGGCTGGAAGAAAATCGGTGGATCCTTAGGTCGGTTATTAATTGGGTAGGGTGAAACTTCGTGTGTGAAATAGGTGCCACCTACGTGACTAAAAACAAATGTGAACAATGCATTCCCATATGGTTGTAACTCATCAATTAAAGGTGCATAAAAATTTTCGATGTGTATATTACTTTGAAATAGGCTCGAGTAGTAGGATACATTACATTCTTGCAGAAGTTTGATCCTTCATATGTACACGATGATAATAGATGGAAGGAACTTCAGCAGGAGCTTCAGAATTTTGAAAGATTTTCCACCTTCAATGTAGATGTATGGATGTGGTGACGTGCTGGCTTGGCCTCAACCTGTCATGCATGAATGGATCAAGAAGCTGTAGGAGGCACGAGTGCGCAGGTGCTGTTGAATGTTTGGGCGTCGTCCGCTTTGGACAGCAACAACAAGCACTGGGCTTGGTGATGGAACCGGACGTGCACCAGTCCCTCCACCACGTGAATGCTCGACCTCAATTTCACCCCAACCCTCAGAGGCAAACCTCCCTTGCCTCCCTCCAGCATGTCTTGCATGCTCCTCCCCGCCCCGTACATCGCCTTGTTCCTCGTCCCCACGTACATACCGAACAACGTTGTCCCTCTGCTCCCCGCGTATAACTCCCCGCCCTACGACGTTCAATGACATTAGCAACATGCATATTTCAAATTGGATCGACTTGTGTTGAAGAGAGGCAAGGGAAGCTCACAGGACGAGCAATGGCGAGAGGCAGGCGACCGAAGTAGAGTTGAATGAGAGGGGGCTGAATGTGAAGGCCGAAGAGCTTTGACTTGTTGTCTACCCAAAGTCGCACCGATATGTTGCAGCTCAAGATCTTTGTGGACACTCCCGTGCCGTCCACTCCCTCTCCCAATACGAAATTTGGGATCCCGTCCACCTGCATCCCAAATGCTATCCACATCTCACATTCATATTTTTTTAGAGAAATCTGACTTTACATGTTGTTCTACTATCACCAGGAATCTAGGAACTTGCTAGTAATGGAATGGGATTGATCGTGATGAGCTAAATCAATGAACATGTCCTTGAAATTTAGGGAATCCAAAGGATCCTTCGACTGCTAACATTGGGCATGTTCCTTCTTCTCATTTCGACCTTGCCAAAGAACGCTTCTATTTGATCTATTACTGTTTGGCCATCCCAGATTCTACCTAAGTCGTATGGAAGAATAGTCGTCGTAACCACGCCAAGAGGGTTAACCTTAGTTATTCCAAAGATGCAAGTTCTTGTTTATAATAAGAAATGTGGGCTCTAGGACAACCGTACACGTGAAGGATGGGTGCCCACCAACGCTACTCTAGAGTTACTGTTATCCAAGGGATCGGATCGGTCTAATTGAAAAATGGGAAAGTGGTCAATCCCGTTTCTCATCCTCCCAAAATCACAAAGTTGCTCAAACATTCAGCTTTCAAATCGACAAATCACAAACAACAAAAATCCGCATATTAGCTACAAGTCCGTAGTTTATTTAAGAATCAATGCCTAGCATGATAAGCTACTAGATTTCACGCGAAGAAGCATGTGTGAATTAAATCATTTATTGTGTGGACATTGCATAACGTATGAGTATTAATTAAATTACCTTCACGGAAACCTCGGGCTTTGGGGGTTTGGTGGCTAAATAGAAAACGAGCAACGCCACTCCCAAGCTCACCATCATCCTCCAGCTTATCTGCAACAAGATCCAAGCATTGGACGAGGGATTATAACCGAAGGACAAGTACCTCCACCACTCCACTTTCTCCTGGTAATACACTTGCTCATCTGCATCCTCCTTATCACCACCACCACCCATGTCCCCATCGAACGCAATGAGACGCTTCTCAGCATTATCGGAAACCGCGGGGTCGGGATCGTTCGTGTTTTGGGGTAACAAGGCCAGAGAGTTGTTGGATGCGCGGGAGGAGTGGCGAGAGAGGGTGTATGTGGAGACGGCTTGTTGGGTGGGATGGTGGAGGAAGGATGTGGAGGGTGGCTCGGGGTTGCTGTATGCATGAGAGACGGTGGAAGGGCTTTGCACGTAGTACGCACACTCGTACGTTGGGAAGGGGAACAACCCTTCTGCCTCTTCCATGTCCATCTCTCTCTGCTGCTTCCAACATTAGAATGCCCTGTATTTAAACTGGAGTTGTGTCCCCACTCCATTTTCTTGGTCACGAGATTGGCTCCAACTGCGACTTTTTTTTAGAGTGTTACTAAAGAAATTCCATAATGCTAGTGCTAGGATCACGAGGGAGTGTGATATCATAACAATTGATCATGAACATTGTGACATGATTCCCCGCAATTCGAACCTAATCAGCGTTTTTCTAAAGAAAAAGCTGGCCACAACATGATTGCCCATAATACTCTCACAAATAATTTAGTAGTGAAGATAATAATTCCTGCTTCAACATCAACTATTCTCGATCGAAATCCATAATATGATTATGTGGGTCAAAGTTGAGGGGAAAATTTTCGAAAAGTATTCTAAAAAAGGAGTGTAGCTTTTAGGCAATAGCTTTATGCTCCCCAACTCTCGAGCTTAGGGACACCCTTACCCTAAATTAAAGTCCGCAAATTGAGGGTTTACCTCGAGCTCTGAATCCCACCTAGAGCGACTGGCCTTTGCTTTACACCGAATTGCCGTTGTTCTTTTTTCCTCCACACCCTGAGCGACATCATAGCCTTTTAATCACGCCTTGCCAAACTGTTCTTTTCATCGCCTTCCTTTTACATAATTGGAATAAACTAGTTGGGGTTGTCAATAAAAGAGAGGGCAAGCGGATCTTGACACGAGGTTAGATTATCTTTCAATACACTTTACATTCATTCACTCACTGCAAGTGTAATAATGAAGTGTCGACTCTGTAAGATCAACTTAACAGGCTTGTATTGACGTTCTTTTGAGACAATATATCTACATACACCTTTTCATCCACCTCTGTATTTTACTAGCGGAAGCTTAATCTCGACGACCCACGTGTGTACTTGTATGGGGGTAATATTGGAGAAGGCCCTGTCAAAGGATACTGAGAACTTGAGAGAAATCTTGTAGCACGTGTCTGTACAAATTGATCAAATTTGGAGTGAACGGGTGCAACGCAAAGTGGCAGCGTAGCAGTGTCTATGAATCTATGACTAGTAAATGATTAGCCAGCCAATGTTTTGCCCGAGAAGTTTCTTTCACATAGAAAATGCTCACAAGACAAAAGCACACTTGATGCAGTTTGGTACGTGAAAGAGGAAGGGAGTCAATTGAAAAATTGGAGAAAGAGGAGAAGCGTCGGATGCAAATTTGGAGCCTTGCTTGCTCAGGAAGAGATGGCACATAGGAATCGAGAGTTCCACATGCGGTCATGATGAGACGCACTGCAGGTATTCGAGAAATATTGCAGCAAAAAAGAAATTTTGGCTTTCACACCAAGGCATTATGAATGGCCCCTTTCACCATCATTGCTTTCTATTTCCCTCATGCCTCATAATATAGTAATCTGTCCCTTCGACTAGATCCAAAATACGCATTTCCAGCCTCTTTAGACGGCTGCTATAAGAGCTCTATTTATTTCGCAAAAAATTTAATATTTTTTTAAAAAAATTTCTAAGAAATTATATTTTAAATAAAAATTTCTAAGAAATTATTTTTTAATAAAAATGACAATTTTCTCTGTTTAAGAAAAGAAAACTTGTTTTTTTTATTTTCTTAAAGAGACATACACTATTTATGTCATATAAGAGTTACACATGATATACAATGAATTCTAAATAAAATTTTTATTTAATTCGTTTGGCTGAAATTAGCATCTTAAAAGGAAAAAAAGTAAAAATTAGTATACTTTTTATAGGCAAAAAGGATACAAAAAAAATGCTCAAAGTTGTGTACGTCGTTCACTTTAGTGTTAAAAGTTGTTTTCGAATTACTTTGGTGTCACTTGTTTAAAAAACAAATGATCACCTAAGTGCCAAATCTTATCTAGATCATTGAAAATTTAACGTGACAATAATTTGTTATTTTTTCCAATTGACGTGGCTATCTGACAACTTGACTCAACATCTGTATCCAAACGACATTGTTTAGCATGATTTCCCCCTATTTAAAACCCTAATCTGGCAAAAGAACGAGGAAGCAGAAGTAATCCCTTGTTAATGAATCTGATCAAAAACTTCGGTTTGGTGATTAGAGTCTCCGAGAAGTGATGATGAGTAGAATTGACAATGGTGGAGGAATCCTTTAGCAAGATTTGACCACGTTGAAGCTCTCAATCACGAAACAAGGGGAAAAACAGTGAGGCAGAGTAATCCTGATACTCTTTCAAAAATGATACTAGTGACAACGAACGGTCACCAACAGCGATGATGATGATCCTATAAGAGTCTATATGTGCTCTTCATTAGAGACTCAAGTTTTTAGAAGCTTTTGCTCAGAGTGTAGGGAGCAACAAAGCTTGTGCGCCCACGAAGCTTCCCCAGTTAGAAGAATCGGAATTGGCAAAGACGAGCTACCACCTCCAAAGCTCTAATACAAGGACATGGACGACATGAGTGAAGTTTGAAAAACCAGTTCATTGGAGAAGGACGTTGGCAAGAAACAGAGGGAGCTTGAGATAGACGAAGACTAGGCAAGAGGAATGACATTGTTTGTTTATTGTTAGAATATTTAAGTAATAAACAATACATTTATCTAACAGTTTAAGTTTTTAAAATAATTGGCAGTGGTTAGATCAAAATTTCACATGATATTAGAGCTGGAGGTTCTGAGTTTAAATCTTTTCAAACCCTATTTGCTTTCCCAATTAAATTTCCACACTTAGTACTAGGCAAAAAAGACCAAGGCATTTATAATATTTAAATAATAAATTACACTTTATTTAAATAATAAACCACACTTTCATCTAACAATTTAAACTTTTGGAATAGTTAGCAATGCTTACACCAAAATCTCTCAGCTATAAGGAAGAAAAAGAGGGGCTAGAATTTCCAAGTTGGCTTTTCTTTTTATCATATAGCCATGTAATTATATATACTTAATTTTAAAAAAAAAAGCCATGTTGGAATAAACATTTAATTACAAATGCCATGTAAGATTTTTTATTGGAATTTATCGCTGGAGGCATTTAAGTGATCATTTTTCTCCAATTTAACACTTAAATAATTTGGCGAAAGCTTGTAGTACTAAAATGAACATCATACACAATTTTTTACATTTCTAGTGTCCTTTTGGCACTTTTTATATGTTGTGTGATGGGAGTTAAGTTAGGTTTTATTTATTTTGTGAAAAAAATTTGATGCTTCCGTTTTATTATAAAAAAAAAAAAATAGAAACCATTTTCTACGTTCTTTTTTTCATAGTGGTCCTCACTTGCACTTATCATGGGCTTTAAACCTGATTTGAGCTCAACTCTTTACAATTTTCCAGTTAACAACTCAACTATGGCAAGCCACGCAAACTCAATTGACGCTGGCAATCTTGGAAAGCCCCACCACACTGCACTTCTAGATCATCGACCCATCTTGATTGGTGAAATTCTCGCCAGCCTTTTCTCTGTTTTTCAGATTGTTGATATGTATGGCTGTGGATTGCGTTGCAGGTTGTTTCAGGTGGTGTCTATGGCAGTGGAGGGTTCGTTTTCAGGTGGTGGTAGAGGTTGACGACCTCCTATCCTGGTTGGTGGTAGCTATGGGTTGGGAACGGTGGTCAGTGGTGTTTTCGCGGGTGGTGGATTGTACCAAACAAAATTGGCGGCGACAAACCATGGTTGTGGCTGCAAAGATGGCGAATCCAGCGGCATCGTCAAATTGGCCCTACTTTGCAGTGGAGGGTGGTGGTGGTGGTGGGATACAACAAAGATGGTGCCGATGGTTGTGTTTCGACGATGTGTAAAGGATGATCGTGCATGTTTGTAGAGCTAAGAAGATGTATGAATGGAAAACGATTTCTGCTTCTGAAAAAGAGAGACATCTTTTCCAATCTTGAGTTCGCATTTTTTTCAAGATGGAAAACATATTGCTTCCTGATTCACTTTCCGACACCGAACACTAGAAATAAATGAAATCATTTTCTTGAAAATTATTTTCTTTCAGACAAACGGAGCCTAAGCCACTAGAGAAGAACATGCTGAGTTTAAATTCTTCATTGACCCATTAGTTGCTTCCCCACTTATATAAATCATAAGCTAAGAAGCCCAAAAATATGAATGCGCTGAGTAATAAATATGTATGTACGGAAACTGGCTAGTTGGATGAGTGGAATGGAATAAGGAGTAAGAGAATAATTTTTGTATCAGGAATATAAGAAAAAATAACTATGCACTTTAAACATACAAACAGTTAGCATTTAATTTTACGGGGGTTTTGAAGTACGTTGTAAGGTCCATCTGAATCGCATTGGAGCTACGGTTGGTTGCGTGTTGTTCGAAATTGTTTGTGGGTAATGGGGATGTACAGACTTGAGAGGTGGGGGGCCAATGAGGCCACAATATATCCGGAGGGAAGGACACAAGGATCGATCAGTCCATCGACATCGCCTCCCGAGATCGATCCAAAGGCATTAAATACCGGCCCATCACGTCTTCCGTCCCATGGGCATCATTCATGCATATGGGCGAGAAATCTTCAGATATAGCATACAGAGATAATTCAGCATTGGCCCGACATTCAAACGTGCGTTCGCAGTCCGCTATTGACTTCCAAAATTAAAGGGCCTACGCTGTCTAAGAAGCTTAATATGAAAAGAAAGAAACACGAGGCACTGGAAAATTTAATAAGTGCCATAAATGGTTTCACTTCGTCAGGTGCTCACATCTCCATGAACCCTTCAATTTCTTTTTACCCAACTCCGGGTGCATTTGAGAAGGTTTTTAGGAAAAGTCTTTGAGAAAATGTAAATGCCTTTAATCTAAATGATTTTTATGAAAATGCAAAAACTATTTATTAAACTATAACTAAAAAGTGCCTTGAGAAACAATTTTGGGAAAACACTATTTGGTAATCATATATTTGGAGAAATCATTTGACTTGATCAATTTAAACTTTTTTATTTTAATTTTTTTTAAATTGAAAATAAAAACAATGATTGTATTTTATATTTTCACATTGAGATGTAATATAAAAAGATATATTAACAAATTCAGTTGTGAGCAAAAAGATAGTCGAGCACCTGAATTTTGAGCAGAGAGAGAAGCAGAGAGGTGAATCAAACAAAGTAATCAGATGACTATAATTCTCACAATATTCACATGAGATTCACGATCACTGTTTAGTTGATTCATAACTTTGTCATTTGCTAAAGATCTTTGAAGTTCGTATGAGACCAACACACCACTGGCAGCTCACTTGACATCATTTCTTGGCCATTATTACGTTGTTGAACCAAAGACGTGCCACTCAACCCACTGAGAAATTCTCCACCCAATATATACATATATAACAAAATTATATTGGTGAAAAATAAGTTATGATCATAAACAGGAATAATTATGTATTTGGAAGCACACAGGGACAAGCACAGAGAATTAGAGAGGTGCTTGAACCACAAACACGCACCAGTTTCCCTAAAGTTCGTTTTCGCAGAATCTAATGAAGTTCGACAATCAGGACTTGTATGTACACAAACCTCATTGGTATCGTTGTGACTTTTGGCTTTTACCCTTGCTTTTTTACTTCAATATCACACGTGGTCTCCAAACATACATAAATATTACTTTCCTGGCATGAACATAAATGATCCCATAACCAAAGTAGCCTCAAGATGGAATCAAAAGCACATCAAATCAGAGATATCAAGACAGAGGCAGCATACACAGATCAATTTCTAGAGAATTTAATTCATTCATGACGTAATTTCTTTTCCAAGCAAACACAAAATTTACCATAGCACAATCTTATATCACTGCACATGCTCACTTGAGTGGAATAGCATCAAATCAAGGACCAGTCGATATTAGCTCAAGATTGTAATAGTGGCAAATCAGCAAGTATCAACAAGGTTTCAGCAGATTCTAAAAAGTTTGAAATTGAACGCCTCTAGTTTTTTTTTTTTTCATGAAGAAACAAAGCTCAAATACGCTTATATGACCAAAATAAATCGACAATCTAGTAATGAAGAGAATTCTCAACCAAGAACTGAATGAAAATATACACTTGACTTAGTTTAGGAATTTCATCAAATGGGTGCTATACATTTCGGCCGAGGAGCACTAATTCAAATCATTAATATAGCCTCAATCAAGCATCTAAGCTGGACTTCTTCATACTTGAAAATCTTCTTGGCCCCACTCCAACTAAGTAGTTGCAACAACAAAATGCAAATCAAGGAACCTTCTTGTCCTTCCTTTCACGCTTTTGAACGCTCCTTTTTTATAAAAAATCACCGGCCAATCCCCCATTGGATGCATCAAGGCAAGATTCAAGCTTTGAAGGTAGTTGGTTTGTCCAAATGAAGACTTTCCTTCTTTTTATTTTCTTCATTCTCTTCCTTTTTGTCTGGGCAAAGATTTTGAAAGGGCATTTTCTTTTTGCAAGTCAAACAACGTATTCCATGTCATTATAAAAACAACCGTGCACACACTTGATTTTGTACACAGACAATAGCAATAGCAATGAAAAGAGATGCTACCAGAGAGAGGCAACTGGAGAGGCAAGCTTTGACAAGCAACCTGAGAGGCAGGCTTTGACAAGCTTTGACAAGCAACCTGAGAGGCAGGCTTTGACAAGCTTTGACAACCGGAGAGGCAAGCTTCGACGACTGGAGAGGTGAGCTTTGAAGTCATAAGAAGAGCAAGATCTCGAGAAGATAGAGGGAAGGGCAAGTGGCTCCTTGAAGTAGAAGATTAGGGTTTCTATTTGAAAAGGGTTAAATTTAAAATTTTAATAAAATTTTGAGGGCAATGAAGGAAAAACAAAATTTTTCTTTAATAGCCTTATGGCTTGCCAAGAATATTGGAAAGCCAAGGCAACCTCCTAGCTGCCTTGGGCTTTCAGTCTTCAAAAGGCTAGCTTTTGCATAATGAGGTTCCAAAATAATTTGCCAAATACCTACAACTTAACCCAAGGGGCTTTGGGAATATTATTCCCATACACACAGTTCAACTCTTAACATAGACCATGCAACATCACTTTCTCTTTGTTAACAATCATCTTGATCACTTAATCATCTAATTCACGACCATAGGAATTATCGGATCCTTACCCGTTGTTTTCTAGTTGGTTGGGTTGATTCATCAAAGGGTCCTTCACCAATGGGCCGAGAGTGGTCGGTCAAACATTGAGCTCTACTGAAACAAGAGCATATAGATAGGATCCATAGAACCAAAGCTCTCCAAATGCATGACGTGTTTGAATGGCTTGTCCACCCTGTTAAATTCCCGATTGAAGGATATAAAGAATCTCTTGAAGGGCATATAGAAATATATGTTGAGATTTACTTTTTATTTGGTTGTTTGACTCCTGTGTATGACCGCACAAGAATCTCTACACAACAAAGTAATGGGCTCACATATTATATAAATGTGTACTTATTTGTGGGGGCCAAAAGGTCTTTGTTAGAGGAAAGAAATAAAGAGGGGGTTTACTTTTATAATTGTTGCAGCACTAGCCGCACAAAATTGAAAGAGAGGACTTTGTGGATCCTTTAGCCGAGGGAGCCGCACTGTGGACTCCAAAAAGGCCAAACAAGTAGAAAGAAAGGGAACGACACAAGATTCTTCATGTTTGGTGGAGAGGTAACCTCATCAAGATAAGGGAGTTTTCTCTTACATGGGCCTCATGCATCTATCTGTTTGCAAGCAAAGACGGCAAGATGTCAGGATGTATTTTAATACACCTCATACCCCACAATGGAAAGATTATATTTTTTGAGCCATGTTCCTGTCTCCACCCTCTAATAGTTTATATTCAAGAAATCCCAAGATCGATTTTATCCCATGAGTTTTACATATAATTGAGTTATTTATTTACAAATATTTTGGGCTTGAGTAAAATTCCTAGTTCTCTACTAGGAAAACATCTCATCATCGAAGTTTAGCAAGTACAACACTCATAAACAGTGTCGATGGTAGATCAATAGCAAACTTGTTGCTATCCTCGATTACATGTAAATGTCCATCGCAACATGCTTCAATGCATACTTGACCTTTCACTTATCAATAAATATATCAACATATCATACTTATGCATATACCGGCACTCATGCAAATTCATTTAGTGTCGTCTTGGCTTGACCAAGCTCTCTTGGCTCGATCGAGGCTTCCAGCTTCTTGCTGAGCTTCCTAGCTCGATCAGGGTATCTTAGCTCAACCAAGGCTTCTCGAGGCTAGCTTCCCAAGGCTTCCAGGTTCAGAACCCAGGCATCCTAGCTCAACCAAGGCATCCTAGCTCAACCGAGGTATCCATTCAATGAACAAGGCATCACCGCAACGCTGTGTGGCAACGGACGTTTTTTCCTCTTTAAGTGCATGTACAAATGCATCATACAAGCCGGTTCTTATCTTTTCTCTTAGTCAACACATGCATAGCGCGAAGGCGTGCTCATTCATTCATGTGTGTCATGAGTTCTTGCACTACATTAATAAACATGCCAAGAATGATCCTTGGTCCGTAACTTAAACCAATCACTTAACGCCAATCCCGCACCGGACAAAGTTTAGAAATGTATGCCTCAATACCGATCAAGACCTCGAGGCTTGGGTACACCTCGCTTTAGTGATGATCCCAAGCTTGACGAACCTTGGCTCCAACCCAATGTGAATACATATGTATTGAGAATGACCCTCGGCTCATGGTTTCATTCAATGTCAACACAAAGTCCCCGTATCCATTTAAACTATGGAAATCGGCATGCTTGGTACCCCACCAAGATCTCGTGAATTTAGGTGATCCCCATACCAATCAAGGCATAAGATCGACATGCCTCAATGTCAACTTAGGACCTTGCAGCCTTGGGCGATTCTCGCACCAAGCGAGACTTGGACCTGACGTCCTATTTATGTCAAAACCAATGCTCTATGGCTTGGCAACTTTCTCTTGCAATGAATTCAACTCGAACAAACCTCGACCTCATTTCGGGCATGAACAACTCAGGCACACATTCAAGCACAAACATAAGCAAAACCATACAAAAGATCCAACATCCTACCCACAACTTGATGGGTGATCACCCACCTAGACTCGACGATTGAGACTACCACCCTAGAGGAGACATAGGAATCTTACGTACCTTGGTAACCTTGAAAACCAACTTAGATTAGCTTGAGGGATTGAGGATGCAAGGCCGTGAGAAAGGAAATAGAGGATGAAAGGAGAAAGTGAATGGCATGGTGAAAAATGAGAAGGGATCCTCCTATTTATACTACTTGGAGCCATCATTACTTATCCAAGCAGCCCAATCACATATCTTGAAACGGCACGGCTATGACATCAAGGTGGCAAGCCTAGTTTGCAAGGTGGCACGCCTAGGGTTCTTGCCATCTTCTTATTGGACCACTTATTGACTTGTTTTCCAAGGCTCAACTTAGGCTCATGATGTGCCTATAGTCCTAGGAGACACATAAGCCCCTTTGATGCTATTGTCCTCTCTTGATTGGTTAGCCTTTGCCTTGCTCACCAATGATATCTTTTAAGCTCATTATAACCTAAGATTCTAGAGAGCACCTAAGTATGAATTAGTAAACTTCTTCTCCAAGGTAAATCTCAAGCCATCATTACCAAGCCAAATTGTCCACTCTAATTTTTCCAAGTGTCTCGCCTAAAGTACGTAGGTGGTAAGTCTACTTTGCCTCATGATTACACCTAAAAATAAGTTGGCATAGCTAAAGGCCTTACTTGACAATCTAAGCTCCTAGCCACATCAACGATGGTCCACTTTTTGCTCTTCCATTGGTCCACCTGTATGCTACATTTAATGGACATTAATGAATTTTGACAATAATTGTGCTATAGTTGCCAACTTGGCAATTCTAGAACATTCGGTCATTAATGAGGGCTCATGTATCGCTCTCTAATTAGTCCACTTATGTGCCGCCTTTTTCTAGAATCTTCAAAGATATTTTGGCCACCATCATGACTTTTGACTATTTCAAGAACAACTTACCCTTTCATTTAATGAAGGGTTTCTAGAATTTTCCATACTTTCGACTTTTTCTTCATTAATGAGGCAGTCTAGAAAATTCTATCATCCAAGTTGGTTCCGAGGCTAGAGCAAGGATCATTAGGTATACCTCAAAAAATCAAATCACGTACACCGAGATTCAGCCATCACGCCCCATATTCACCCAAACAATTCCTTTAGACGGTTGGTCGGCCAATAGGGTCGGTTGTCTTTTGATCAGTTCGAGACCAATCCTAAGGCTACCCATCACCTAACACAAAACCAAGGCACTCATGGACCTTAGAATTAATGATAGAATAGCTGGATCTATCCCTGGACTCATTCCAGTCGAAACCCAATACACCGGTAGGGTTCATGGTCGATACATTACCAATCCACGATCGAACATCACCATTTCAAGATTCGTTTCGATCACTACAATTAAATAGGGAATGATGCATTTTTTGTCAGAAGATGGTAGCATTTGATCAATTTGAATCATTCATATATCGGTACATAACTAGGCAAAATCACCCGCAACTAGAAACTGCGACCAATCGAATCGACCTGTGACCATCCGCCAATCCAAAATCATCACGTGATCAATTCTCGTGATCAAAAAGTCATCTTATGAGCTAGTGATCCTATCCCATCGGTATGGTTTGTAGAAATTCATGGCCGATATCTCAAATGATTCTTGACCAATCGATCAGTCGATCGGTCGATCGGTCGGACCATGATCAATCCGTGATTCTTTGCCGATCGAACCATGACCAATGGCCCATGATTGATCCTTTTAGGACCTTATGGCTGATATTTATGGGGTCGGAATCGAGGATGTTACAGAACTACTCTACTTGATTAGAGTCTTCGTGAGTTTGAGAGTTTTTATCAAATCTCACATTGATAAACTCCTCCATTATGCAATTTGAAAGCCTTGCTCGTGGTTGAGTATCCCAAAAATATACCTTCATCTGATCTTTCATCAAACTTACTAGGCCGATCATTAGCATTTCTCAAGATAAAACATCTACAACCAAAGACTCTGAAGTATGAAATAATTGGCTTTTTGCCTTTGAAAAGCTCATGGGGGTGTATTTTCTAAAGAGAATCTAAGAAAAACTCGATTTATGATATAACAGGCTATTGAAATAACTTCTACCCAAAAATGAGATGCAACTTTACTTTCTATGAGAAGAGTTCTTGCCATATCTTGTAAAGACCTGTTTTTCATCTCTACAACACCATTATGCTCAAGTGTGTAAGAAGTCAAAAACTGATACTCCAAACCATTTTCTTCACAAAAGTTTTGAAAACTCTTATTTTCAAACTCTCCCCCATGATCAAGTTTTAATGCAAGAAATGGAATATCCTTTTTCATTTTGAATATTTTTGGAAAATTTTGAAAAATATAAAAATGCTTCATGCTTGTGTGCAAGAAAGAAAACCCAAGTATACCTTGTGTAGTCATCAACTATTACTAAGTATTACCTTTTACCTCCCAGACTTTGCGTTCTTTTGGGTCCGAAGATATCCATATGAAGAAGCTGCAAAGCTCTGTTAGTACTAACAAAATTGATGGATTTAAAAGAGCTTCTTACTTGTTTTCCTAAGGCACAGATTGAGTAGACTTCAAAACTTTCAAATTTAAGGTCTAGTAATCCTCATACCAACTTCTTTGAAGAAAACTTTGCTATATGTTTTGAGATTATATGACCAAGCTTCTTGTGCCAAAGATGTGACTCGTCCCAGACACTAAACATCATCAGTAGTTATATCTAACAAATGGATGTTTTTGTGTCTCCTTCTAGTAAAAGACTGCTTCAAATCTTTACTTGTGCCTAAACACTTGTTTTCTTGAAAGCACATTTTGTATCCAACATCACATAGCTGACTGATGCTGATAAGATTATAGTTCAATCCTTTGACAAGAGATACATCTTTTATCGTCAGATTTCCAATTTCAATAGTTCATTTACCAATGATTTTCCCTTTATTTTTTCCTCCAAAGGAAACACTTTCTTTTGAAATTTTTGTAAGCTCAATGAACTTACTTCGAGTCACCAATCATATGTCTTGAGCAACCGCTATCAAGATACCATTTGTTTTTCCTTCCCTTTGGTACCTCAAATTCATCTTCCGAATCAGATTTTGCCATGAGATGGATATTAGCACATTCTTCATCACTTTCTTCACACTCAATGTCACTCCAAGTCTCATCATTCAATACCTTCTTTGTCTTCTCATATTTGTTCTTATGTTTCCTCAAAAGTGGGCAATTTTGCTTAATATGACCTCGCTTCTTTCATTCGAAGCAGATAACATCTTTATTTTCTTTCTTGTCATTGAAGCTTCTCCTTTGCTCAAAAGTTCTGAAAGTTTTCTTTCCCTTGAACTTCCTTCCTTTTCTAGCCATTCTTTGAAACTTTTTCACCAAGAGAGCAATCTCTTTGTCATCCTCATCATCTTCGTCTAAATCTGATTCATCAAGATAAAGATTTGATTTCAAAATTAGAGTTTTCTTACCTCTGGTGTCCTTTTCATTTAGACACTCTTCTTCATAGGATTGGAGTGTTCACACAAGCTCATCCACAAAGAGAGGTGATATTCTTTGAGTCTCTCATATGGATGTCTTGAGTTATTCCACTCTTTTGACAGCCCTTGAAGAATTTTGTTCACCTTCATTGGATCTAATACTAGTTGCCCTTGACATGCCAATCCATTAACAATATCAATGAATCTACTAAACATGTCAGTTATGAATTCTTCTGGTTTCATTTTGAAGGTTTTGTATTGTTGGAGAAGAATGTTGATTTTCGTTTCCTTCACCCTACTAGTTCCTTCGTATGTCACTTACAACCCGTCACATATTTCTTTTGCAGACTCACAAGAAGAAATTCGATTATATTCAGATGGAGATAATGCACAATACAATGAGTAAACAACTTTTGCATCGAGTGCTTCTCTTTTGATGAGGTTGGCATCAGATGGAGCTGAGGTTTTTGGTTTTTTACCTTCTTCTTTAGTCAAAGAAGCTTCAGGTCTTTTACCTCTTAGAACGACATCCCACTCCAAGGGATCCTTGGATTTGATGAATGCTCTCATCTTGTTCTTCCATAAAACCTGGTGCAATATTGCTAGCCATAGATAGATCGTTAACTCAGAAGTAGTAAAGCACTTCAATTAAGAGTAATCATGCTTTAATACCAATTGTTATGGCTAAAATATCACTTAGAGGGGGTGAATAGGTGATTTTGTGGAAATGAAAGAAATTAAACCAATATTTCAGCGAGATAACTTCCGATGAAGTGGTTAGATCTTATCAGTGCACAATTCTATTACAGAAAATTAAAATATAAGGGATAAAGAATTGCACACTCAAGTTTATAGTGGTTCGGCTTTTGCAAGCCTACGTCCACTCTCCCACGCTACAGCCAATTGGCTAGAATCCACTGATGAGAATGATAAAGGTTACAAGATTTGAGCTCCAACACTCAAACTCATGTGTATAACTTTCTCACACACTCTTAACCTCTAAAATGTTATACAATTTTCTCACTTAATCAAATGCAAAAAATATTACAAACACCATTCAGACTTTAGAATTTAAAGCTCCAATACTTGTTAAAGCAAATTATTATCCTTCTACTATGAGATATCCTCTTATACCCCTCCTAGTCCAAGCTAACCGTTGCACATGCCTTTAAGAGGATCATCCAGCCAATCCACCCATCGGTCTTGGATTTGGTTGAAAAGATTTAATGGCGTGAAGATCGCGAGGTTGAAGCTTCTCGTAAGATTTGCTACCCATACAGTGAGTTGGGTTTCCAAAAGTCGAGTGTCTATGTTTATAAAAAATAGCTCATCTTCGAAGATTGAGGAAAGATTGGAAACTTGAGGATTTTTTATGAAAACCTTCATTTTCAAATTCCTCCAAAGAAATGGCAAGTTATCTAGTCAATTTAGCCATTGCACGAGAAACATATTCCTTCCTAGCCGGTTGATTAATTGTCCGAATAAGAAGGTGTTATCCACAACTTTGATTTTAATCATAATCATTAGACTTTCCTTCCTGAAAAATACTTATAATCAAATTCCAAAGTTGGTAAGTTTTGTCAGTCATCAAAACCACTAAGGAAATGTTTTCTCAACAAGCATGTACCATAACTCAAGAAGAACCCTTATTTCTCTTGGCACACTCGATGATAAGTATACCAATGAAGGCTAAGTGGTAAAGATCTATTGAGGTACCATAACAACAATGAAAGGGAAGCAAGTGAGTACTCTATCATCTACTAGAAGAGACCATAACACTGTTGCAGTTTTATTAGATGAGTTAGACTCTTAACTCAATTATATTATATACAATTAGGGCACATCAATGAGGCATGTATGACAATGGTAAGTGAAAGGGGTTTGTTCAAGGGTCAAATGATAGGGAATGTGGACTTATATATTGCATTTTTGAGAAGCAATGCTAGATTAAGTTTAATACAACTATTCATCCGACTAAGCAAGCGATTAAATATATTCATTCAGATGTCTATGGCCCATCTCCAATTCCTTCGAAAGGAGATTGTCGGTATATGCTACCATTCATATATAATTATTCAAGGAAGGTATAAGTATACTTTCTAAGGCACAAATCTAATGTATTCGATAAGTTCAAGAAGTGTAAGGTATTGATTAAAAAGCAATCAAATAAATAATTAAGTGTTTGAGAACTGACAACAGCTTGGAGGTCAATGGTATAATTTTTACCAAATTTTGCCATAGAGAAAGGATTGTGGGACATTGCACAATACCAGGAACATCGCAGCAGAATGATGTAGCAAAAAGAAAATATAGCTTTTAGAATGACTGGGCAAGAAATTCTGGGTTAAAGTAGTGAATATGGCATGTTACCTTGTTAATTAATCTCCATCATCAGCTATCACGTGGAATGCTCTTGAGAAAGTATGGTTGAAGAAACCTATTGATTACTCTAAATTACAAGTATTTGAATGTCATGCGTAGGCTCATGCAGATGATGGTAAACTTGAGCCGATGGCAAAGATGGACATATTTTTAGGTTATGCATATGGGGTGAAAAGTTACCGACTGTGGTGCACTAATCCCAAATCACCCAATTTTCTAATCATTAAAAACATAATCTTTAACAAGACTACAATGCTTTGATAAAGGAGTCCTAAGACACAATTAGCAAAGTAGACATATTATAGTGTCAATAGTGAGGTGGAGCTTCAAATGAAGACTTTGGAGACCTTAGAGGTAAAAGGGATAAAGATTGCAAATGAGGCCACAATTCCTAAAGTCAGTAATACAAAACAATTAGTAGAACCACAAAACACAATAGCTAGGGGTAGACAAAGAAGGAAAATTAAACCACTATTACATTGTGGTTATACAAATATTACTTATGCATTCTTTGTAGACTATGAGGTGAAGATAAATGAGCCTTTGTCTTACTTTGAGGTAATGGCTAGTATTGAGTCATCACAACGGTTAAGGGTTACAAGCGAAGAGATGGAATTACTCCATTCAAATAAGACATATGAGCTTATCATAGTACCCAAGAGTCTGAAGATTATCTGAAGCAAATGAGCCTACCAATGGAAAGAGGGCATTCTCAATGCCAAGGTGGTGAGATATAAGGTGAAACTTGTTGTGAAGGGGTATACACAGCATGACAACATCGACCATAATGAGTTGTTCTCTCATGTTGTAAGATATACTTCTATTCATGTATTATTTGCCTTAATTGTTGCACAAGATTTTAAGCTGGAGGAGCTAAATGTGAAAATGGTGTTTCTTCATAGTGAGTTGGAGAAGCGAATTTACATGAAACAACCAAAGGGATATGATATTTCGAGTAAGAAAGATCATATTTGTTTACAAAGAAATTTTTTTGCAAGTTTAAACAATCTCCTAGGTAGTTTTTATAAGCATTTTGATGCTTTTATAGTTAGTCAAGACTATTAAAAGGTTAGATGGATAGTTATGTTTACTTTAGGAGACTGGAGGATGGTCTTTGATTTATTTGTTATTATATGTTGATAACATGCTGATATGAGTCAAGAAATTGTTTGGTATTGGTATGTTGAAGAGGAAGTTGAGTACTGAGTTTGAGATGAAAGATTTATGTGCTGTAAAGAAATATTGGGAATGAAGTTTTGTGTGATAAAACTGCAGGACTTTTACATCTAACTCAAAATAAATATATTGAGAAGATTGTAACACCTTTTAATATGCAGTCAACGAAATCTATGAGTACACCTTTAGCAAAGCATTTTAAACTTTTTGATAAGTAAACTGAGAAGGAGGAGGAACGTATGTTCCGTGTTCCTTTTTCTAGTATAGTGGGTAGTATTATGTATGATATGATATGCATTCGGCTTGACATTTTACAAGTTGTGAGCATTGTTAGCCATCATATGAAACGTCCTGGAAAAGCCCATTGGGAAGATATAAAATGATCCTCATATATTTAAAAAGGGACAACAAACATTGATATAATGTATCGAAAGGACGATTATGACAATGAGACCATATGATATGTGGATTCAGATCATGTCGGTTACTTGGATGAGTGCAAGTCTTTACCAAGGTATGTATTTACGTTAATGGGTGATGCAGTAAGTTGAAAAACATCATTACAAGACCGCGTTGGCTTGTCTTCGATTAAGGCAGAGTACATGGCATTAACCTTTATAGCGAGGGAGGTGATATAGTCGGGGGTTTTGCACTTGGACTTTGGATTAGAATAAAAAAATGTTGATATATGTTGTGATAACTTTGATGTCATATATCAGTCATATAATCCAATTTATCATGAGCGAAAAAAGTATATCGGAATTAGTTACCATTTTATCCAAGATATATGAAATAGATAGCAACAATAGAGAACTCGGTAGATATGAGGACTAAACATGTTCATTTAGCGATGCTTGAGCTTCATGTCTATGAAGAGTAAGCGGTTATTGGGGCGTTGAAAGCTAGCATGATTGATGAGTATTATGACTTGGCTTTCAATGTCAGGCAATATCGGGAATTTTTAAATTTATATCTCAATTTGAGTCATTAATGA
Source organism: Eucalyptus cladocalyx (assembly GCA_017140615.1). NCBI lineage: Eukaryota > Viridiplantae > Streptophyta > Magnoliopsida > Myrtales > Myrtaceae > Eucalyptus > Eucalyptus cladocalyx. The sequence goes on from CM029525.1 coordinate 15,316,012, forward strand.
AAGTTGATCTAATTGGAGGCTGTAAATCGGTTTGATATTGTGGGAAATATATCTAAAGAATCTCTTGAAGGGCATATGGAAATATGTGTTTGAGGTTTGTTTTTCTATTTGGTTGTTCGACTCCCATGTAAAACTGCACAAGAATCTCTCTGTAGAAAGTCACTACAAGACAAGGTAATAGGCTCACATTTTCTATAAATATGTTGTGGGGGGCAAACAGGTATGTGTAAAAGGAAAGAAATAAAGTAAGTGTTTTGATTTTATGATTGATGCCTGCATCAGCCCTACAAAAGGAAAAGAGAGGATTTTTTTGTCGAAAAAACAAAGAAAAGGACTCCGGAAAGGACGAACACGGAGAAAGAACGAGACCGACATGGTGACGCTCTCTTCAATAGCGAGGAGTTCTAACCTATGAAGCACGGACACATTCTAGGAGCTTCCATGTCGTGTTGGACATCCCAACACGTGTCAGACAAGCTCCGATACATGGTCGACTCTTTCCAACACACTCCAACTCGCGTGTTCGAAAATTGCAAGAGGCATGGTGGTTTCGGGGGTGGGTCTGCAAGTGCAAAGGTAGAGAAAATTGTTAAAGAAGGCGATGGAAGGTGGAGGCAAAGGCAAGGGAGTGAAGGCGAGGCCACGAGCAATGACAAGGCCACAACTGCAAGGAGGAGGGCCACGATTGTGATGTTGCGATGAAGGACTGGAGGCTACAGCTGCATCTGCTAGGGAGGGCCGTAGGCAAGGTGGCAAGCAATTGCGATGAGATGATCAAGAGAGAGCAAAGATCAAGATGAAGAAAATCGGGCGATGAGGAGGAAGAGGAGGCTGTGGAGGAGGGTTTTAACTTTTAACAAGAAGAGTAGATTAAAAAAAAAAAAAAAAATGGGGATTCTAGTAAGGAGGGAAATGATAGCCTTGACAAGTGATGGGGAAAGAAACGAGGGACGAAACCAGGGGCGGAAATGGGGGGTGTTTTGGTGATGGGGTGGGATGGGATGGCGGTTTATGTGTGTGAGGGAGGGGGTTTTTGGGGTTATGGCGTTTGTGTGTGTGTGTGTGTGTGGGGGGGGGGGGGGGATGAGGGAGGACATTGGGCGGCATGACTTTTTTTGTTAGACAAATAAATAAATAGTGCTAAAAAGTGATTTCAAAAAATTAAAATATTAAAAATTAAATAATGATAATTTTTTATCATCTTAGAAGATCATAGATTTATATAAATAAGTTTATTCTAATTTTTTGTTAGTCATTGTTTCATTGATAATTTTTATTAAAGTTATAAACATGTTTCTAAATATGGGTACATATCAATTATAGATATATCTTTCGAATTTCCTATAAATAGGTTTATTAATATTATTAGTGTAAATTCATTATAAGCTTTTTATTTATTTATTTATTTGTGAATTCGAATCAAATTAATTAAAAATAAAAATATTCATTTAATATATAACGTGTCCCAATGTATCAAAATTCTCTATTTTTGAATAATGGCATGTCGGCATATCGTGTCATGTCGCGTGTCCGTGTCACGTGTCAATGCTACTTAGGTTCTAACCACGGTGGATTTTACGCCATGCAATTTGCATCCGATCAAGATGTTTAGTTATGAATACTTTAAGTTTGGATGTAATTTATATGTGCAAAACACTTCAATAGGTAAGTATTTATAACTCGTATTCTCTTATAAATGAATTATTTATTATTGGTTCTTTCCATGAAGTAGGTTTCAATACTCTCTGGTGTTCTTTATCATTTTTCATTTATTTTTCTAGTGATTTCGCATTGATTAAAATTGCAAGATCAATTATGTCAATTTTCGTGTTAATTTTACAATACACTAGGCTGTGTTCACAATGTGCAATTCATAGCTCTCGATCCCCATGAATAATGAGTTTAAGAAAGATGAGTGTACATGTATATTGTTAATTATTATGAAACCCACCAGATGATCAACCGCATAGCGTTTTGCTACTATTTTTTCACCTGAAAGTCGTGTTGGAGCCCATACTCTTCGGGAACTCGTCTAAAGTATTGACTGCTAGGTGTGGACGAACTCGTGATTATATATACCTGATGCATCATCTCAATATCAGAAGCTGTGTGATTTACACCGAGACACACAAAAAAGATAGAGATGGACGATGTCAATGGAGAGAGCGATGGTGGTGGAAGAATGAGTAGTCAGGAGAAGGAGGAGGAGCAGGAGAAGGTGCAGAAGGAGAGAGGGCACGCGGTGTGTCTCCCATGCCCAGCTCAAAGCCACATAAGCGTGATGCTGAATCTAGCCAAGCTCCTCCACCAACGTGCAGGCTTTCGCATCACCTTCGTCAACACCGAGTTCAACCATGCCCGCTTGCTCAGGTCACACCCTTCTTTCTTCTCCACAAGTCTTGATGATTTCCAATTTGTTACCATCCCAGATGGCCTCCCACCTCTCTCCGATCTAGATGCGACCCAGGACATGGCCGAGCTCTGGGAAGCCACTCGGAACTTCATGGCTCTTCCCTTCTCTCGCCTCGTCGCCACTCTCCTCAAAACACAATCAGATGAGTCCAGAGGCGTTTCTTGCATCCTCTCTGACGTTTTCATGTCGTTCACCGCCACTCCTGCGGCTCAACAGTTCAACATCCCTCTACTCTTCGTTTGGACCACCTCTGCTTCTTCCTTCTTGGCCCCCAAACATTATCGTGCCATCATGGACAAGCTGCGTCCTCTTTCACCCCCTAAAGGTGAGCGACGCTCTCGTATTTCAAGTTGTATAAATTCACTCTCCATATGTGAGATGGATTCGTGGTGTACTGCAACAAAACCTTGTTGGTGAAGAACTTTATGAACAGAAACAGATAAGAAATCGAGAGAGGGAGAGAGAGATTGAATGTATTTCTTCTGTGTTTTTAACTTCCTTGAGAGATTACAATATGAGAGAATTCCTTCTTATATCTATTCTATTTCTCTCAATGAATCTGTTTTACACAAGAGCAGTTGAAAGGAAAAAGTCAACTACCTAACTGCAAGGATTAACCGAATACCGGTCATAACAGCTAAGGTACAGAGTAAAGGAAAAACAGAGTAGATGAACAGAGTAACGATTTAGCCAACTTCGCAGCCTCTCTTCATGACTTCGCAGCCTCTTCTTCATGCAATCTCTTGATCTGTATATCATCCTTCTTCTTTCCTTTCTTTATTTTTAACCATAGATCTTCTTTCTGTATACTTCTCAGCATCATTTATGCTCTTGGCTTTTGTTCTTGTTATTTGCTGTTGAATAAGCTGTTGTCTTGTGTTCTTAACATCCCCCCGCAAATTGGGCAGGGGTGAAAAACCAATGCCCAATTTGAGACGAAGAGAGGAGTGTGTTAGTTTAGATAGTGGCTTGGTAAAAATATCAGCAACTTGGTTATGGCTGGGAACATATCTAACACACAAAGATCCATATGCAACTTTTTCTCGAACAAAGTGGAAATCAACCTCAATATGTTTTGTTCGAGCATGAAGTATAGGATTCGATGTGAGAGATATGGCAGATTGATTGTCACAGAATAATATGGTTGGTGAGTGAAGAGAAACTCTAATATCTCTGAGAACAAAAGTAATCCAAGTAAGATCAGCTGTTGCTGAGGCAAGAGCTCTATATTCAGCTTCAGTGGAGGAACGAGAAACAGTTGATTGTTTCTTAGCAGTCCATGAGATGAGATTAGAGCCGAGATAAGTCTGAAGCTTTGTGGTAGAACGTCTAGTTTGAAGACTGCCAGCCCAATCTGCATCAGAGAAGCCATATAATTGGAGAGAGCTGTGAGAATGAAGTGAAATACCGAGGTGAATTGTTCCTTTTACATATCGAAGAACTCGTTTTAGTTGAAGAAGGTCTCCAATAGTAGGGTGTTGTAGTTTCTGACATAGGATATTTGTTGCAAAGGCAAGATCAGGCCTGGTGATAGTTAGATATTGTAAGCCACCTACGAGACTTCGGTAGGTCATTGGATTCGGAAGAAGAACATCATCTTTTTCAAGTATAACTGGTTTAAGAGAGAGAGGTGTAGCAATAGGTTTGCATTCAGTCATATTTGCACGAGACAGTAAGTCAAGTGCATACTTGGTTTGACATAAGAACAGCTCAGTAGACGTTCGTGTGGCTTCAATTCCAAGAAAGTAATGAAGCTGACCAAGATCTTTCATATGGAATTTAACACTAAGTGAATGAATAAGAGTACGTAGCAATGGTTACGAGCTACCAAAGGAGAATTATATCGTCTACATATAGAAATGTGTATTGTCTCTTGTCCTTTATGAAGTATGAACAGAGATGGGTCAGTTGAACTGCAGAAAAATCCAACTTCAAGTAAGAAATTGCTGAATTTATCATACCAGGCACGCGGTGCTTGACGCAGTCCATAAAGTGATTTTTGAAGTAGGCATACATATTGAGAGTACTGTGGATGAATAAAACCAGGAGGTTGCTCCATGTACACAGTTTCATTTAAGGTGCCATGTAAGAAGGCGTTCTTGACATCAAGTTGGTGTATAGACCAGTGTTGTACCATTGCTACAGAGAGAACAAGTCTAATAGTTGCATGTTTTATCACAGGACTAAAGGTTTCTGTGAAGTCGATTCCTTCTTCCTGATGAAATCCCTTGGCTACTAGACGAGCCTTCAATCGATCTAGACTGCCAGTAGAAGTAAGTTTAGTCTTGCACACCCATTTGCAGCCAATAACATTCATGTTATTAGTACGAGGAACCAATAACCAAGTTTGATTATGATGTAAGGCATTCATTTCTTCTTGCATTGCCTGATACCATCCTGGATTTGCTAGAGCAGATTTTATTGATTTTGGTTCTGAAGGAACTTGGTATTGAGCAAGACATGCATATCGAGGATTAGCTCTAACTATACCAGATTTAGATCTGGTTTGCATGTGATGAGTAGGTTGTGTACCTTGCACATGATGGATAGACTGTGTTTGTTCGATAGCTGGTTTTGTTACTATCACTGTGGTGGTTCCAGATATGTTCTCTTGTGGAGAAATATTTTGAATAGGAGATGGAACTTGATCATCAGTTGATACAGTTGTAGAGATAGGATCTATATGTTCTGCAAAAACTTGCTCAGTTGGAGGATTCTGAACATACTTTGTTTGATGAGATGATGAAGTATTGATAGGCTCTATACTTGGAGCTTGTAAAAATCTCTCTTCTTCTGTCCATAGTTTATATAGTTGTGTATATGTTGAGGAATGTGTTGCCAGCTTTTTAGAGAAAGGGAAGAATGTCTCATCAAAAATCACATGTCGACTGATGTATACATGACCAGTGGTAGGCACCAGACATCGATATCCTTTATGATGAGTACTGTATCCGAGAAAAACACAGGTAAGTGATCGTGGATCCATCTTGTGTTGTGCGTAGGGTCGAAGACAGGGATAGCAGGCACATCCAAATACTCTGAGATGATCATATCTTGGCTTATGCTGATATAGCTTGGTAAAGGGAGATTGCATCTTTAACTGTGGAGTAGGAAGTATATTTACAGTATAGTTTGCTGTCATAAATGCATCAACCCAAAATTTTAATGGGACTTTTGCATGATATAGCATAGCCAGACCAAGCTCAACTATATGTCGATGTTTTCTTTCAGGTATTCCATTCTGTTCAGGTGTATATGGACAAGAGATAAGCTGTTGAATGCCACAACTCTGTAGGTGAGCTTTAAACTTGTGACTGATAAACTCTCCCCCACCATCACATTGAAACCTCTTGATTTTACAATTGTGCTGGTTTTCTACTAACTTCTGGAACATAAGAAAGATATCATAGAAGTCTGATTTTAGTTTCAATGGATACATCCAGCTGAACCGAGAGAAGTTATCAACAAAGATCACATAGTACTTGAAATTCTGATAAGAGTTGACTGGAGAAGGTCCCCAGATGTCACAATGGACTTGTTCTAGAGGTTTATTCACTACAGAACTTGACATAGGAAAAGGTAGAGCAGTGTTCTTAGCAAGTTGACAACTTCTACATATAGATTGTGGTTCTGTATGACACTTTGGATTAACTTTTGATTCTTCAAATGCTTCGGGACATTCCGATTTGTATGAGCTAGCCGTTGATGCCATATGTTTTCTCCTGTAATCGTCTGTCTTTGAGTGAAGAACACCTCTGCAGCACAAGGATCAATTATGTATAGTCCTTTCTCCTTCTTCCCTAGCATCTTGGTTATGTTGGTGGTGCTGTCCTTTATGTACACCCCAATTTCGTCAAAGACAAAAGAACAGGGATAATCATCGGTTAGTCTAGAGACTGAAAGAAGGTTTTTCTTAATTGCTGGAACAATTAACACATCTTTTAGAGGCAAGGTAGTAGTAGCAGTAGATAGCATTGTATTCCCAATATATTTCACAGGTAAACATGAACCGTTGCCAATCATTACTGTATCAGTACTAGCATTCTTAGAGAAGTTTTGGAGAATACCAGCATTTGCCGAAATGTGAGCAGTTGCTCCAGTATCAGGATACCATTCATTTCCATTAGTTTCCTCAATGTGGAGTGCTGATAGAGCTGTTGGTATTTCTTCAGCTTGGTAAGAATTATCAAATCTATACCAACAAGTGCAATGCATCGTGACCTGGTTTTCTAGATACGGCACTCTAGTCGAGTGTTTGTTGTTGCTTTCTCCATCTGCACATCTTTATGGAGAGTTAAATTTGATGGTGGATAGATCTTGGCTTCTGTATACCTCTGAGCTGAACCATTATATGGTCTAAACCCCTGACCAGAACTCAAGGTAGAGGGGATATTAACCTGGTTAAGATGTTGGCTCCCCTGTTCATAGCTCGAGTTATTAGTTCTATAATTCATATTTCTTCCAAGATTTCCAAAATTTCTATATCTGCTGCTAAATGGTCTTCCTCTTCCAATACTTCTTCCTCCACGACTATATCCCCTTGAATTTCCAAGACTGTTATTTTGCTGTAAAAAATCTCTATTAAACTCATCTTTGTGTATAGCTTCAGTCTTCCTTTGACCATAATAGGCTAGATTTGGACTGGCGGCTTGAGGAATAGTTTTGCAGCCTTGATTCAAACCTCTCTAGATGAGAGATCACTTCATCATATTCCGGTTGAGGCTTTAAACAATAAATTGTTGTTTTAAAGCTCTCATACTTGGATCCCAAACCTTCCAAAATGCCAAACAGTTTTGTTATGTCATCTACTGGTTTACCTATGGCATTTAATTGATCACATATTGTCTTGTATTCTCTGAGATATGTTGATAAAGCTCTATCACGTTTTTGACAAGCCTGCAATTTTCCTCTTAGTTCAAACTCCTTTGCCACAGATTTTTGGGTGAACCGATTAAGCAGGGCCTGCCAAAGTTCATAGGCTGTGTTTAAGCCAATTATTAGGCTAAGTATGTCTTCGGAAACAGCACCACTAATCCAAGAGGAAACAAGTTGATCTGTTTTAATCCAATCATTATAGTCAGGATTAGGGATATCAACTGTTTGATCTCCTTCTTCTACCTGTAGTGTTTTAGCAGGCGGTGGAGTTTCTCCATTCACAAATCCAAACAGATCTTGACTTCTTAGAAACCTATGAAACTGAGCTTGCCATAGGAGGAAGTTATTCTCAGCTAATCTGATTGTAACAAAGTTCGAGATGTTGACATGAATGGGAAATGGATATCTCAAGCTTTTTGCTGCCATTCTACATTCCAGATCTTTGAACACTACTTGTTTCGAATACAACCTTTACTGGTTTTTGCAGTATGATGCAGCAAATCGGTTTCTGATGATAGAGATTTGAAGGAAGATGAAGAATATCAACTCACAGATCAATGAGGCTTCGATTCCTTAATCCAATCTGCTGTAGATTCAGCCATTTTTATGCAGAATTGAGATGATTTCTTCAGGATGAAGGCTCTGATACCATGAAGAACTTTATGAACAGAAACATATAAGAAATCGAGAGAGGGAGAGAGAGATAGAGAGAGAGAGAGAGAGATTGAATGTATTTCTTCTGTGTTTTTAACTTCCTTGAGAGATTACAATATGAGAGAATTCCTTCTTATATCTATTCTATTTCTCTCAATGAATCTGTTTTACACAAGAGCAGTTGAAAGGAAAAAGTCAACTACCTAACTGCAAGGATTAACCGAATACCGGTCATAACAGCTAAGGTACAGAGTAAAGGAAAAACAGAGTAGATGAACAGAGTAACGATTTAGCCGACTTCACAGCCTCTCTTCATGACTTCGCAGCCTCTTCTTCATGCAATCTCTTGATCTGTATATCATCCTTCTTCTTTCCTTTCTTTATTTTTAACCGTAGATCTTCTTTCTGTATACTTCTCAGCATCATTTATGCTCTTGGCTTTTGTTCTTGTTATTTGCTATTGAATAAGCTATTGTCTTGTGTTCTTAACAGTTGGGTGTTCAAGTATATAAGTTTTGCCTGCTTAAATACACCAGTCTATACACCCATGTCATCACTTAAGGAACTGTACTTGTTGTAATCTATGAAGCACGGACACTCTCCAAAAGCCTTCGTGTCGTGTCCGACACTCCGACACGTGTCCGACACGCTTCGACACGTCCCGACACGCGGTCAACGAGTGTCGAAAAATCCGACACGTGGTCAACTCTTTCCGACACGCGAGTCCAGAATTCCGACACGCAATTCCGACACTTACAGGATCAATTTTAAAATTTCTAATACTTAAGTGGTCAAAATATAAATATACACAAAAGAAGTAATAAAAGAAGTAATAAAATTGCTATAAATATACATGCACGGGTCAATTTTTTTTTTTTTCAGTTTTGTTTTTTAGAATTGTTTTATTTTTTAAAAAAGTCTTTTACTATGAAAGAAGTAATAAAAAAAATGCTATATATGATAAATAAATAAATTTAAAAATATCATTTCAGCATTTTTCTTTAAACAATGTTTTTTCCTCTAAGTTTTGTGTATTATTGTAACAAATTAAAATAATAAATGATATTATTTTATATTTTTCGTGTAAATTAATTCTAGGCTATTATTATTATTATTATTATTTATGCATTTATATATAAAAATATATTTAATATATAACGTGTCGGAACGTGTCGAAATTCTCTATTTTTAAGAAATGACGTGTCGGGGGTGTCGTGTCGTGTCGTGTCGCGTGTCACGTGTCCGTGTCGGTCTACATAGATTGTAATAACGTTGGACGTACTGAGAGCCCATTTAAGTATAGCTGTATGACTGGTCACATATATTCTACAATTACAATACTTACAAAAAAAATATTTCAAGAATTCTTAAAACATAATGTCAGGCATGCCCAAAGGTATTGTTGGGAGCATTTTTATGATTTTCTACGGACTAATTAACAGTTCGTAGTCCGGTGCTTGCTTTCCGACCAGGTATAGTCTGAACTTGCTCATGTTCGGACCAAAAAAAAAAAGGACTTGTTCATGATTTTCTTGATTCTATGTTTTTCATTAAAATATGAAAGATTTATGTGAAGGCAGCGATATGTAAAGCTTTGGGTACCTCATAAAAATAAAAATAAAAGTATCATTTATGCATGCAGATGCTAGCTTTTCTGAAGCAAATACTTTCTTTACGCATGCAGATGCTAGCTCTTCTGAAGCAAATACTTTCATGGATACGGTCATTGACTGGATTCCGGGAATGAAGTGCATGAGGGTGCGCGATCTCCCAAACTCCTTCGGCACCAAGGATGGCGACGATGATTTCGTGCTCAACGCTGTCGTGGAAGTAATTCAGAATATTATCGATCGCAATCCCACTCATCCCATGATCGTCAATACCTGCGAAGCCCTGGAGCGAGATGCTCTCAAAGAGCTCTCGTCCATTTACCCTCCCATCTACTCTATCGGCCCACTCCATCTCCTCAATAAAGCAGTAGATGTTGATGATTGGAGTCATGGGCTGAAGCAAATCAAGGGCCACTTGTGGAAGGACAACGCAGAGTGCCTTGAGTGGCTCAATTCCAAAGAACCTAAATCAGTATTGTACGTGAGTTTCGGAAGCGTAGCATTCTTGCTCCGAGAACAGCTGGTGGAGTTCGCAATGGGACTTGCCAATAGTAAACAACCCTTTTTGTGGATAATAAGGCCGGACCTTGTGAACCAAGGAGACAAGACTAGTGCTAATCCTGTTCTTCCTCGTGAGTTTCTTGAAGAAATCAAGGGGAGAGGCTTCATCTCTGGATGGTGCCCACAAGAGGAAGTGCTCAACCACCCTTCAATCGGAGGGTTCTTGACTCACTGCGGTTGGAGCTCGATAATGGAGAGCATGTCAGCCGGAGTTCCCATGCTGTGTTGGCCATGCTTTGGGGACCAGAAGGGCAATTGCAGATACGTATGCAGTGAGTGGGAGATCGGTCTGGAGATTGGAAATGGTGTGAAGAGAGATGATGTGGAGAGCTTCGTTAGAAAGCTCATGACTGACGATGGAGATGATAATGAGACGGGGAAGAAGTTGAAGAAGAGGGCCATGGAGTGGAAGAGGATCGTACATGAGGCTGCCCTTGGCTCTTCCACTTCGGATTTTAAGAAGCTGGTGAATTACCTTACTTCTCTCCAAAATTAATTATGAATACTATAGTACGTGGAGAATTCGGATTGGACTCAAGCCTCAAGTTAAGGATGTACTATCGTAATTTCCTTCTGTAGTAAAAAGTTAGGCAAATCACTGTTCATAATCATTGTTTATATCATTTAGAATAATTGTCGGTTGGAATTCCCGGAGCCTTGGATTGTCATTTTTTAAACCCATGAGAGTGTTCTTTGTCTTGTGTGACCTCTTGAGGCCTATAAAAGGCAAGGAAGATGTAACATCTAGGGCAAAGTCCCTTAAGTAAAGTGTGCTTGTGAAAATTTTCTCTCATGTATTTCTAAATTTTTCTCTCGTTCTTCTCCTCAAGAGGATATTATTAGAATCCTATTGTTAGTTTGATAAGATGATCTAGTTGCACGTATGCTCTCCACCTGCCACTCTATGGATCTTGTGCATTGAAAAAATCTTGGAACTTTGAAAGTTCTGTGGTTCAGTTCATGATGTTTGGAGATTACAGGCAGCTGTGAGATAGCATATCTCTCTTAAATATTCATGTTCTGCATCACATATCCTTCAATATATATATATATAGTCGAGATCTTAAATTTCTGAATTGCAAATCGAGAATTCAAATTGAATTGCAAGGTTCAATGAAGCATCCAAATTAGTTTATTTGCGCCATTAGCATTTATAAGTTGCGTAAACAATACTTCATAATATGATACTTGAGTAAGACCAGTGATCCATGATAAAGTAATCTCAATTTCGAGCACCTATGACGATTCCTATGAATAAGAAGATATAATTTCCTATTGTCTTATTAACATTATGATAAGACTAAGATATAAGTCACAAATATTTATCTGCCCTTTCTTTTATTTTTACTTTGTAAAGTGTGAAAATTTACTTTCAATTGTTCTATAACCATCAAAATATAGCATGCCTTATAAAAAAGACAAAACTTACATCATTGGACGAGTTCAAATCGCTTGAATCGGCTGATACGAACCAACATATACGTAACAAACTGTAGATTCACTAGTGAATTGGCATATTCGTATACCATTCACAAGACTATTGATTCACCTAAGTAGATATGGCTTATGTAGGGAAAAAAATTTGATAGAAGAATTGACTAACCTCTTTGATGCACAACCAGTGAATTGTCCAAGAATATACGTTGAATCATGAGTAAACAATAGATTATACAACTTCATGATGATTTGAATACAACAACAAGGAAGGCATTCACATTCCACAGCACTAATGCCGATTGTCTTTGCAAAGTAATAATGAAAGCCTTTTGTATAATATTCTTTGAGGAGAGAGGAGGAGAAGAGAGAACCATTCTCTTTTAGAACGTTCTTTGTATTTTTCATGAAGGCGGTCATCTCCAAAAGTTATGTGTGAAGTTAAATAACTTCCCCTTAATAGATAACCATTCATACCTCTTAAATTAGTGTCTCTCCATCATATCATATTAAGACAAACTAGTGCATGTTAATTGCACCCCATCATAGACAAACCAACAAAATATAATATATCCCACTTGGACATGATGGGCTTGATGGTGCTCTATCAAGAATATAAAGCATTCAACATTCATCAACATTAAAATCCTCTTCATTCCTAATCAATATCCGAGTAGTCTAGTAAGTGTAAATCGTTCTCTCAATAACAAAATCAATAGTCCATGGTGCCTTTCAATTATCTTAAGATCATCTTCATTGTTTTTCAGTGTGCTTGACCAGGATTTGGCTAGTATCGACTCACCAATCCCACGGCATGATATATGTTGGGTCGAGTATATATCATGGCATACATCAAACTTCTAACCGCACTAACCTAAGGAACAGTTTCCATTTCTTTATTTTATTTTATTTTTATTCCTACGACACATCTTCGAAGTTAGGCATTCGCCTTTCATGACAAGAGTATTAATGGGATCACAATGCTATATATCGAAATGCTCAAGAATCTTCATTTTACAAGGCTCTTGTGACAGAGTAAGTAGTTTCCTTAATCGATATCTTTCAATCTTATCCTCAATATATAAATTGTTTATCCCATGTCTTTTATTTGAAAATTAAAGGACAACCATTCTTTTATGGTAATAACTAAACTATTTTCATTCCTAGTCAACCGAATATCATCCATATATAGTAATGAAATCACAAATTTATCCTCGAACCGTTTGATATACACACCATGATCTTTGATCACCATGAACCCAAAAGACGTTAGGGCTCAATGAAAACAAAAATGCCAATGTCTAGATTATTACTTAAGACTATAAATAAAGTGATAAAGCTTGCAAACTTTACACTTTTGACCTTTAGCTATAAAACCTATTAATTGCTTCATATAAATTTGTTCATCTAGTTCTCCATTGAAAAATGTCATATTTACATCCATTAGATATAATTCTAGATCCAAATATACGACAATGGCTAAAATAAGGCACATAAAGGCAAACATTACAACTAGATGAAAATGTTTTATCATAATTTATACCATTTTGTTAAGTATAGCCCATCACCACAAGGCGAGCCTTATACTTTTTAATGTATCCATCCGTTCTTTGTTGAATCTTGAAAATCCATTTATGTCCAATAACAATACGATTGGATAGTAGATCAACCAAGTCACAAACGTAATTTGCCCTCATAAATTCTATTTCATCTTCCAAAGTTTTTCTCCATTCTTTCTTAACAAGGGATGAGAAAGCCTCTTGGACAGTCTTAGGCTCAATATCGTCTTGCAGAGCAATTATAAATGATTATCCTTCAATTTCAAAACAACAAAGGGAAATACTTTTACGAATATTTTTATCTAACTGAACTTCTTCCAAATTCAATTCACCAAACGATGCAACAATCCCACTAGGTCTTATATGTTGAGATAAATTTTCATTTTCCTTGACAACATTAGTGGATGTATTGTCATGATCTTTCATGTCACATAATTGAAAGTTCTTATTAATCTCACCTCTACTAGGAAAGTCATTCTCCAAGAATGCGAAATCCCATGGCTCCATTTCAATCACACTTCCATCAACTTATTCACCTATAAATACATACCCTTCAAAATGTTCAAAATATCTTATAAATATACATTTATTTTCTCTAGGTCCTAATTTGTCATATTTATGGGAAGAATCATGAACATGTGTTACACACCCCCCAAGGTCATCCCCATGTCCCCAAGCTTTCTAGTAGTCCCCGTCAAGATCCGTCCCCCCTCCCAATGTGATGTTGCTTTCCAAATGTATGTCTTTGGACTTTTAGAGATATAGTTTCTTGGAAAATATTCCAACTTCTATATTAATCATTATGCTTCAAGACTAGCCAAATTATCACTCAATTGGGTAATGTGGGCATCTTTGTTTTGCTTTCAAACAGATAACAAGAGGTTAGGTTTTTGGGAGTGTTTCTACGTAAGAAATAGACTTCTTTTCCTAAAGGGACTTTGGCTTCAACGAAGCTTTAAGCTCAACAGTGAGGTCACAATACTTGATGAGTTGCTTAAAGAGTGCCTTATGTATGCTTTCGACATTTTTTTTTCTAGTAAGAAACAAGGACTGACGTTATCATAGTCACTAATCTATTAGGTCTACAAAGAAAATATGTAACCTCATTCTTTTCACAAAATCACTAGATTATGGTGGGGATTGCATTACTCTGTGATGACAAGGACTCCTACATAAGACAGTGCATGTTCTTGGAGCCACCTTCATGAGTGGAAACATGTGGATGCTCGGTAATTATCCAGCATGTGTAGGATGAGAGGACTATCATATCCATTGTGAAGAGATAAGTTGGGTGCTCAAAAAGCCTTGAACACTCTTCATCGATATAATAAAAAGAAACCGGATTACTCCATGGTGTTTTTCTAATAAACCTAACCCCCCATTTGGGAAAGGATAACTTTTAAAAGGCATTTGGCAAGCTTAAAAACATGTCAAATGTATAGTAATTAAGCTTCAAGGGATTAACTGAGTGATTAAATGGTTGATTTGAATACCATAAGTCTTGTATTCAAATCACAATGTCACTTACTCATATTACTATTTCGAGAGTCATGCCCGTCACTCTATAAGTCAAACATTATCAAATGCACATAGATGGGACAATTATCGGGTTTTGTAAGAAAAAATCAATCTCCAAACTTGGGATATTGCATATTCTTAATAAAAGAAACGAGCTATAAAAGTTATAGCTGTTCCAAAGTAGGTTTCCATTGTGTCCTCCACCAGTGCTATTGCAGCTTAAACTTCTAGTGTTAATGGTGCGATGTTTCTACCACACCCGAACCTCCTTTTTCCAAAATGGAGTTAGCCCGAATGCTTATTTGAAATTACCATCATGGTACATCGCCGCCTTTGGCTAAGTATCAATGCTGCAATAGCTCCAAACGATCATGCATGCAATTAATAGCATTCATGCAATTAATAGGATTTTCATTCATTAGTCACCTTATTTCTAGGGTAGTTTCCATGAGATCTTGAAAGCCCCAAAAATGCCAAAAAAGTTACTTCTTATTCCATAAACAATTTTGAAGAAACACTTCCAACCGACAAAAGAGGAGGAAAAATCGCCTAGATCATGCGTTGCTTCCGCCGTGCAGCATCCGGCCAAAAGAAGGAAGAAAAAAATTAAAATTAAAATTAAAAAATTAAAAGAAACCCCTTCAAATTGCAGAACCTGTCTTCAGGAAATCATGAGGTACATTTAGATGCAATACAAGGATAAAGAGACAAAAGGCATGACTCGCATTCTTCCAAATTATGTAGCTGAACGTATAACAACAAACTTCATCAAAGAAAAAATGATTGTACAGCCGAATGTGCAAAAGACTAAAAGTCCTTTTTCTTTTCAACGTTGGTTGAGTGGTTAAACAATTATTTTATGCAACTAAATATATAACAACAAACCCCATAATAGAAAAAAGATTGTACAGCCAAATGGGCAAAAGACTGGAAGTCTTTTTCCTTTTGAACGTTGAGGGATTGATTGAGTGGTTCAGAAATTGTTTCTATGCAACTAATTGTATAACAAGAAACCTCATCACAGAAAATAGATTGCATAGCCAAATGTGCAAAAGAGTAAAAATCATTTCTCTATAAAATGTCAAGAGCTTAATTGAGTGGTTAAGCAATTGTTTTAGATGCGACAGATCCGATATTTATCGTCTCCTATTCAAAGCAATTTGAAGGTCATCCCTGAAACTCTATGCATAGTCTTATTTATGCGCATGGATAGGGCAATTTGCATGCATTCATGAGATTAATTCAGCCGAAAATTTGAATGCTCCTTGAAATTCGAAAATGATTTAAAAAAAAGTAGAAAACAAAAGCTTTTGCCTTTTGGACCTTTAGAGGCTCAAGCCCAAACACTCTCGTCCTCTCAATTAAACTTATGGGGCGACTGAATTGATTTAAGGATATCTAAGAGAACTTTGGTTAGGAATTAAATGAAAGATCTATGGCGCTCATCCCTCATTTGGCCTCTTCTATTTGATTGAAATATCCTTTAGGATGACCATTATCCTCTCTTTTCTGGTTGCAATTGACTCATTAGTCACTTCACTAGTGATGTGGCCTTTCTTTGCTATGGTCTTTTCTCATTGTTTGCTTGCTCTACAAAAAGTGAGTGACTTGCACCACTACGTTATGCTAATGACTTGGTAATTTTCCACCATTCTCTCGATCATTTCAATGACTAGAACAATGATTAATGTGCGCCAATCGAAGTGGTAAACTGTATCTTGTGTTGTTGGAAAGAGATTAATCACCATAGTACAATGACGTAATCTTTTGAGGGGAGAAAACTTTATCAAAAGCTTTAAGTTTTACACGCATACGTATAATAGTCCTTAAACATTTTTCAATTAATTTTATAAAACCATAAGTTACTTCTAAAGGTTTGGGTTGTACTAATTGTAAGGAATTAATTGCATTTTCTGATGACACTCGCCTAATGTTCATTGCTATTTGATTCTTAAGCATAATCATATTTGACAAAGATTTCATCATCCTTCCACTCACGAGGCATTAAGCTATTCCACTGAAAAAGCGAGGGGTTACATCAAAGGAAAAGAAGAACTTATAATTGCAGCTGCTACTTCTGTAGTTATCTTTCAGCAAGCTGATATTTTTGTGATACCTTTTCATTCAACTTTCTTATATAACTTTGATAGTTAGTGGGATGTCTTATATCATATATAAATCACAACAAGTCGTCATCTTCTCTTGTTGCATCATCAGTCTGAATCAAAATGTTCAAATAAAAATCGATTAGAACCAAAATATTTAAGTCATGTTTAACCATCGTCACAAAGATTAGAATTGGATAGAATATAATAAGATAATAAATGCAGGAGGATTTGTTATATCCTATTTTTTTTGTTGGGTGAAATACCGGATATCACAGTGTATAAGACTTGTAAAAAGAGAGAAAAAAAAAAATATATATATATATATAGAGAAAATACAAAGTTTCTTTCTCGGTTGGAACAGAAAAATAAAGTTAAGAAGTAAAAAAAAAAAAATTAAAAGAAAGGAAAAACAAAAAGGACAGTTTTATTTCCACCCCCATTTATACTAAAAAGACAACATTATCATCAATCTTTCAATTGCAATTTATAATGATGGCCCCTTTCTTTTTTTTATTTAGGATATTACCATAATTAAACATTTCACATATTTTTTTTTTTAGCATATTAAAGAAAAGTGTATTATTAGATATTCCTATAAAGTTTTATATACTTCATGTAAAATTATCTCACTAATAGTAAAGACATTTTTTAATATAGTATGAAACTAAAAAAGCTCTCTCTTCATCATTGATCTTATAATAACTTGTCTATTTTCCACCCTTTTATCTTAAAAGTCTCCCTTTCTTTATGAACTTTTTATTAATTTTATTAGTCTAATATATTTATCAAGTCTCTTTATTTACTATATCAAAGAATTTACCAACCAAAATAAAAATATATATCAAGGAATTTATCTTTTTTCCTTATTATATTGGCCAAATACTTTTATAGAGAGCATGTAAGACTACTAAAATATATATGCACAATGAGGTATCTTGATATTTTTTCGTAAACAGCTCATAGACGATATTGATTTTTGTCAATCCAAAATAATGACATTTCACTAGCATCTTCAAAACAAGGTTCTTATTTTGTGGAACGTTTAGGTTTAATAAAATTTACATGGATATAGAAATACTTTAAAAGGAAAGTAAATAAATTTGGGACCACAAATTTAATATGCAATTGAATGATAGAGTGCAATTTTGCCTTTTTAGTTAAAACTGGGTGGATTAAGTCATAAAGGGGTGGAAATAGCACCGCCCAACATAATATGGCTTTTGATGTTGTTGTGAATATCATTTTTAAATAAAGTGATCTCAAATGGAACTCCTCGCATTTTCTCCTCTTTCCATTTTTATCCCCACCTTTCTCGATTAATCCATTTGATCCCCAACTACTCCCCAAGTTGCATTAAGTCTCGTAATAAAATCAAGACATCAAGATTATAAGCCTACCATCATGTAGAAATTGGCCAAGGTAAGACTGCTATAATTTTGTTAAGTCAGCAAAATGGGAATTTGAAGCACCCAAGATTATGATTCGGTTGACTTAGGAATTTAAAGATTTTAAGGAAAGGGCTGCATGATATAGCAAGGACTAAGGTCACTAATCGTACCGATGCAAGTCTCCAAGATCCATCATTTGCATTTTAGGGTCAGTGCATCGTCCCCTTCAATAGTGGCGATTGATGGATCAGTCCTGATATTCGCAGATTTTTTTCTTTTTTTCTAAATGGTGATTATGATAACTAGGTAATGTGACCATATTATAGGAGATTAGGATTTGACTATCATTCAGATTATCGTGGAAAAGAAGGTACTTCGAATTTCTAATGACATTTGCAATGTCCCTATGACCATTTCTAAGTCATACTCAAGGAAAACGATTAGGAATTGTCTTGATAACTCCTTAAAAAGTTTGAATGAAAAATATGTTGTTTACAACATAATGATAATCATCATCTAGACACCGTGGAGGCGAGATGGCTTCGCGATCACGCAAAAGGGACAAAAGTTTCAAGTCCGAATTGCTTAACTGAACTGTTAACGATATGCAAGAGATATGGTCGTTTTGATTATGTCATAATGGTAATTACCTGCTCACAAGAAATGAAGGTTTTTTTCAAATTTGTATGAAGAATAGTTAAAATAAATAGTAGAGATGACAGTTTTGTATTATCACGGAATTTCTGCAATATCATTTCTTTCACGATTACGTAGTATTATTCTTGGCCGACATCCTATTAACATCGATTTGGAAAGACGAATTGTGCTATGCTTCTTGATAGGCTTAGTAGAACTCTCCCTCTCATGCAAGTCGCATAGAAATCCAGCCTTGATAGGAGGTTCATTGACGGCACTAATGTTTCTTCGCACAAGAGCCGAAACTAAGTCCATGTTCCCCCAGATTTCGACTCAACTCGACTATACTCGCCCAAACTCGAACTTGCTTAGGAAAAAATTGTCCTAAGTCCCTCGTGCAATTACGGGCTTGGGCAAGGTTTACTAGACTCATGCTGGGTTAGATCCTGTCCCACCTTACCAACGAGCCTATAACTCTAACCAGGCTTGGCCCCTTCAATAATTTGGTCTAGAATTAGTCTATACTGACAAAAATGGCTCTAGTTAAGACTTTGATCATTATTCGACCAAAAAAAAAAGACCTTGATAATTAATTCATAATGTTCTGATTTTGTTCATATGCGAGTATAAGCAGTGATCATTTGTAGTATCGGATGGAGATTGGCCCCAAAGACATCTTTCTTATGCTTTTAGTGAAGTTGCACCAAAACAGGACCAAGCTTATGTAGATCAGAGAAAGGACATGCAACAGAAGCTTCAAAACTGACATCTCCACATGAGCATATGGAACTTTTGTTTGGACAGACAACAAGGAAAGTGTAATGACTTCTTAGACAGGACATGATTTCACCAATCGAATCAATAAACAGCTAAATTCAAAGCAGCGCATAGGATTAATTACACCCATAAGGAGAAAACAAGAAGAAAGAAATTGTGATATCCAGCAAGAAAGCACCGATCGAAATATGCAAACTCGGAAAAGACGCCCTCGAGCAATTTTTCGAGCCTTTCACTTACATGACGCCCCTAGTTCTTCACAGTGGTCACATGCTTCAACAGCATCTGCACGACATCCTGAGATATTCTTGTGGCCTCCGTCTTCAGGTGGGCAATCTTCATTTCCATTTCATGCTCAAGCCGCTTGACATTAGCACCGGAATCTCCACTACTCTGCTTGATCGGCACACATGGAAATGGAGACAGACTTAATTAATCAGTACGGACCAGCCTACTGCAAGCAATTATAAAGAGAAGACAATACAATCTCCTAAACTCTAAAGCTGATAAAATTGTGAAATTTAATTTATGCCATATCACAAAGGTTGTAATGTGCTTCGGCAAAGCTGCAGAGCTTGTCAAACTAAGACTTTATGATGAATGTATACTACTTTGAACAAGTGCAGGGCATGAGATCTGCGCAAGCATTAGTACACAAGCAGTTCGCCGCTATTATTTGGTTCCAACAGACATTTCTTTATCCTAAACTTTCATGACCCGTTAAAGCAACTTAAAGTTCCCTACAAGACAATAACACTGAGTGCTTAACAAGTTTTAGTGAACAGATTCTGGAAAATCAACCTAACTATTGCTCTCATCAAAATAATATTCTTGCAAGACCATAAGTTTTTATTGATGCATATTTACATAAGTATTGTACATCCAGAGTCCTTGTGGCCACAGAAGAGTCATCAGATAGAAAAATATGACTACCGTCATAAATTTATCGAAGACTGAATTTATAGAAAGCAACCAATCCCAATTGAAGTTCGCTTTTCAACTATTACAGAGATGCAAAGTTTTGTCATTTTGAACTTCCAATTACATGCATTTCTCCTTCACAAACGGAAATACCAAATTAGGATACTAGATGGAGTCAAAACAACTATTTTTCCTTACATCTAGTTCAAATGCTGTCAGGTTCTTACCTCTGCAACCTTTCTCTGAAACTCAGCGTCCATTTGCACACGAAATGCAACAATCTCCTTCTCTGCCTTTTCTTTGGCTTGCCTTAGCCGAGCCCTGTAAAGAACCAGTTGAGTCTCTATTTATACCAATCAAGCAACAAGCAATTACTATGAGCAAGTAACAGCTTATGAAGTGATGCACATGTTTATGGTGCTAAACCAAAGTCCAGTGCATGATAATAAGTAAAATTCAAAGTATACTAATACTAGTTTACTGCTCCACAGACAATCATAGTGGGGCCCAAAAGTGCTGTCTGGGTTTAACAACTAGTAGATGAGTGTGAATTAGGAGCACAATATACATTCGAATCCTCACACCACAAAGTCACAAAACTCCATATTTGGGCCACCACTTGAGATTTGCTCGTGTTGTTTGTTTTTCCCCTTGTCCAAGAGGTTAGTGGAGCGTTTTATGGCCCAATGGTTTACCTACCTAAAATAGGCTTCCTCTATATAAAGAAAGGGATTAGATGTGTCTATAATTAGTCTTGTATCTGGTTAATCATAATATGTATTATCCTATCATCTCCTAACAGGTCCACTCTCAAGATCTTAACAACCATACACATCCTTAGAGTTCTAATTCTCCAGAGAGAACAAATAGCACCGAGATCATGCTAGTCAAGACAAAAGTAAATGCATTGGTATAAGTCTGTGATAGATGGCAGATCTAAAATGTAATAATAGTATGTAGACAAACTTCATTCCAGTAAACAAATGGAAATGCTACGGAACTAAGAAACCAATAAGCGAATTCAGAGACACGTTACCCTCTCTGGCAGCATCGACAATGCGCTGTGCCTCTTGTTCTGCAGCAAGAAGCAATTGAATTCCATTTGGTTGTCCCCTGTTGGCTTCCATGGGTCCTGAAGTTTTCATGAAAAGTAAGTCAAAAGGAACAGCTACAAGTCACTGTGAATTAGCACTCACTGTTATTAAAAGGATTTTGCTTCTGACTACAGCAAACTCAGGACTTCAGTAAGCCATTCAAAAATTGAAGTTCAAATGGTATATGAAGATTCCGGCAACACATAGTTTTGTGGGAAACTTAATAAGACGATAGAGATCTAAAAGAATATTGTATCACTTATCAGGAGAATTTAAAGTGAGTAAACTCTCCACCATACTAATGGCAGCAAACAATGAATCGAAATTGCCAACTCAGAAACGAAAATTATGTTACAATTTAGGAAACCAAAACGAAATGATTACAAGAGAGGCAAAGAAATATCATAAAAGATCGAGAAGAATCAAAAACACATGACGGTTGACACAATGACTTGACAAATTGTCTCTCCATTCATGAATCTCTTTAATACTGTCTCACTCAAAACCCTAATCTATTTTATCATTAAAAACAGTGGAAAAGGGCGACCAAAATCGGCGACTCCCTGGGCGTTACCATGGGAGCTCCACACCCATTACAGAATGGGCCTACTGCTCGTTTTGAGCAAGTTAGTCACTGTCGCCCTAGCACGCTGCCAATGGGAGTAGAACCGGGATTACCTGCGCCATGGCACTGCCCAACCTACATCACAGACGAACCGCGGCTTCTCAAGGCCAAGGATCCACCGGAGAAATTCGAACCAATGACCAGGGGCCCAAACAAGGAAAAAGTCATCAGTTTGCTATTTCCAGCGTGAAATCATCATTCGATTTCTGTAAACGTCCTCAAGCCGCCACATACCCGAATTGCCGATTGATACCGCTCAAACTCATAAATAAGACAGAAAGCGTCTACACAATTACAATGGCACGGATCAAGGAGGAAAGGCCAGGAAATTTTTTTTTTTTTTTTGATACCTAGGAAACAACCGGCAAATAAACCTGGAGTCACGCTAAATGGAGAACTCACAATCCCGACATCACACTTAAAATTCCGTGCGTCTAACGAGATTTGAACCCTTCCATCTGAATAGATGCCATAAGCTCTTATCCAGTTAGGCCACCGTATGGTGATAAAGACCAGGAATTTTTGCTGACACGTAACTGCAAAGAACCTCAAAGCTTTCAATAAGTTACCGGGAAGGCACCCAGCTCAGTTCCCAACGTCTTCTGACTAAATTTATGCAGAAAGAGTTCAAAGAATCGCTTTTCCAACCAAAACAGAGCAAACATAGATTAACTTATATGCGAATCGTGTGTCCAAGCAAGAAGCGACCCCTGCTCCACAGTTTACCGAAGATCTAAAGCTGGATGGCTGATGAACAGACGGTTAACCGGGAACAACGACGGGATTGGGTACCTTCTTCACCAGCCCTTTTCACCAGCAGACGAGACTGAGAAACGGAAGATGCATATAGAGAGAGACAGAGACAGAGACAGAGACACAGAGACAGTACCTGCAGAATCGGCTTCGGTCTAGATTCGATTCAAAGACTGATCACGACGCTTTTGAGAAACTTCAAAGAGCACTTGTTAATTATAGTAATATATATATTATTCCTTAATAATTTGAACCCCATAAAAAAATCCTTTACCAAGACTTCTAAATTTTCGTTTTTCAATTTATTTTAATATTAATATTCGTGAAATGAATTTTCATTAACGTGAGCTCTCTGATGTTTCTTAAAGTATAGCATTGAAGACGCACAGTTATCGTGTTTATTGAAGAAAGAGACATTTCAAAATTATGTAAAATCACCCTATTGAGAAATATTTGAATCAAGGAAATCGACAAAAATGCATGATGAAACATCGAAATTGTACACTATATATAAAGAGAAAATTGCTTTGAGATTCAAAAAAAAAAAAAAAATAGAAGGCTTTTAAAGAGAATTCAAAATTTGTAAGTGTGAGTGTTAACATAATATATAAATTTAAACATTTTTCCATGAATGTAATATTTGTAAAATAAGTAACATGAGGATATTTGGGTAAGAAAAGAATATTATGGATGTCCCATAGAAATAGAAAGTACTTTTTATTTTATATAACAGTATATTATATATATATATATTAATTATATCGTCGAATTTAACCTAATAAGAGTGAATAACCCACTTACATCATTACATGAGAAAAATCAATTATTCGTTACTTAGCTATCATGTGATAAGGACGCTCAGCACCAAAGAATTTTTATAAATTTATTTATAGATCCCTCTCTATATGCCCAACAATATAATTACACTTACTTCACTTATAAGGTGTGGTCTGGTTTCATTTTATTTTATCTTCAAATCATAAAATCGTTTAACTTTTTTAGAGTTTTTAACGTTTGTCAACGAAAAACAATGTCTGGTTTTGAAATGTGAACAAAAACGTTTATATGAGAGGGATCGTCCCGACCAGTAATGACATGCAATTATGATTTCAATTTGTTATTTTATCTCATACACAAAATTTGAGTACTAGTAGCTCTTATTTATTTTGTGGCGAAAAAGAAGAAAATGTTGGTTCTGAAATGGAATACTGTTTTGGCGTAAGAAAAACTTCTCTCCATTAAGCTTAAACTGAATATGCTAAGAATTGCTTACGTGGTTATGAAAAGAAAAAATTTCTACTTTTAAAACACTGGCTTTATTTTTGAATTAATCGTTTTTATACATAATCAATTAAAGGGTTTTTAGATGGAAGATTATTTTATCTATTTTGAAAAACTAAAAAAGTTGTTTACGTGGATTTAACCAAGCCACGTCAATTGTGCCTCGGACTGGAAATCATTCTTCTCTTTCTATTTTTTCCTGTTGGACGATCGGGTAGTATCCAGACAGATTTTTGTGCACCTTGATTAATCCACCTCTCATAGGATCTTAAGGATGCACCCTTGCATTAAAATGTTGTGCCTTTTCATTTTTATGTTTTTGTATTTTTAGATAAATATGTCAATTCCATATAGAAAAAATCACACAAATAGTCTACAAACTTTAACACAATGTATAATATAGTCTATGAACATTTAATTTGTTTAATATGATCTTAGACTTTTTGTAAATGTTCAATTTAGTCTCTAAATTATATGAAAATATTCAATGTTTTCCCCTAAACTTAAATTAATTAGAGAATAATATTGAACATTTTTATATAATTTAGGGACTAAGTTAAATATAGACTAAAACTTCAGAAAGTACATTGAACAAATTCCGAGTTCAGAGACTTGTACATCATCAAAGTTCAAGAATTATTTGTGTCTTATCCCTTCTATGTACGCCCCGCATTATTTCCAAGAAAACTATGAGATAATGTGAAACTAGACTAATTTTATAAGCACAAACTATTATGATGAGAAGGTAAATTGAAATTGAATTAAGAACAACTGTATCGTCCCCGACCAAGATCCACGTGAACCAATAAGAACTAATAAATAAATAAAAACCTCATGATTGGTGATTAGGAGCATAAAAGAGAAATTGAAAATGGGAAAAGGTTAAAGAATGCCCTCAAGACTCTCGTCAAGAGCCATTAATCGTGCTTTAAATATACCAACAATTCTAGTCGCATCTCCGTCGCAGACCAAAAATAAATAAAAAGCCCTAAGGAATTCAAAATATATGTGTGTGTGTGTGTGTGTGTGTGTGTGTGATACCAAAATTACTAATGTAATTAAGGAATTTTAATGGTAAATACCATTCTCTATCCCATCCAAAACTTTCTCGGCTGGCCGAGAGACCCGAGCCTCCTCCTCCTCCTCGAGCTCCCTGGCCTAACTTTCTCGCACAACACCCACCCTCCATAAACCAAAAGGCCAGACCCGCCCAGCAGCATCAGCGCCGCCCCCGCCTTCTGCCTCCCGTCGAATCCGCTTAAGAAGCCGATCGTCTCCACATCTTGCTCATCGAACTCCGAAGCTGTCACCCTTTCCTCATACCCGACAGAGAGTGCCCCCGGTGATGGAGCTGGCGGGGTCCACGCAGTCGATCCTAGCAGTTCCGCGCCGGATGACGGGGCCGGTGGGGTTTGTGGGGTCAATCCCGGCGGTTCCGCAGCAGATGATGGTGCCGGCGGCAATTGCAAAGAAGAAGGAGCGGGCGTTGCAATCAGAAGAATGATCGAGGAGAAGAGCATGGAGCGGAGAACTTTGGCCATATCATTTGGTGTCAAACACAAAGCTAAGCTGAGAAGTTTGGGAGACTTTATGACCCTAAATTTTGAGGTGCCGTGAGAAAGACAATGAGATGGGACAAGAAGTTCGATTGATAATAGGGACGGAGAGCAAAGGCCAAAAAGAAAAGGATAGATTTCGTGGAAAAGTTCGAAGATAGAGTAAATAGTGAGTCGGCAGGCCCTTATAAAACCATCAACAATCTTCATAGTCTTTTATCGCATATGATATTTGTTGAAAATTCCATAATGAAGTAAGGTTTGACACTTAATATGTATTTTTATGTCATAATTGTCTAATTTTGTAATCTTTTCATTCCAAGATTGAAGTATCGAACACGACATGTTTATTAATCATGTCATGAGTTTGAAACTCGAACGACATATGAGTATATATAAAAGCATGGTCAATTGTATTTAAGTGTGTCTAAATGCATACAAACTTGTCATGTCGACGTCCCTAAAACATGAACATGGTTTGATCAAATGTACTATGCCTATGCTCTAAGCCATTCAATTACCTTTAATGAAATAACCATAATCCAAACTGTTTGTGCACCTTTAAAATCATAGATAGACTCAGTAATCTATTCTTTTTCGCTTGATGGAATGAATCTCTGAAAAGCATCACATTCATGGCTAAAATTCTCAATTTGAGACCTGATTTACAACTCAGCAGTTCATTTCTACCGAAAGAATTGCAGCTCCAAGCTGTAAATGGTGAATTAAACAAAAGCTATCAGTCACCTACGAAATGCCAACGTCTTTGGAGTCAAACAACCCAGCCAAACTCCAATTTTTCTCTCCAAGTACGAATTCCTCATCACCACTTCCGAAATCGAAACGAGCGCTCGTCTCGCTCGCGACTGCAGACGAACAAGCTCAACTAAAACGAGCTCTCACGGCCCTCGCGCTAGAAAAGCAGTGCAAAACCTACTTCTGCATACCGAGGTCAACTCCTAGAAGGCTCGCGACAAGCTAAAAAATAAAGAAGAGAAATCGACAATCGAGGAGGCATGAGGGGCCGCGCGCGCGCACAGCTCTGGCAACGAAGAAGAGAACGATCGATCGATCGATCGAAGACAGCACCTGCAGAGATCGACGAGGAGCTCCTGCGAGGGGAGGCCGTTCTTGGACTGAGCGCTCGAGGATCGATGGAGGGACGACATCGGCGAGTTACTCAGCGGATCAGGAAGCTTCTTTTTTTTTTTTTTTTTCTTTTCACACTTTGCGATGGGAGGAGGCATGAGGCGGCTGCACTGTCTTCCACCACCGCTTCTCCTTCTTCTTTTTCCTCCTCCTCCTCGCAACGGTGATTGGCGCTCCATTCAATTTTCTTCCTCGGCTGTGACAGTCTACAGTGTCGCAGCTTCAGGTGGAGCCATTCGGCTTTTACCCGAACCAGAACTAGGTTATCGAACTTGCACAGCTGAGCCCCCGCCAAAAGGTTGTACCTATCCCCCATGTTATAATCTTTCCACAAATGATCCTGAACTTTATCTTATTATAAAAATCGTCCCTGAATTTTTTATTTATCCAATTGGTAACTATATTTTAGTCCAACATATAATGTCGCCTCCGAACTTTTAATTTGTTAATGTGGTCCATAAACTTTTAATACATCTTTAAATGCGATATTGTATATTGGGTTAAAATTCAATGATCATATCAAACAAATTAGAATTTTATAGGCAAAATGTATATCAAGTTAAAGTTTATGGATTGTTTATATCATTCTCTCTTTAAAATTCACAAATCCGAAGAATCTCACATGTTACGCATATAAATGTCTTTATCATTAATTATGCTTTTGCTAACTTTTTGATACTTTAAATCATAGTAATGAAAAATAACGACTCAATATGAATATTTGTAGAGGGTTTAAGACATAAGATCCCTAGCTCCAATTGTCTCTTCCATTATAAAAAGGGACAAGGGCAAGTGCAATGAACTTGAATAAGGGTAGCAAAATTGAGCTGCATCAGCAAAACTTACAAGAAAAAGAGAGATCTTTGATATTGCTTTAGCAAGATCCAAATTAAGCTTTGTCAAGAGCAACATTACGAATTAGATGTGTTAAGGGAAGAGCTAAGCGTTAGATCGACTTGGGAATCGCCCGATTTGGTTCGATTTTGAGGAATCTATTCGTCGGACTAGATCAGCTTGATTCTTAGTTCTCAAGGGTGTAACCGTCAAAACGCTCTAGGTTGAACCCCTTTTGAAATGGTTTTGCACCAATTAATTATAAAGGAAGAGCATTGCATTCACCTAGATTTGAACCATGGTGTCCACTTTGAAGAAACACTTCAATAAGTATCTTTCATAACTATTTCTTTATTTTAAAAAAAATGCAATTCTAATATTTATGATAATTTTTCGTATTTTTTTAAAAAAAAGAAAAGCAACTAGTTTTTTAGTACAATCGATAACATACCAGCTCAATTCTTAATTCCAATCTTTCGAAACTTGGGAATCATTAAGTCAATTTTTTATTCTAGGTTGCAAACTGACGCACGTTGATATCCCTTACTGCTAGCTGAGGATAGAAGCGGGAGTGAAATTTTCTTAGATTAGATTAATCAAAGATATAGTTGGAAATTCGGAAAGTGTAGAAATTGGTCAATTCTTTGATACGTTGAGGGCAAAGTTGGAAGTTGAATTAATTTATATCAAATGCACTTTCAGAGCCAAATTGAAAATCTTGAAAGTCCGAAAACAAACTGATTCTCCGTATTTTTATAAGTTGTACAATTTTTAGTAAACCTAGATATGTAGCATAAAATGAATAGTTTCAAAGAATTATATTTAATTTTTTCGCATAAAATGAACGATTTAAAAAATATTTTTTTAATAAAAATTGTTCAAACACTTGAGATAATTAGCAAATGAATATTATTTTCATTATCTGATAATAATTTATATATAAATATTTTCGCATATAGTCATTCATTTTTATTAATAGATATAAATTATTAATATTAATAAAATTAAGTCGGTATTTTTTTTGGGGGGTGTGTAAAGACAAAACAGCCCCTATAATGGAACGGAAGAGGCGAGGCCCGTTGACGAGTGGGCGCGCCAAAGCTTTACGAGTTACGCCTCGGCATCTCACCATCCTCCTCCTTCTGTCTTCACCTGCTCCTCTCGATCGACCGACCCGAATCGCACATTCCCAAGTTCCCAGACGCGAAGACCACCTCCCTCCGATCCACATGTGACCCAGGACATGGCCGAGCTCTGCAAAGCCACTCGGAGCTTCATGGCTCTTCCCTTCTCTCGCCTCAAAACTCCATCAGATGAGTCCAGAGGCGTTTCTTGCATCCTCTCTCACGGTTTCATGTCGTTCACAGCCACTCCTGCGGCTCAGCAATTTAACATCCCTCTCCTCTTCGTTTGGACCACCTCTGCTTCTTCCTTCTTGGCCCCCAAATATTATCTCGCCATCATGGACAAGCTGCGTCCTCTTTCGCCCCCTAAAGGTGAGCGACGCTCTCGTATTTCAAGTTGTACAAATTCACTCTCCATATGTGGCATGGATTCGTGGTGTACTGCAACAAAATCTTGTTGGGTGTTCAAGTATTTAAGTTTCGCCTGCTTAAATACACCAATTTATGCACCCATGTCATCACTTGAGAAACTGTACTTGTTGGAATAACGTTGGACGTACAAACAGCACATTCAAGTATAGCTGTATGACTGGTCATATATATTCTACAATTACAATACTTACAACAAAAAGTGCTTTCAAGAATTCTCGAAACATAATGTTAGGCATGCCCAAAGGTGTTGTTGGGGGCATTTTTATGATTTTCTAAGGATTAATTACCGGTTCCTAGTCCGGTTCTTGATTTGTGACCAGGTATTGTCTGAACTTGTTCATGTTCTGACCAAAAAAAAAAACAAAAGAACTTGTTCATGATTTTCTTGATTCTATGTTTTTCATTAAAGTATGAAGGATTTATGTGAAGGGAGTTATATGTAAAGCTTTGTGTAGCACATAAAAGAAATATATCATTTATGCATGCAAATGCTAGCTCTTCTGAAGCAAATACTTTCATGGATACGGTCATTGACTGGATTCCGGGCCTGAAGTGCATGAGGGTGCGCGATCTCCCAAACTCCTTCGGCGCCAAGGATGGTGACGATGATTTCCTGCTCAACTCTTTCCTGGACGTGGTTCAGAATATTACCGATCGCAATCCCACTCATCCCATGATCGTCCACACCTTCGAAGCCCCGGAGCGAGATGCTCTCAAAGCGCCCTCGTCCATTTCCACTCCTATCTACTCTATCGGCCCACTTCATCTCCTCAATCAAGTAGTACATGTTGATGATTGGAGTCATGGGCTGAAGCAAATCAAGGGCAACTTGTGGAAGGAGAACGCAGAGTGCCTTGAGTGGCTCAATTCCAAATAACCCAAATCAGTAATGTACGTGAGTTTCAGGAGCATAGCATTCTCGACCCAAGAGCAGCCGGTGGAGTTCGCAATGGGACTTGCCAATAGTAAGCAAACCTTTTTGTGGATAATTAGGCCGGACCTTGTGAACCAAGGAGACAATACTAGTGCTTATGGTGTTCTTCCTCGTGAGTTTCTTGAAGAAACCAAGGGGAGAGATTTCATCTCAGGATGGTGCTCACACGAGGAAGTGCTCAACTACCCTTCAATCGGAGGGTTCTTGACTCACTACGGGTGGAGCTCGCTAATGGACAGGTGTTTCGAAGTAGAAACTAAGGTCCCTGTGAATGGCATTGGAGCTATGGTTTGCGTGTTGTTCTAAATTGTTTGACGGCTGATGGGGACGTACAGACTCGACCAAAAGAGGCCAAAATATATCTGGAGGGAAGGGACGCAGGGATGGATCAATCGATCGACATGTCCATGAGCCTTCTTCATCAAGAAGATTTTCACCAAAAACAAAAATACACATTGAAAGTGGTCTACCAATCGATCATTGATTCTAATATCACTTGTTGAGAGGAGCAACGGATGCCCAATGCTTTTCAACTAGTCAGACCACCAAGAGAGAATCGAATCCAAGCATACTAGGCATATCTAGTGAGAACCAACTTCCACTTTAAAAACTTGAAATAATGAAATTGCCGACTCACTCGGATACATTAATTGCACCACATTAAATCTCTTTCATATAAGATACCATAGTTACAATTGACATGTGTATGTCATTGCAAACGATCATAATTTTAGAAATAATAATTTCAAGAAAAAGGTTATGTCCCTTGAGAAGAATGAAAACAATATTGCCAACCTGAAATAAAAAATCCCAAGAAATCTTAAGAGGAGAGAGACAAACAAAATAGCCAAAAAGGGATTTCAGGGGCAACAACAATTGGACAAGACAAGCCCTCTCTCGTAATCTATTTACTTGAAGATAAGCCGTGGTCCCACCACTCTACTCCAATCATGCCCATCAACAACTGATGTATCATGTAGAATAATCAGCGTCTACATCAGTAATTGATCGAAAAAACTCAATTGGTAAAATGTGAAAAAATGTAAAATTTAATTGGCACAATTAAAAATGTTTAAAACTGAATTGACAAAAATACAACAAATTTAAAACTTTTTGAACAAATCCCTATGATGAGCACTCTTTTTTTTTTAAAAAAAAGACTGCACTCAAGTAAGTGCTATGCGGAAATTATGACATTAATAGTGTTTATTTCCCTTCAAAATGCCATTGATGATTAGTTATACCAGATTTATTAATGTGGTCACCACTGTATTGAAATTGCAAGGTCCACGGTATCTTATGGACTCAAAAATTCAACTTCTATCGCATGCATGATACTCTATGGTCTCCAGAATCTAATTGCTAGAGATCTATGAGATCAGTGAGCTGAGTTTTGTACTCCTCATGCCCCCAACTAATCCATCGTTTCATGTCCGGGCTTCAACCTTCCAATCTCCTATTCACCATCTTGCGATTCTCTATATTTTATATGCGTGCGAGTTAGTTTTGAGCACAATATTGTCGAATATTTCTCTTTCATGAGGTCCAATGTATTTCATATAAACCAAGAAAAGATTTGCACCCAACGCTCTCTTGTGCCATCGTTTAAACAAGATGTACTCGCTCAAGTTACTTACGCATTTCATCCTAATAACATGTCTGTATCGGATGTTTCGATGTCCCGTCATCTTATCTTGGGTTGTTGCACTTGGAAAGTGCTTGGAGTGCACAAACGTAGCTTGGTTTGTGTTGCGAAAGTAAGCGATCAACTAATAAAATAGACAAAATAAGAAAATAAATCAAACACTAGATTTACGTAATTCAATCATAATGATATACATCCACAAAAAGAGCAACAATGAATTCCATTATTCCACTATAAATCAAACAATATAACAAAAATTATAATTATACTCGAATTACTCAAACATTCTCAGTATTTCTCAATATCAATTATATCCCATAACTCACACAGTACTTAACCCCACAATTCCTCACAAAATAATATTTTAATTTCACAAAGGAATTACACAAATCTTATTACAAGAATTTGTTGGTCAAATCACTAAAGAGCTTCTCCGATTTCACACACAAAGAAGACGCTAAGATGTAATTCAGATTGAATTGCCCACAGCCCACTCTCATCAATAACGGTGCCAGATTCAACGCATGAGCAATGAATATATTTGCAACACCGTCTGAACCTTTGCCGACTCAAATAAGGATTTTATTTCCCTATTTATTTATTTATTTATTTATTTTCGAATTTAAATTTTCACTTAGTCAAACTCGAGGTATATTCTAACAGCTCGCAGTTGCGCATCATAAATTCGGACGGATAAGAAGCCAACTAATTTATTCGTCGCCCGGAGGGAGTGGCCCAAGTTGCGTCTTGAATAATTTCTGCCCGAGACTGAGTTGATCAGTATGGTCGGTTGCTTAAATGAACGAGGCAATTTTGAGAAGAATCATATCGAGGCGAGGCGGACCCAGTCAAAGCTGGACAGCTCCACCTGATGCATTGAAAATCTCTATATATCCAAAAATGGAGGTTGAAGACGTGTAATTCGCTCTGGCTGTCTTCAGGAGTCCCATTATCCGTGTCTTATCCGATCTTTATGTAGTTTAAACCATTGTTCAGGAATCCAATGAAACCAGCCCAACATCTCGATAATTGGGGTTGCCAACTTGCCAATATATGCAAGTTCGCACGGGTAACACTTCAGCCATCGCGCAACTAAAGCACGGCGACAGCTATATCAAGAAACCTAATGTGATGCTATTTTTCAAGATGTTTTTCCTTCGAGTTAAGCTTTGAAGTCTCCGGGCATGCTTAGATTTTGACAACTTCAACAGTAGAGTTTGTTATCATCTGCTTTATGAAATATTGAGTGACCGCTAATTCATCTGCACAGTGCTTATTCACCATCAGGGAAGACAAGAAATCCAGTAAGATAAGAAGGGTCCAGTAAGTTATCGGCATTCAAGATACCAACCAACTTAACGTCTTATTTAGAACGAAGCTTTCATTACTTTTTCGGACTCCATTGGCAAATAGTGGAGCATCAAAGTAGTCCTCCAAAACATATAATGCCTTGAAACTAAATACCTCTCTTAATAATTTCTTACATTGAAGCAAGGCCAGCTTGTTAAATGAAAGGCGCTCATTTTTAGTCCGCCTGATCTTCCAGACCATAATAATTTTTTAGGATACGGAATCGCAAAGTAATGTCGATGCATTTTTGTCACATGGATCGAAATTTTAAATAGTGAAGTATAAGAGTAGTAGTTCTCCTAAACTTGTGACGCCTTGAAACTAAATACCACGCTAAATAATTTTTTTCGTTGAAGCAAGGCCAGCTTGCAAAAAAAAAAAAAAAAAAAAAAAAGAGGTGCTCAATTTAGTTGACCCAATCTTCCAAATCATAAAATAATAATTTTTTTGGATATGGAATCGCAAAGTAATGTCAATGCATTTTCGTCATATGGGTCAAAATTCTAAATGGTGGAGTATAAGAGTAGTCCTCCAAAACTTGTGATGCTTTGAGACCGAATACTATTCTAAATAATTTCTTACGGTGAAGTAAGGCCAGCTTACTAAACAAAAGGTGCTCATCTTTAGTTGGCCTGATCTTCTAGACCATAAAATAATAATTTTTTGGATACATAATCTCAAAGTAATGTTGATGCAATTTCGTTACATGAGTGGAAATTCTAAATTGTGGAGTATAAGAGTAGTCCTCCAAGACTTGTGATGCCTTGAAACTAACTACCGATGTAAATAATTTCTCATGTTGAAGCAAGGCCAGCTATCTAAACGAAAGTTGCTCTTTTTTAGTCAGCCCAATCTTCTGGATCATAAAATAATAATTTTTTTATATGGAATCACAAAGTAATGTCAACGCATCTTCGTGACATGGGTCGAAGTTAAACAATATGCAAGTTGAATCTTTCGCTTTGACTTAGGACATCCTTGGATTGTAACTATTGACGAGATAAAGAAAATAAGATTGGGGATCAAGATCCAACGTGTAATAGCTGTATTTACTACTCTTCTTTATTTAAGGAGAATAGATCTCCCCCACGAAATTGAAAAAATATGGGGACTTCTGCCGAGCACATGGGCTTCCAAGGAACTTTCTCAATCGACCAAATTACATAAAACCTCTGTTCATCTTTTCTTTTCTCTGTCCCTTCCATCTTCATATTAATGCGCTATAGTAACTCTAATAATCCAACGCATCTCTCGATGCTGTTCCTTGCCGAGAAATGCTCCATGTTAAAAGATTCCTGCGAAGTGTGCACTTTCTGCGCATTGCACCCTCTCATCCCATGAAGGAGTATATGTAGCAACCAGTCCCATTATATATATATGCTTTGGCCATCTTCTTTTTGTCAAGATGTGTATTTGCTCCAAACCATCACCCGACACACGCACCACAGAATAATTTCCAGACTGTTCTCCCACAGAGCCAATCGAAACCCACAATTTCCCCCTCCAGTTCAGCCATCGACATTCCTTCTTGACTTAAAAGCGTGCTCACAAGTCACAACCACCCTCCTAACTCCCTCCCTACTTTTTCTTGGACGCCAAACTAGTGATCCAGTGTGCGTTCTTGAACTACAACCAGGGGCTATCCTCGCTAGCTATAGGTGGTACAAGGATCGACCCTTGATCAATTCACGATGACACGTACATCTCCTTGCTCGAGCAAGGTGTTCAGGTTCGGGAGGCCTGGTTCTGGAACAGTATGGGCTTCACTACACATCATTGTAATGGCCGCGACCGCCATGATGATGTCGGTGAGTGCAAGCCCACCGGAAGATCCCATCAGATGCACCTCAAGCGGCTGCACCATAACAAATTCCTACGGAACCTTCCCTGACCGAAGCGTGTGCAAAGCAGGGGCCGCAGTGTTTCCGACGTCGGAAGAAGAGCTGGTGTGGGTAGTAGGAAATGCGACGAAGTCCACGACGAAGATGAAAGTGGCGACACGCACCTCTCACAGCATCCCGAAACTGGTGTGTCCGGAAGGGAAGGACGGGCTGCTGGTGAGCACCAAGTACATGACGAGGATAGTGAGGGTGGACCGGCAAGGGATGAGGATGAGCGTGGAGGGAGGGGTGACTCTGAGGCAGTTGATCGAGGAGGCGGCCAAGGCGGGGATGGCGCTGCCATATGCGCCCTACTGGTGGGGTGTGACGGTGGGAGGGATGCTGGGGACGGGGGCGCACGGCAGCTCCTTGTGGGGGAAAGGGAGTGCATTGCACGATTACGTGGAGGCAATGCGAATAGTGAGCCCTGGAAGGCCCGGAGATGGTTACGCCAAGATCAGGACGCTGGATGTGAATAGGAAAAGCACTCGTGCAGAGATGGACGCGGTCAAAGTGTCGCTTGGGGTTCTAGGAGTCATCTCTCAGGTACAGTTGCTCTCTGGTCTGTTCTCGTTTGGGTGCTTGTGTGACTACTTTCGTCCCTTGTATTCCTCACTTATATCACAAACCCCTGTGGTGTATCTCATGCCTTTTTCTTGTTTCATATGTTCTATGTGGTGAACCTTGATGTCGGGATTGTCACTTGGTGATATTTAAGTGAACTTGCAGCTTACTCGTTACTCTACGTACTTTGACCGCATGTATTATTCTGCACTATAGTCGGAAGAATTGGAAATCACAAAAAAGAACAGAAATTTTTTTTGTCAAATAGTAGACAAAGATTCACTTTTTTCCACTTGATTAGGGTAAGAGCGTGGTGGGTCTAACTATACATGATTGAGTTTTTAGGATTATTTCTTCCTCTATTATACGACGAAATTCATAAAATCTCATTCACTTTTATCATCTTTGAAAATGGTATATATTTTAGGCGCATGATATTAATTGTCATGCGAAGACCAATGAATGGGTCCTCCACCACAAACCTTTTAGGTCCATTCCAACTAAGAATTAAATGAGAACTAATATAAAGGACAGTTGAAGTGATTTGGGTCTTTGTAGGAAATTTTCTTCAGTGAAAAAAAAAAACAAGATAACAACGATTTCAATATTTGTATATATAATTGCAGGTAACACTGAAGCTGCAACCGCTATTTAAACGATCCTTAACGTACTCAATTAAGGGTGATTCAGACTTGGGGGAACAGGCAACCAGTTTTGGTAAACAACATGAGTTTGCAGACATCATGTGGTATCCGAGCCAACGGAAGGCAGTCTATCGCATTGATGACCGAGTCGCTCTCAATGCAGTTGGCAATGGACTCTATGATTTCACCCCATTTCGTTCCACACCTTCTCTCACTTTGGCACTAGTCAGATCTACCGGTAAATAAGTAAAACAGTGTAAGGCTAGGTTTAGTAGTTGATGTAGCCCAACTCTAAAAAAAAAATTTAATACTGTTGTGACGCTGCTCTTGCAGAGGAATTGCAAGAGTCCCTAAACGATGCTGAGGGGAAATGCAACAGTGCAAAGCTAGTTTCTTCTACCCTCGAGACCATTGCTTATGGATTGACAAACAACGGTATCGCATCCTAAGTTAACTAATGTAGTTCCATGTCATGGTGTCCCCTATTCGAGAGATTTTGCTCACATTGATTTATATGCATGTTATGATTAGGTATCATCTTCACCGGATATCCAGTAATTGGGTATCACAACAAGCTACAATCGTCAGGAACCTGCCTAGACAGTTCCCAAAATGGTCTGATTACTGCTTGTCCATGGGATCCACGGGTCAAGGGGGAGTTCTTTTACCAAACCACATTTAGCGTCGGACTCTCTATGGTAAAGAACTTCATCAAAGACATTCAACAGCTTATTGCACTTAAGCCTAAAGCATTGTGCGGAGTGGAGCTCTACAATGGCATCCTCATGCGGTATGTTACGGCCTCTAGTGCTTACCTGGGCAAGGAAGAGGACGCAATAGACTTTGACATCACTTACTACAAGAGCAAGGATCCCCTAAGCCCGAGGCTATACGAAGATGTGCTTGAAGAAATAGAACAGATTGCGCTTTTCAAGTATAACGCACTGCCTCACTGGGGGAAGAACAGGAACTTGGCGTTTGATGGAGTGATAAAAAAGTATAAAAAAGCCCAAGAATTTTTTAAAGTGAAGGAGATGTATGATCCGCTAGGGCTGTTCTCTAGTGAATGGACAGACCAAGTTCTTGGACTCAAGGAGGGTGTGAGCATAGTTAGGGATGGATGTGCACTTGAGGGATTGTGCATTTGTTCACAAGATGCACACTGCGCACCCAAGAAGGGCTACTATTGCAGACCAGGAAAAGTCTACAAAGAGGCCAGAGTTTGTACTCGAATCAATGCCAAAACGCGGTAAAGACATGATTTCATCACTCTTAGGTTTCAAGGTGGAACAAAGCTCCTCGTAGCTTCATATGGTTGCACTAATTGTGTATCCTGTGTGCTGGTACGCGGATCATATTGTATTTGGAAGGAGAATGAGATCAAGAAATTACATTGTCCCGATTGCCATGGGAGGGAACTAATTCAAGATGTACTGTTCTTGCTTTTGGCCTAGAGTTACAGTTGCCATAGCGTTTTATTGTTCCCATATCTCCATGTATTTAACAACAATTTATGTGATTTTCTTATGCAGATTGACATGCTTTGTATTGGTGCACAAGTCTTCAACATGTTAGATTGATATAATTTTGATTCGTTTCAGCTTAAAGACCGAATCAAACATATGAAAAATGTTTGGTTTACACTGTAGAGTGATAAAAAAAATTAAACCAAAGTAATAATTTGTTTTCATTTTTACCGGACGTAAAAACAATTTGTGCTTCAAGCCCGGGCCAAGAGTCCCGTCAAGTCTAATGCCAGCGGGTTGGCTTTGAACAGGCTTTGCGAGGCCCAGCTTATAGCCCCATGAGCGCGATGCTGGATCTAGCCGAGCTCCTCCTCCTCCACCGGGGAGCAGGCTTTGGCATCAGCTCTGTCAACGCCCAGTTCAACCATGCACACGCTTGCTCATGTCTCTCACCCTTCTTTCTTCTCCAGGAACCTTGACGATTCTCAATCCATGACCATCCCAGATGGCTTGCCACCTCCCCTCCTATCCAGATTTGACCCCGGAGGCGAGCATTCGGCGCTTCATGCCTCTCTTCCCTTCTCTCGGCTCATCATCACTCTCCATAAAACATCATCAGCTGATTCCAGAGGCGTTTCTTGCATCCTCCACCACTGCGGCTTGGCGG
The DNA here is from genome assembly GCA_017140615.1 of Eucalyptus cladocalyx. Classification (NCBI taxonomy): domain Eukaryota; kingdom Viridiplantae; phylum Streptophyta; class Magnoliopsida; order Myrtales; family Myrtaceae; genus Eucalyptus; species Eucalyptus cladocalyx. The sequence goes on from CM029525.1 coordinate 15,354,464, forward strand.
TTAGCACCCTTCTCATCCTCTTTTGGCCTGTCTCTGCTTCATCACTCTCGGGCGCCATCATGGACCAGCTGCGTCCTCTCGCACCCCCTACGGGTGAGTGACACTCGCGAACATGAAGCGGACAAATTACACCCTATATTCGTGAAATAGATTTGCGGTATACCGCAACAAAAATCTTGTCGGGTGCTCATGTACATACGCTTCGCCTGCTTAAATACACCCATTTACACAGTCAATGCACTTGTTTGAATAACACTACAACAGCTAAAAGCCCATGTACACAATCAATATACTTGTTTGAATAACACTAGAACAACTGAAAACCCATTTGATATAGGCGAAACACGGGAGAATTACCAAAAAAGTCCTAAACCTATTGCAATTATGCCAATTCAGTCCTAAACTTTTTTTTTTTGCCAATTTAGTCCTAAACCTTTTATAAATGTGCCAATTCAGTCCTTCCGGCCAAAATTGGCCAGCCGGAGCTTTACGTGGATGCCGGCCGGAGACAGCTGGCCGGCGAACAATTTTTTAATAATTTTTTTAATTTTTTTTCGATTTTTTTTAAATTTTTTTCGAATTTTTTTTTTGATTTTTTACCTCCTTCTTCTTCCTCTGGCCGGCCGGCCACCGGCGAGGCTCGCCCCGCCGCCACCGGGCGAAGGCGAGCCTCGCCCGGCAACGGCGAGGCCGCCGTCGCCCGCCCAAGGCAAGGCTCGACCTCGCCCGGCCCATGGCGAGGTCGAGCCTCGCCAGATCGCGGCGACGGCGGCCTCGCCGTTGCCGGGCGATGCTCGCTTCGCGGTGGCAAAAGCGGCGGCGAGCCTCACCAAGCGACGGAGGCCGCCGTCGCCCAACCAAGGCGAGGCTCGGCCTCGCCGTCGGCCGGTGAGGCTCGCCTTCGCCGGCAAGCGAGGGCGAACCTCGCCCGCCGCGGCGAGGCGGCCATCGCCCGGCCAAGCGAGCCTCGCCGATCCGCGACGGCGGCTACGCCGGCCACTAGCGAGGCCGTAACCCGGATCTCGGGCGAGGCCGAGCCTCGCTTGGCCGGGCGACGGCGGCCGCCGCCGTCGGCGGGCGAGACTCGCCTTCGCCGGTGGCCGGCGGGGGCTAGCCTCCCTCGCCGGCCGGCCGGAGGAAGAAGAAGAAGGTAAAAAATTAAAAAAATCAAAAAAATCAAAAAATTAAAAAAATCGAATTTTTTAAAAAATTATTAAAAAATTATTCGCCGGCCGGTCTCTCAAGGCCCACGCTGGGCCCGGCCGGCCAATTTTGGCCGAAAGGACTGAATTGGCACATTTATAAAAGGTTTAGGACTAAATTAGCAAAAAAAAAAAAGTTTAGGATCGAATTGGCACAATTGCAATAGGTTTAGGACTTTTTTGGTAATTCTCTCCGCGAAACACTGCTTTGTTTGTTTGAAGAAAAACTGTCTTCAAGAAATTATTTTCTAACTTTCCAATATTTTGGTGATGAAAAACTAATTGATTAATGGAAAAGAAAAAAAAAACGTGTTCCTGGAATTGAAAACAATGAGTTTATATTAAAGGAAAACGACTTTTCTTCTTGACAGAAAGAAAGTCATTTTTCTTAAATTATAAAATAAATGAAAATCAGTTGTGTTTTTTCCTTGAAAATGATATGCATAGAATGTATGTTCCTTTATTTCAGTCAAACAAAAGCATCCTTAAAGTTAAAGTAATAGTAATATGACCTTTTAAAAAATTGTTACATGGTGTAGCGATGATTCTCAAAAACATATAGGTAGGCAAGTTCAAAGGAGTTGCTAGGAGCGCACGTATTGTAATTGATGGGTTTTTTATATAACTTGTTAGGCCAAGCCAGGTTTGCCTACCCATGTTGGGTCAAACCTGGCCCGTATGAGAAGGGCCAGTAAGAGAGAGGAAGGTTATTTTTATGTAAAATAAACTGCTGTATAAAAGGAATATTGAAAGTGAAAAACCGTCAGTAGATTTGATTCCATTTCCTAATCTGGTGGGCCAGTCATAAATGTCGAAGAAGTAGCTGGTACAATTGGTAATGATTCAACGGCGGGAATGAAAAGGAGGAGGAAGAGAAGAGAGATAGTGAATCTGATTTCAAACTTGAATCTGAATCGATCGAAAGAATCACCATTAGTCCATTAAAAATTATTGATGGAAACGAATTCCTAAAAATGAATAGATATTGGGACGATCACATACTAAAAATAAACGCAGAAATAGACTCGATGATACATGTAACACTGATTGAAAAGCACATGATTAATTTTTTTTAATATTTTTTAGATACATAAGTTAATGAAAAATATATTACGCTAAGAATATTTAATCTTCACATGATATATTAAGAATCAATTACGAGATAAAGAACCATATTCTCCTAAGTCACTAAGTGATTTACCAGAGAAATAAGATATTCCATTCAAAGATGGGAATAGCCTTTGATATTTCCCCTTGAATTTAGTAGTTTAAAGTAAAGAGAAGTTTACCCGTTAATATAGCAATAACTACATTATCATTCCATGTTTTAAAAAGTCAATACTTTACATCAGCCGATGGTTGATTAGACCATTAGATTTCCAACTAAATAATGATTAATTTACCTATACTTCCAATAATGATCAATCAAATGTCTTCTTCTATGTGTTTTCATGTTGTGGAACCGCATGGAAAGTGGAAGCTAAACCCTTCAATACAACTAGAAAATGCTTGAGAGTATTGCAAGGTTCTTCGATGATTTATCCTTACTTTCGTACACAATCCTAATGACTATAAGTCCTCTGGGGCACATATAGAAGTCAATTGAGGCCCTACCATGGGCTGACACGTCTTCTACCTTTCACCAAGTTTAAAAGTAATAGAGCTCCCGTAATTAGAGAAAAGAAAGGCCTTCGTTAGTCATGAAGCCATGACCAAAAATTGGGCAGAGTTTCTTTCAAGACTAATTTTAGAGTCCTTCGAGAAAACGTTAGGGCTTTTTGTGAATTATTTTTATGAGCAGAGGAGCAACTATCCATTTTTCCTCTCTTTTTTCATATATTTTAAAGCTACTTTACAAAAAATACACCTAAGCCAAATGATATTTGCTTAGAGCATGTACATCTTGAGTCAAAGATATTTGGAAAATGCAAAGTCATTTACCTAAGATTTAACCAAACGTAGTTATAATTAGCACTTGACTGGTTCCAACTTAAATGGAAAGTACTGATGTGCAACGCAGGACCTGCTACTGAAAATGAGCCACTGCTGAGACCTCACCGCTACAAGCGAGGGCAAGCAAACTGCATCGGCATGACATGTCGTCATATTTATGCCTTACACAGACACACGAAATATCTAATTCTACCTTGGAGATTGAGGAGGAACCATTTAGTGAAGTAAGGATCCAAGAGAAGGGTTCCAGGGATGAATTTGAATCATCAAAACTACATGCCCTTTGTGTCCCAAACCCATTACTGAGCCACGTGGGTCCAATACCCAAATTGGCCAAACTTCTCCATCACAAAGGATTTTTCATCACCTTTGTCGACGCTGAGTTCAATTACGCAAGGTTACTCAAAGCAGGAGCCGGTAAGTGGCTGAATTCGAGGGGCGGTGATTGCTTTCAGTTTTTAACGATCCTGGACGGGCCCGTGCCATTGGATGCCGATGCTACACAAGATCTTGCTGTGCTCTGCGAGGAGGAAGTACATGGCCGCTCCTTTCCCACATCTCGTGTCCAATCTTGTTCATTCAACTTCTAGTACCACTACTGCACAGCTTAGGTGGAAGGCGAAGAAGGCAATTTCCTCTGCTTTCTTGCATCGTTTCTTATGGTTTCATGTCCTTGGCAACATACCCTGCTGCTGAGAAGTTTGGGTCTCATAAATTTGGGTAAAGACCTGGTTTCATCACTCTTAGGTTTCAAGGTGGAACAAAGCTCCTCACAGCTTCATATGGTTGCACTATTTTTGTATCCTGTGTGCTGGTACGCGGATCATGTTGTATTTGGAAGGAGAATGAGATTAAGAAATTAGAATGTCCCGATTGCCATGGGAGGGAACTAATTCAAGATGTACTGTCCTTGCTCTTGGCCTAGAGTCACAGTTGCCATGGCGTTTTATTGTTCACATATCTCTAAGTATTTAGCAACAATTTAGGTGATTTTCTTACACAGATTGACATGCTTTGTATTGGTGCACAACTCTTCAACGTGTTAGATTAATACACTTATAATTTTGATTCCTTTCAGTTTAAAGACCAAATCAAACATATGAAAATTTTTGGTTTACACTTTAGAGTGACAAAAAAATTTTAAACCAAAGTAATAATTTGTTTTCATTTTTACCGGACGTAAACACAATTTGCGCATCAAGCCCGGGCCAAGAGTGTTGGAAGATACGCATAAGTTTGGAAATATTTGATTAGATCAAATCATAGGGATTTTATTGAATCAATTAAGATCAAATCTAATCTGTACATTGTATCATTTCCTTTTCTTCTACACGTACTCTGTAATATAATGTAACTCTGTACATTGAATGAAAGTCAGAGAGAAATACACAGAAATTCCTATACTTTTTCTTCTCGATTTAGCTTTCCCTTCATATTTTACATGGTATCAGAGCGCCGAAGACTCTGACATTGCTTCCGCTTCATCCCCGTTGATTGCCTAGAAGAACCCTATCCTGCAAAAGCGTTACCGAGAGGAATCAACGTTTTTTTTAAGGGAATTTTTTTCAACATGAACCAACCAGAGAATCTCACCTCCAACCCAGATGAACAAACAGCAACAGCAACGACCTCACAGGCTTCCAGTGCCATTTCCGTGGCCGAACAACAATTCGGCCAACCCCAGATCCAAAATCAACATGCATATTGGCATAATGCTCCGGCTCAGTTTAATCAGGGTCAGCCATTTTCGGCGTATCCCTACGATTGGATGCCATATCCATGGATCCCGGGGACGAATCCAATCACATCATCGCCGGGATTTCAAAGTAATATGCTGAGCGACGAAGGCCTACCAACCAACACTGGGGCAGGCTCAACCATCGGCCCAGAGCAAACGGGCGGATCGAATAATTCTGGTGCGGGACCTCAGGGACAATCCACAAACCCATACCAGGGAATACCACCTGGTTTTCTTCTGTTTCCTTTCACGGCTGCCATGGGTCGACTAGAGCCTGGCGATGCACTATATGTCTCCATTGCCAACGGACCGGAGTTACGGCTCATCAGCCACCCTCTCACAGGTCCAGAGAATTACTCAACCTGGGCGCGGGAATTTCGACGAGCCCTAATCACAAAAGACAAAGAGGGGTTCATTGACGGGACCGTTCCAATCCCGACTGACGAGAAAATGGGAAACAGTTGAGAAAATGCAACCAATTGGTCAGAACATGGATCGGCAACTGCATCAACCCAGAAATCGCGGCTGGGTTACCACCCACAGAAGACTCAAAATTAATTTGGGACAGCATCCAATAAATGTACGGCAATTTGGATCGGGCAAAAAAAATTTCACTCCACTAATCGCTCAGCAAACTGAAGCAAGGAAACACATCGGTGATGTCGTGCTTCAACAAGCTTTCAGCACTCTGGAACGAGTTGGAAGCCGCTGAAGAAAAACTTGAAGGGCCCGAATCGACCCTCCAGCAGTATAAAGCCATGAAAGACAAGGAGAAGGCGACTCGATTCTTACTCATTTTGAATGATTCATATCTCACCTTTCGATCGCAGATTCTGGCAATAGAACCGGCACCAACCCTCGGCCAGATCTTCCAACTTGCAGTGCAAGAGGAGAATCAAAGGCTTGCTTCGTCGGATAGCAAGAACTCCGAAACCCTAGCACTAGCGGCAAGGGTGGAGAAGGAGAAAACCCTAGAACAGAAAAGGCAGGAGCAGTCGCTAGGGTTCGTGAAGAACCGAGGGCCGCTAGGGTTCACGAATCAGAAGGCTTATAAATGGGGCAGCGCAGACGGCCTAGATCGGATGTCGCGATCCGACGGCTCCAGAGGCGCGCGGACTCCATCTGATCTGGATGGTGGAGATGCGTCCGTTTCAAGGGGATCCAACGGTCCTCAAAATTCGAAAGGATATGAGCCAAATTTAAAAATAAAGGAAAATTATTTTGTGATTTTTGCAAGCGGCCCCATCACACAATCGACACCTGCTGGAAATTACATGGCAGGCCTGGAGAAAAAGAAAAAAGGGGCAAAGAAATATCTGCAGCAACCTATCAAATTTCAGGATCGATGAATTCTGCAAATCAGCCTATCACACGTGGGAAATATCATCAACTTATGCAAGCCTTGCAAAAATTGGATGTCCAGAAAAAGGGGAGCAGCTTTACAAGTACTTCTTATTGCCTGACAAGTACTATTTCTAGAAATACCTGAATTATAGACTCATGAGCTAGTGATCATATAGCATGTGATACAAGATTATTTTATGCTATCAATGAAGAGTTAGATGATCTTGTCACTGTGCAATTACCCAATGGAAACGCTGCCTATGTCACTACAATAGGGACAGTCAAACTTAATTCTCATATTGTCCTTACCAATCTCCTTTATATTCCGGACTTCCAATTTAATCTCATTTCAGTGTCTAAAGCCTATAAGGAAAACTCTTGTCAAGTTCTTTTCAATACTGATACCTATCTATTTCAGGCCCTTTTGATTGGGACATTGATGGGCTGGGGTAGTCTCTCTGAAGGATTGTTTTTCTGAAAAAGCTTGCCTACAAATTTTAATCTTTTTTCCTTGTAATAAGAAATCATTGTGTAACTTGACTTCCAATGATAGAAATTTCCTTTTGCACTCCAGATTGGGTCATAGCTCTCATTTTTCTTATCCCCAATGTCGAATTTGCCCGCTTGCAAAGCAATCGCATAATCCTTTCCCTTTAAGTCAAAGTCGTTCAAAAAATATCATTTCCCCACTGCATATTGATGTCTAGGGACCCTACCATACAGTAAATCATGATGGGTCTCAGTTTTTCATTACCATTGTGGATGATCACTCCAGAGCCACATGGATTTTTCTCATGCAATCTAAAAGTCAAGTTGTGTCCAACTTAAGAACCTTTATTTCCTTATCCAAAACCCAGTTTGGGAAACCTGTGCAAAGAATAAGGACAAACAATGGGAAGGAATTTTTTAATCATGAATGTGCAGACCTTCTTTCATCACAAGGGATATTGCATGGAAGCTCCTGTTTTTATACACCACAACAAAATGGAGTAGTGGAAAGGAAGCATCGTTATCTCTTGGAGGTTGCCAGAGCTTTAAAGTTTCAAGCTTCTATTCCAAATATTTTTTTGGGGGATTGCATATTGACTGCTGCTTATTTAATAAATTGAATGCCGACCAAGATCCTGGATGGACAATCTCCTTTCTAGATACTCTTTGGAAAGAAACCTGATTTGAGCCACTTTAGAGTTTTTGGCTGTCTGTGCTATGTTGCAATTGTCGGGCCCAAAGATAAGATGAGTCCACGTGCCCGCAATTGCATCTTCATGGGATATTCTACCTTGCAAAAGGGATATCGGATTTTTGATCCGAGTACAGGAGAATTTTCTGTCAGCAGAGATATTATATTCCATGAAACTATTTTTCCTTTTGCCGACCAGAACAAAAGTGGCACTGAACCAAGGCATTCTCCAACCTATTCTACTGAAGATAGATCTGCAGGTTCCGGATATATTTTTCTCCCTCCATTGACAGATACACAAGTTTTTTCCAAATCCACTACCAGCACAACACCTTTAGTGGATGTCCAGGATGAAAGATTGAATGATGAGGTTCCTTCAGATCTGCCTACTTCAGACTCATTTCCTATGGAAATTCCAAACAATGCTACATCTTCGGAAGATGATCGACCCAGACGTTCTGGTTGCGCTACTCAACCACTTACCTGGACTAAAGACTACATATGTGGAGTCAAGAATTCACCAGGTATTCCTTTTCCAATCTCATCTTATGTTTCCTTTGATTGTTTGGCCCCGACGCATTGATGTTGCATTGCTCGTATTTCTGAAGAACAAGAACCATCCAACTTCCATTAGGCAAGTACTGATCCACGATGGCAAACAGCAATGGAGGCAGAATTGAAGGCTCTCATGGATAATCACACATGGGATCTTGTTCCCTTACCTCCACATCATAAAAGCAATTGGATGTAAATGGGTATACAAGATCAAATATCGAGCAGATGGGTCAATTGAATGATACAAAATGCAACTAGTGGCTAAAGGCTTCACACAGAAAGAGGGTTTCGACTATCACGAAACTTTTTCCCCCATGGCCAAGGATGTCACAGTTCGTTCTTTTCTCTCCGTAGCAGCCTCTCAAGACCGGCCGTTACATCAGATGGATGTTCATAATGCCTTCCTCCATGGAGATTTAGACGAGGTGATATATATGGAAGTACCCCAAGTTTTACGGAGATATGGGGAGAATAAAGTATGTCATCTCCGCAAATCTTTGTACAGACTCAAGCAAGCATCCAGACGGAGATAGGGGGAGAATAAAGTATGTCGTCTTCGCAAATCTTTATACGGACTCAAGCAAGCATCCAGACGGTGGTATGCAAAATTTGCTGAATCTCTGATAGTTGCTGGTTTTCAACAATCCAAATTTGATTATGCTGTTTTCACATGGACTCAAGGTACATCATCTATCTACTTGATGATATATGTAGATGACATACTCATTATGGGGAATGATGAAATAGCCATCAAAGGCCTTAAGGGATACCTGCATTCTACTTTCCATATTAAAGATCTGGGATCGCCAAAGTATTTCCTTGGGATTGAAATTGCTCGATCTAGCCAAGGAATCTCTCTCAGCCAGAGAAAATTTGCATTGGAGATCATTTCAGAAGCAGGATTATCTGGATGTAAGCCAGCTGTGGTACCGATTGAGCAAAATGTCAAACTGACAACCGCTGATTATGATGATGAACTATCTCAGGAGGCAGATCCTATACGCAAGGATCCTTTGGCTATCAAAAGCTTGTCGGGAAGCTCATATATTTAACTATGACCAGACCAGACATAAGTTATGCTATACAGACACTTAGTCAGTTCATGCATAAGCCCAAACAGTCTCACATGAATGCCGCGCTAAAGGTCATGAAGTACTTGAAGAAATGTCCTGGTCTTGGGATTCTTCTCTCTAGGAAGTGTGACATGAAGATGACTGCATAATGTGATGCAGACTATGCAACATGTCCTATGAGCAGAAGATCGATAACCGGTTTTTGTATCAAATTGGGGGATTCTTTGCTTTCCTGGAGAACGAAGAAATAGCCAACTGTCTCGTTATCTTCGGCAGAGGCAGAATATCGAGCCATGGCTAAAACCACATGTGAAATAGTGTGGTTGAGAGGGTTCCTTCAGGATCTTGGAGTGCAGGTCAAGGGACCAACAAGATTATTCTGCGACAATGATGCGGCCCTCAAACTTGCATCCAACCCTATCATGCATGAGAGAACGAAGCACATAGAAGTAGACTGTCATTTCACCCATGAGAAAATCCAGGAAGGGATAGTCGAGACACAAGGGATTGGAACACAAGAACAACCGGCGGATGTCTTCACCAAACCTCTGTGTTAAAGACAGCATGCGTATCTCTTGAGCAAGCTAGGCGTCTTGGACATCTACAAGCCACTAGCTTGAGGGGGAGTATTGGAGGATACGCAGAAGTTTGGAAAGTTTTGATTAGATCAAATCATAGGGATTTTATTGAATCAATTAAGATCAGATCTAATCTGTACATTGTATCATTTCCTTTTCTTTTACACATACTCTGTAATATAATGTAACTATGTACATTAAATGAAAGTCAAAGAGAAATACACATAAATTCATATACTTCTTCTTCTCGATTTAGCTTTCCCTTCATATTTTGAAAGAGTCCCGTGAAGTCTAATGCCAGCGCGTTGGCTTTGAATAGAGGCCCAGCTCATAGGCACATAATGTGACATCCCGATTTTCCAATCAAATTTTCAATAAATTGAGGAGGCATTTTGTTAAGCACGCATATAGTTATTTTCCTTGAGTCGGCCACTCATGTGAAAACTAGTCTATCGGGTGAAGGCGTCAAGAGTTTTAATGCATCGATCGAGAATTTGTGTGAAGCGACCTTTCGACCGAGCTAATATGCAAGGGTCATTACGGCACAATTAACAATCGATTAGAGATCGGAGATAGGTCGACTCGACAGAGGCATGTGATCAGGCGTGGGTGATTCCACCAGATTGCACAATTCTTGTCGATCGGCACTAGACCGACTTTTCGTCGATTTGGTACCCGTGTTCGTATTTGAAATCTTGAGATTTCCCTCGAGTTGAAAGTCGCCAAGGTTTCAAAGATGTACATTGTGGCTTGAGATGATCAACCACAGTCAAATGCATGAAAATTTCTAAAGGCTACCGGTAGGTTGAGGCCGCGCTAATATCGTGCCAAAGTGAAATTAAGTGGAATTGAGATCGAATTCAGAAATTGGAAGTGCGGGTGTGTCACAAATCATTTCCGGATCATTGGCTTATCTTTAGAAGATTTTTCATGTAATCAAAGTTTTTCAGCAATTAAATCAGAAAATGGTTAATTTGGCTCGAGAAATTAGTAGGCCCGCATTTGGTCGCGCTTTTGGGACTTAAGTTGGTTCTATGGACAAGTGAAGATGTGAATTAAAGTGTGGTGACATTTGATTAATTTTATGGACTTCAATTGGACTCAATTGGAAGAGAATTGATGGGAATTGAAGAAATTGGATGTCAAGAATTGGATCCGGCGTGAAAATGAAATTGCAACCATGGAAGAGGTTGTGGAGGATTGGGTGAGTGGAGTGTGATGTCATCCATGAGGTCATGAGGTGGGCCATTTTTGGTTGGATTAAAGAAAAAAAGAAAAAGAAAAGGGAGTGGTCCCATCTATCTCTCTCTCTCTCTCCTTCCTCTCTCTCTCCTCCTTCCTTCTCTCCCGGGCGACTCCTCCATCTTCTTCTTCTTGCTGCTCGACGGAACCGAGCAGACCAGCGGAGCCGAAGAAGTCGCACGCCTCCGCCGTTCGCCGTCGCCGCCCGTCCGCACGCGAGCTGCTCCGCCCCTCCGCCCGCTCGCCGTCGCTCAGCCCGCGCCACCGTCGCCCTCTCTCCTCCATCTCCGCTGCAGCTCGGCGCACCCAGCAGATCTGAGAAGGCGTCGAAGCTGGCTGCAGCCCAGCCGGACCGCCGTCGCGCACCCCTCGCGTGCCGTCCGCCGCTCGCGCGCCTCCAGCGCGTCACCGCTGTCCGGCCGTCGTTCCGGCCTCCTTCTCGCCCAGCTCATCGTCCCGAGCTACTGTTCAGCTCGTGCAGGAGCTGCCAAAGCCGCCGTGGACCGCCGTACACCCCCGCCTCAGTCGCCGGAAGTCCCTCGGCCCATCTCGGCCCTTGTGTGCCTCAACCGGCGCCGGATCCGCTCCTTCTCGGCCCCAAACAGAAGCTGGAAAAATGGGTATGGCAGCGGACATTTGGCCCGTTTAGGCCGCCTTCCCGAGCCCGGATGCTCGGCCCGCCTTGAGGAAAGTCGATCCTCGCGTCGTCCCCGTCGTTTTGGTCCGTTCGGTTCGTTAATCCGGTGAGTTTAGCTCACCAAACCTCGCTTAGAGGGTTAATTATGCTTTTAGTGTGCTTAGCTTAAGTTAATCAAACTTAGGTGGTTAGTTTAGTTTACTTAATTGTGATTTAGATTATGATATTTGTTTAATTTAAAGCATGTTTAATTAAAGGCTAAGATAGTTTATTTAATAATAAACCTTGATGTGACATAATAGGTTTTACTTTTGATTTATTTAAATGTTTCGAAATTCTGGAATTTATAATATTATATTATATCCCGAAATTATTAAAATATTAAAAAAACGGAAAATTTATTTTTGACCCCAATTGCTCAGAATTTTCGTCTTAGATCGCACTATGTGTGTTCGGATTTTAAAATTGATGTTTGGATTTATAAATTGAGGGTGGATGACGAAAAATATTGATATTATTATTAAATTAATTTTCGGAATAAATTTAATTATTTATTAAATTCTGAAAATTTCGTCGGGACCTTGTTCTCTTAGAATTTCGTGCTGATCGCCGCTATGCATGTAGAATTGGAGTTTGATGATTAATTGTGGCAAATTGAGTGTGATTGTGATAGATATGGATTCTTTATAAAATCACAAGTGTCGAAATTGATGGGAGGTGATTAACCACCTATTAGAGGTCGTGCCCAATGAGGCGTGATGACCTATGAGAGGTCGTGCCTAATAAGAGTGATTGACCACCTATTAGAGGTCGTGCTTATGAGATGATGAACCACCTATGAGAGGTCGTGCCTAATAGGGCCGTGATTGACCACCTATTAGAGGTCGTGCCCAGTGAGGCCGTGATGGACCACCTATGAGAGGTCGTGCCCAATGAGGCCGTGATGGCCCACCTAATTAAAGGTCGTGCCGAGTGGGGCCGTGATTGCCACTGGTTATTAAACCTTCCTATAGGGTCGTGATTGAGAGCAATGATTGATTTGCTTAATTGACATGTAATTGGCCAAGTCGATTGATCGCTGAGACGATCCAAGTGGTTGAATTGTTTTGATGATGTGATTGTGCCATGGTTGTTTGGTTATCATAATTGTTCGTGGTTGAATTATATAAATTGTGCTAACTTGTAGATGAAGGCTAATGCGAGGTAAGTCTTCTGTGTGATGTGGCTAGGCCACCCGTGGCGTATTTTCTTTCTAATAGAGGTTTAGGGGGTTGAACTTGCTGAGATATCGTCTCATCTTGATTGTGGGATTAAAATTTCAGGTCCCTGGTGGACGAAGCAGCTAGATAGCTTTGGTTGACCTTGAGGAGTTGCAAAGGTGAAGTCAAGAGGATTGGAGAATGTGTCCGACTTGTAGATCGTAGGACAATTCCTTTTTAAGAGCCGGTCTTTTGTAGACTGTTGGCCGTAGACCTCTGTTTGTAATTCTGTTGAATTATGAAAGTATTATGTTGTGATTTTGTTTCTTGCTTTTCTATCCCGTATTTTATTGTCAAGGGTTTTATAATATGCTTCCGCATGTGCATTAAATATTTGATTGGGTCGGCGACTTAACCTGAGAACGTCGCATTTGAATGACCATGGTAGGATGTTGGTGCGCTCGAGGTTCGAGGCGTGACACATAAGCGCGATGCTGGAACTAGCCGAGCTCCTCCTCATCCACCAGCGAGCAGGCTTTGGTATCAGCTCTGTCGACACCGAGTTCAACCATGCACACGCTCGCTCAGGTCTCTCACCCTTCTTTCTTCTCTAGGAGTCTTGACGACTCTCAATCCATGACCATACCAAATGGCCTGCCACCTCCCATCTTATCCAGATGGGACCCTGGATGCAAGCATTTGGAGCTTCTTGCCTCTTCCCTTCCCTCGGTGAATCGTTGCTCCCCAAAAACATCATCAGATGATTCCAAAGGCATTTCTTGCATCCTCCACCACGGCGGCTCAGCGGTTTAACGACCTTCTCCTCTTCCCTTGGCCTGTCTCTGCTTCTTCGTTCTTGGACGCCATCATGGACCTGCGGCGTCCTCCGCACCCCCTAAAGGTGAGTGACTCTTGAATATGAAGTGGTACAAATTACACCCTACATTTGTGAAATAGATTTGTGGTATACTGCAACAAAAATCTTGTCAAGTGCTCATGATACGCTTCGTCTGCTTAAATACACCCATTTACACTCAATGCACTTGTTTGAATAACAATAGAACAACTAAAAGTCCATACGATATAGCCGTAACACTAGTGATACAAATTTTAGGAATCATTTGTTTGAAGAAAAACTATCTTCAAGAAATTATTTTCCAACTTTTCAATATATGAATGATGGAAAATTAATCGATTTATGGAAAAACATTTTCCAAGAATTGTAAAGAAGTTTAGATTAGAGAAAAATGACTTTCCTTTTTGACAAAAGGAAAATCATTTTTCTTAAATTATAAAATAAATGAAAACTATTTTTTTTTCTTGAAATGATATCCACATAATGTGTTTTCTTTTATTATGAAATTTTTCAGTAAAATAAAAACATCCTTAAAGTTAAAATAATACGTAATGCGACCTTTTAAAAATGGTTACATGGTGGAGGTAGGAGGTGGTATTGTTAGGTGATTTAATAGATTAATGGTGATCTGCATGGATAATTATTCATTAAGTGATAATGTATAACTAAATACATTTTTTGTGCCATTTATAGGTATGCTGCCCGTAAAAAGAACGGGCCTATAATATAACCATTCCAGTGCATTGAGAGGACCGTCTAAGGAGTGGACATTTTGCCCTCTTCTTAGTTGAGAACCACCTGAATTGACTTTTGCTTTTTCCTTTTATTCTTAGACCATGTCATTTTTTTGCATCGCTTGCTTCATTTTAAGATTGTAAAAACTAATAGAAGTAAGACAAATTGGTTAAAGAAAAAATCGCAAAGCGGAATCCATAATTATTATTTTTTAAGTTGTCGTAATAGGTTGCTTCCTTTGAAAAAGGCAAACCGATGGAAGAACCTGAGTATCCATTTATTAAACTTTTATCTAAGTAGCCTTTGATATTTCCCCGCAAATTAGGTAGTTTAAAGTCAAGACAAGTCATCGACCAAAAAAAAAAGTCAAGACACTATCCTTTAGTATAGGCATAATTACATCTATCATTCCATAATTTAAAAAACCACTCTCTCCGTCAGCCATTGTGTGATCAAATCATAAATTTTTCTACTCAATAATGATTAAGTTATTTAGGACCTGAGCAGGTCCTTAAACTGCTCCCCCCTGAATAGACCATCCCGGGGGGACTCCTCCTCACAAGCCATTTACAGGCAAGTGAGGGGAGAGTAGTATGGGATAATGGTCCCATTGGGAAACCCGGCCGAGCCCTTTAAGGGTTAGGGTCCCACCTTAGATCCCCGTGAAGCCTTTAATAATTATCAATCAAGTCTCTTCCTCAATTTGTTTTTTTATTTGGAAATGCATCAATGGCCGCCTCTAAGAAGTTGACGTGCAGCTCTCTTCTTAGTTGACACCTGCCCCAGACAAAGTCTTTTTCGTTTTATTCTTGGACCCTACGATATTTTGTATTACTTGCTTCCTTTTAAAGCTGCAAAAAATAATAAAAGTAAAATCATTTGGTCAAAGAAAAAAAAATCATAAGGTGGAATATGAGAGTCCAAAATTAAATTTATTTTTCTTTTGTGGTTGTAGTAGGTGTTAACAATCTAAATACAGATCAAGAAGAAGAGAAAAATATAAGAATTAACGAGGTTTGGCAATGTGCCTACATCCCCAAATAAGCCTCCCTAACCCTCTTTTTTATCTTTCTTTTTCTCCTTAATTATCAAGTATGTACATATCCATATATATACAATAGACAGGCTTCTTCTACAAGTTAAGCCTTTACAAATTAGGAAAATAGAATCATCTACAAATAAATAAATAAAAATTAAGTCTCATACAAATTAGGGGATAGAAAATAAAATCTCCTACAAATTAGGGAATTTGAGCTTACGCTAACCCTCCCCCTTAAGTTGGCGAATAGATATCTCGCATGCCCAACTTGTCTAGTAAGCTGTAGAACGTCCTGCTTAAAACAGCTTCCATCAAGATATTTACTAGTTGGTCTTTGGATTTTATGAATGGAAATTGAGCCTCCGCATGAGAACGTTTCGTTCTTTTTCGATTTCTGTTCTTTCGATTTGCATTCTTTTGTTTCGAAACAAAAAAAGAATAAAAATCCGTTTAGTAACACTAAGTTGTTTTTCTATTCCCTTAGAAAAAGAAAGTTAGCCCGGAAATAGATTTGGAGCAAAAACGAGAAGCAAAAAAAAAGTTGCTTCTTGTTCCCGGAACAATTTCTAGAAATAAGCCAATTTTCTTTATATTTTTTTATTCCTCTCTCTTGCCACGACCACCTCTAACCGCCCGGCCACCGTCATTCCGCCGCCACGCCCGCCCAGCTTGCCGATTGCCGCCTGCTTCATCGGGCACCCACCGTCGCCGCCCGCCACCATCGCCCGCCTCCACCGACCGCGGTTTAGCGGCCGTGCAGCGGGCGGCGACGGCCGACGATGAGCAACAGCTTGGCGATCGGCGATCCATAAACAAGAATAAAAAAAAACAAATAAATACAAAAAAGAAACTGTTGCGTTACCAAACGCATTTCTATTTTTTTTTCTATTCCAAAAGTAGAAATTTTGTATAGTTATCAAACGGGTTCTTTTACTCATAAATTGTTCCTCGTAACAGAAATAGAAAAGAACTATTTTTGACAAAAAAAAAAATAACTCTTCCCCATCCAAGAAGCGTTACCATTCGCACCTTGAATCACCTTGGAATCTAAGTTCTACTTAATAAAGTGACGATCCACCTCAATATGTTTGGTGTGATCGTGTTGAACAGGATTGTGAGAGATATCTATAGCTGCTTTGTTATCACAAAACAACTCCATTTCGGACACAGGAGTCAAATTGAGTTTTGTCTTCAGTTTCTGAAGCCATAGGAGTTCGCACGGTCCTTAGCCATTCCTCTAAACTCTACCTCTACACTTGAGAGAGCTACTACTTTTTGCTTTTTGCTTTTTGCTCTTCCAAGTAACTAAATTCTCTCCCACAAAGGAAAAATACCCCAAAATTGTTCTTCTGATTGTCACATTTCCAACCCAGTCTACATTAGTAAAACCTTCGATCTTAAGATGCCCACTCTTCTAAAATTGAAGCCCTCTCCCTAGAGCTCCCTTTATATACCGAAGGATTCGAATTACTCCATCCATATGGTCTTCATTTAGAGCATGCATAAACTAACTTACGACACCCACTACATAGACAATATCAGGACGTGTATGTGACAAATAAATTAGTTTGCTGACTAACCTTTGATATATTTCTTTATTTATAGGCACTTGATCAGAATTCTCTCCAAGTCTATAATTTTGAACAATCGGCGTGTCTGTAAGTTTGCAATCTAGCATTCTCACATCAGCCAACAAATTCAAAATATACTTTTTTTTTAGATAGAAAAATACCTCTTTTAGATGTTACTACTTCTATCAGCAAGAAGTACTTGAGTCCACCAAGATTTTTCATCTTGAACTCCGTTGAGAGCTTCCGTGTAATTTCGTCATTTTCTCTTGATCATCTCTAGTGATAATCATATCATCTACATAAATAATCAACACAGTTATCTTACCTCGACTTCGCCACAAGAATAGGATGTGATCAAAATTACTCTAAACATACCCATACCTTTTTATAGCCACACCGAACCATCCAAATCATGCCCAAGGAGACTATTTCAATCCATAAAATGATTTGCTCCAATTTACAAACCAGTCCTGGTCTTGAAGAAGGACTATAGCCTAGTGGATTATCCATATAAATCTCATCTTCAAGGTCACCATGGAGAAATACATTCTTCACATCAAACTAATGTAAAGGCCAATCTAAATTAGCTGCAAAAGACAATAATACTCATACGGTATTTAGTTTTGCAAGAGGTGAAAAGGTTTCCTGAAAATCCATCCCATGTGTCTGTGTATATCCCTTCGGGTAGTTCAACCAGCTTCTTAGTATTGTTTTTCTGTGATGCCTTTATCTCTTCCTTCATAACTTGAACCCACTCAGGATCTTTCAAAGTGTCTTGTACTCCGTTTGGAATATAAGCTGATGATACATTTGAAACAAATGCCCTTCAATGGCTTAGACAATTTGTCAACCGAAACATAGTCAGTAATTGGATAGGTGGAATTCTTCTTTCCTCCACCATCTAGTGAGTATCAATTCGAAAGCTTTCCTCGATTGTACTTAGCAGGTAATTTATATCCCACAGAAATACTAGAATCATCATGTAAACTATTAGTAGAAGAAGTTACCTTAGGAACTTCCTCAAGAGTTGGGTCAAGCACTAAAGAAGATGGGAGAAGCTATTCTGAAAGAGCTGACTGGTCTTGCAAACTCGACTCCTCGAGGACCTGACCTTCACCTGATGCGATTTACTTTGAAATTTCCAGAACATCTTACCTACATTTCAGGCCTTCTTACTCAATATCCGTCAGTAAATCCTAGCCTAGTTCGGCCCTAACTACAAGCGACAATGTTGATACTCCACTAATTTGTACTCCCTCTAAGGCCATAATACCACCACCAGTCTCCCACTAGTTCTTCTTTTCCATCTATATCTCCCCCGGAAAGGAGAACTGATGTCCTAAAAGAAAGATTGTGTCTCAAGGAATGTCAAATCCACTGTAATATGTCTTCTTAGTAGATGGATTATAGCACCAATACCTTTTTTCTGATGTAAACCATAGCCTAAAAATACACACCGCATAGTACACAGTTCAAGTTTTGTGCGTTGTGTTTTGAGGATGTGAACAAAGGCAACGCGGCTAAACACAGAGTAAATAGTAAGAATCGATGGTAAGTATACATGAGAGGAGAGAGCCTGTAATGGTGTCTGAAATTTGAATGTCTTTGATGGCATTCGATTAATAAGGTGGACTGTTGTAGCCACTACATTATCCAAAAAATGATGAGAGACATTATTTTCAAATAATAAAGACCAAGTTGTCTCAAGGATATGTCTATTCTTCCTTTCTGCTACCCCATTCTGTTGGGGCGTTCCTGAGCATGATGTTCCTAAGCATGACGTTTCATGGAGTAAGCAATACTGGAGGAAATATTCTTTGAGATACTAATTAATGTACTTCCCACCGTTATCATTGCGTGGGATCTGGACCTTCCCATCAAATTGAGTTTGCAACATAGCATGGAAAATTTTGTACACATTGGCAACTTCATCCTTAATTTTCATCAGATATAACCATGTCATTCTAGTGCAATCATCAACAAAAAGGACGAACATTGACTACCATACATAGAAGTAATCAAAGAAGCACCCCACACATCAAAATGAATCAAAGAGAAAGGAATTGCGCTTTTATTTAAAGTGATAGGAAAAGATACCCAATGGCTTTTCGCTAATATGCAAGTCTGACAATCAAACTGACGATTATTCAAACCCAAAATTAACTTGGGAAAAAAAACCTCTTCATGTAACTAAATGAAAAATGCCCAAATTGCTTGTGCTTAAGGATGAGCATCAATCTAGGGTCAACCTTGGACCGACCCTAGACTAACCCAATCCTACTAGTCTTGGTCCAGTCCCCAAGGAGACCGGGTCGATCCTTAGTCTTGGGATTCTTGAACTAAGATCGTGCGGTTGGTCCTCGATCCTAAGAGTTTATGGTTGGTCCAATCCGGACCAACCTTGACTTTATATATCTAATATATTATTTATAATTTTTTTTTATAGAGAAAACCCTAGACACATTTATGTTCTCACAATATTATTTCTAAATGGAATTGGAGAAAACCAAATTTTACTGAGGTTGAATCTACTTTTTTATTTCTCTTTCCTCCTTTCTTGATTATACTTCTACTTAATATATTGTGTCAAATTCTATATTTTCTATTAAAAAGGGGGAGGGATTAGTCACAAATCTTTTGATTCTATCTCTAATCTTCTTCACCCCTTCCCAGGAGTTCAAGTAATTTTATACTATTATTTAATAACTTAGATTTTTAATATCTTTTACAGCATCAACAACCATTATTTACAAATGAGGAAAAAAAAAATTGTGAGGAGTCCTCACAACGTCTAAAAGGGCATAAATAGCTCCCACGACATCCTCCTCTAGTACTTATTCTCTTCTATCTTATTTATCCATTTAGTCTTCAATTTGCCAAAATCGAAAGAAACAAATTCTCCACTCACCACTCGACACTCCCATCGCTCACTTTGAATCACTCGTGCCACTTGTCGCTCAATGGTTACCCTGCTTGTTGCTTCCCGCTCAACAGTCGACGCTCATCCTACTCGACGCTTGATGCTCACCCCACTCAATGCTCGTCGCTCACCTCTCTTAGCTAACCTTACTCACCACCGAACCCATTGGGTTGGTCTAGTCCTTGATCGCCTTTTCAAGAAATACAAAAAAATGAAATAAAAAAATTATCAATTGGATTGACCATGGGACTGAACCGAACCCATTGAATCAATTCGGTCCTCATTCACCTTTTCGAGAAGTACAAAAAATTAAACAAAAAAATTATCGATTGTTCTCGGGTTGACCTTGGAACTGGACCGAATCGGTTCAATCCTCTATCCCAAACTCAATAGGATCGGTCCTCGATCCCAAGAAATTGAGGACCAATACTGTGTGGGTTGGTCCTAAGGTTAGAGGGTGGACCGGTCCAACCTGGGCCATGCTCACCCCTACTTATGCTAGAGCCAAATTTGTGTTTCCCAATTTGTAGACAACCATCGGACCTGATTGACATTCCCAGAGCTAAAGTTGTCCATGTAATACAGCCCCCCTCTTAGTACCATGCCCAATAACCTCCTTCGTGAGTATACCCTAGAACAAATAGAAATGTGGATAGATTAGCACAACACAATTCAATTCCTCTACGACCTGTCCAACTAAAATTAGTTTTGTAGATAGTGATAAGACAATGAGTGTATTTGAAAGTGAGAAGGAACAGGAAATATTAACTCTAGCTCTAGTCACTATATACAACACTCTGTTAGCATTCGAGAAACTACGAGATCGAGGTTCTGTAATGCTAACAAAATCATCTACAATAAAAGTCATGATTAGTAGCTGCCGAATCAATAACCCATTGACTATAATCATTCAGTAAAGAAGCAACCAAAGCAAAACTATAGTTACCTTCACCTCTTATAGGCATCTTACTTTGTGGTTCGAGCTATGGCACTAGTGACAATTAAGGCTTTCCCACATTTAGAGATGCTTTCCCTTTGCTATTGTTCACTTCTCCCTCCACTTGTTTTTGAGCTTTGAGCTCCTTCCACCAATCAAGATATCCATGAAGCTTAAAGCACGTCTCTCGGGTGTGTTTGGCATTCCCACAATGGGAGCAATTACCAACTGGAGGGGTTTTTTATTTCAGGGCTGAACCGATCTGTCCACCTTCTGGTTTAACCAATTGTTAATTCAACTCCCAAGCTTCTTTGAGGCTAGGCTTGCCTCCTCACAATAACATTGCCATAGAATTATGGGTAATAGTCCCACTATTCAACATCATTGTCTATCATATATCCTCCTTGCAAACACGAGAATAGGCTTGCTCAACTATAAGGAATGGATGCATCTGTAGTACATCAACTCATATCTTGTCTAAATGATCATCTAAACCATCAAGGAAAATGTACACATGATCCTCCTAAATGGCTGAATTGTATCTTGCAATATCATATAGGCGTACCATCGGATTTAGGCAGGAGAAGTCAATCTCTCTCCACAACCCATGAAGGCCACTATAGTAAGCTTCAATACATCCTCTAGCCTATTTCATCCGGGTCACACACCTCTTCAAATCATAAACCTGAGAAGCATCAGCCCCATTTAAAAAAATAAAAAATAAAAAAAGTAGCAACCATTGCATCCCAAGCTGCTTCGTAGTTGGGAAGCGAATAAAGTTACCAATCAAAGAGGAAGGCTAAGGAAGGTCGCCATTAATGTATCCTAGGTTGTCCGTGCTCGTGATATACATCTCTACCACCTGAGACCATAAGCCATAATTAATCACTTCCAATTTGTGCTAATGGATCGTTCTATGCAGTATGGCAACAAAAGATGTTGCGGTGGTCTGATCGAGTCGAACAGAGTGGTAGCAACCAGGGATTATGCAGCGGCAACAACCAAGTATGTTGAATTGCAGTGGTGGCAGCGACGACGATCTGATGTGGGCAAGTCACAACGACGGCGGTGGCACAGTGTTTAGCGCTTTTCTACGTCCTTAGATCTATTTCTCCAATAACATCTTAACAATCTAATCATAGATCAAGAAGAAGATGAGAAATACACAAGAATTAACGAAGTTCAACAATGTGCCTACATCCTTGAAATAGCCTCCTAACCCTCTTTTTTTCTTTTCTTTTTCTCATTAATCATCAAGTATGTACAGACCCATATATACATAATCAAACGGACTTCTTCTATATGTCAAGTCTTCGCAGATTCGGAAAATAGAATCCACTACAAATTAAAAAGAAAATAAAATCCCCTACAAATTAGGAGCTAGAAAATAAAATCTCCTACAAATTAAGGAATTTCAGCTCACGCCAACAGTAGGCTTCTTCCTTCCACAAAATATATATAAAACAAAAAAACAAAACCAATAGAAGTAGGAACATGAATCCAATAATTCAAGAGTATCCCATGATTTAATTTTTTTACAATTTTTAGATGCATAAGTTAATGAAAAAATTACGTCAAAAATATTTAATCTTACATGATATACTAAGAATTAATTACGAGATAAAGAACCACATTCTCCTAAGTCACTAAGTGATTTACTAGAGAAATAAGATATTCCATTCAAAGATGGAAATAGCCTTTGATATTTCACCTTGAGTTTGGCAGTTTAAAGTAAAGAGAAGTTTACCCGTTAATATAGCAATAACTACATTATCATTCCATGTTTTAAAAAGTCAACATTTGACATCAGCCGATGCTTGATTAGACCATTAGTTTTCCTACTAAATAATGATTAATTTACCTATACTTCCAATAATCATCAATTAAATGTCTTCTTCTATCTGTTTTCTTGGTTTGGAACTGCATGAAAGTGGAAGCTAAACCCTTCGATACAAATGCACGTTTGATTGCTAATCTCATTTAATTAAGTATGACCATATTACTAGAAAATGCTTGAGAGTATTGCAAGGTTACTTTTCGATGATTTTTCCTTCTTTCGTACACAATCCAAATGACTATATAAGTCCCTTGGGGCACATACAGAAGTCAATTGAGGCCCTATCATGGTCTGACACATCTTCTACCTTTCAAGCTTAAAAGTAATACAGCTCCCGAAATTAGAGAAAAAAAATTCGCATCATTATAGAAAAAATCAGTATATTATGTATATATTGTGCGATGGAAGTTGACTTACACTTTATTTATTTCACGAAAAATCTTGATATTTCCATTTGGAATGAAAATAGAAATCATTTTCTAGGCGCTTTTTTCCATAGCAGGCCCCACTTACACTTATCATGGACTTTAAACGTGATTTGAGCCCAACTGTTTACTTATCATTTTCGGTTTCAGCTCATCCGTCCTTAGTGTTCTTTAATTTTTCATGTATTACTTCCCTTCTACGTCGTTCACAATAAGAATTAACCCTTTGTTGACACCTAAATTTTGGCGATTATGTCATTTATTTGTTGCATAGAAAATTACGGGTTAATTTTATTAATTGCATAGCATACATATTTAGGTTACATTTATTTTTGTTTTTTGCATTTTTTGCATTTTATTAGACGGAAGGCGGATAGTATTCAAATTAGATGGGATGTTTCAAATTTTTTTTTGAACGAAAAGCAAGTTTGGCAAGCCCATGTTTTTTTTAATGATTGAAAATTATTTCATGGGAAAATAGAAATTTTAAAAATTTTCCGAGATATGAACTTATTTTTGGATAGGGTAGATGGGTAAAAAAATATTGTGATTTGGCTTTGAAAGATTTGGATTTAGAGAAAAATTTCATTTTAATCTCGAATCCTTATCAGTAAGGGATGAATTTTGTGAAAAATATTGCGGATGTTGATTTGAGGAAGAATTTAAAAATCCAATTC
Source organism: Eucalyptus cladocalyx (assembly GCA_017140615.1). Lineage (NCBI taxonomy): Eukaryota > Viridiplantae > Streptophyta > Magnoliopsida > Myrtales > Myrtaceae > Eucalyptus > Eucalyptus cladocalyx. The sequence continues at coordinate 15,378,162 of CM029525.1, forward strand.
CTTCCCGTATAAAAGGCCATACGCGTATGAGAGGGAGGGGGCTTTTTTCCATTGGTGAAAAAAGGCAAAAAAGGAAAAAGGAAAAAGAGAGAAGTGAGTTTGAGGGGGAAGCGTAAAGGCCGAAACAGTAAATGGGTGATTTGACCTTTACTGTTCATCATCTTCCCCAAATTCGTTGCCCACCTCTGCAATTGACCGGCCGGCTCTTCTTCAAACGTGCTGCACTCGCCTCGCTATTCGACCCCAGCAACGGAGCTACACCTCACCGCGACTCAGCCGCACCCGCGGTGACCCCCGACGCGTTCGCACCCGGGCGTCGACGCCGCGCACCCCTTCCTCCCGCGACGCCAGCAGCCACGCCTAAGCCCTCTGTGACGCCAGAAGCCGTTGTTGCTGCGCCTGCACTGCAAATCCCGAGCCCTGGTGTCGACGCCGATCGTCCCCCTGTCGCTGCTGGAGCACCTAGCGCCTGCATCTGCTCGCCTGCTGTTGTTCTTCCGCCCGAAGCTCTACCCCGCTGTTCGCCATCCGAGACTGCCCAACACCGACCCACGCCGCTCGATCCGACCCGAGCCCACCGTGCTGCGCCGAGCTCTACCCCTGCTCCGCCCGAGCGCCTGCTGGTTGCCATCAGCAAAGTCGACGCCGGTGGCCGTCCGCCCTCACGTGATCCGTGCTCCGCATCCCTCTGCTGCCGCTGGTTCGCTGACTCACCTCTGCCGGAGTTCCCTTGCCGGACTGATCAACCGGTTGCCCTTGGAGACCCACGGTTCCACGGGGGAAAGGAAAGAATAAGAAAAAAGGAAAAGGGCATTAGGTAGATTTTTTTTTTTATTATTATTGCTTATCTAGTTATAGTTTTTTTATTTTCCTTTATATCTTGTTTAGTGGAATTGTCCCTCTTAAATGTTGGATTGAGATTCCAACATGAAAGTGCCCCTCAAATTAGGGGTTGTCAGTCCGATTTTAATCGAAATCCATTTGCAATCTCTTAAAAAATCGATAATCCGATCTCACGCCCGAGATTCGATTCGCGATTTAATTTTAAAATTGGTCAACCCGATCTCATACGCGAGATATGGTTCGCCAATTTTGGATATCAATCTTATCTTGCTTGATTTTTTGTCATGGTATTTAAGTCAGTTTTATTTTCGTAAAAGGAAAAGGAAATAAAAAAAATCTGAATTAGGATTAGGTTTGTTTTTCTATCTTGCATATTTAAAATATGGATTTTATTTTCAATTGTGAAAATGGAAAAAAAGTGCATTCATTTAGGTTGTTAGTTTTTATTTGAATTGCATGCTTAATTATGTGTTAGTTTTAATTTCGAATTTCATAAAGAAAAACACAAAAGAAATCATTGTGCATATTAGATTAGAATTGCATGTTTCATTTTAAATTTAAATCATCTTTTTAGATAAATTGCATTTTAGACTTAAATAATGTCTTAGTTTAAATTAGGATTTAATATGACTTAATCCCTAGTTTAAATTAGATAGAATCTTAATCTAGCTAGATCATTTTTGCATTCTTTTTAAATTTCGAATTTCATAAAATTTGTCTTAGGATAAATTAGTTGCAATTTATAGGATAGATTGCATTTTTTAGAATAGAAAAATCATGTGCACGTCATATAGAATTAGGTCCATGAAATGCACGTCATTTTAGTGATTGTTATTAGGTTCATTTCTAATTAAATTGCTCGTCATTAGAATTAGGTCATTTTGGCTAATTTAGATTGCATATCTAATTGTTGCATGTTCATTAAGAAAATCATTAGTTTTTTTTACTCATTCATATAGTTTAGGACATATTGTCATGCCATATCGTTTCATATTAGATTAGAAGTATTGCATTGCATATGGACTATATTTTCGTTGAAAAAGAGAAAACCAAAATTGAGTAATTACTTGTTAATTAGAAACCATATCTAGGATTGTTGATGTGGATTTTAATTTAACATTGCAGATGCTTTCGTTGCTTTGAGGTAAGTTCTTGCAATTTATTTACTGCTTTACTTTGGTGTTAAATTGGTGGTTTGCACACCCGCATGGTCACCTCACATGTTAGGAAATTTAAAATCAATCTAAACTGCTTGCCAAACATTTTTCAAAATAAAGAGAAAGGTACCGAAAGGGCGTTAGAGAGATCTAGTGTAATCAAGTCCCCGAACTCATAAATCTCTGGTTCGTAGGAGTAAAGTGAATCTCCCGTTACTTTACTTGGGTTTCTAATCGACCCATCAAAAATAGATTAGTGGCGACTCCTAATTAAAAATCAATTGCATATTAAGAAATTGAACATAAAGTCGCGAATCGGTATGGGCTTGGGAGAACCCGAGTTAAGTCTAAGCTTAACAATCCATTAACCAAACCCTAGGTGGTTCACACCCCGAAAAAATTGGTCGCGACACCCTTTAAGTCCAGTCAACAACTCAACTATGGCAAGCCACGCGAACTCAATTGACGCTAGAAATCGTAGAAAGCCCCACCAATTTACAATTCAAGATCGTCAACCCACCTTGATTGGTGAAATTTCTGGCCACCTTTTCTCTTTTCTTCATATTGTTGATAAGTATGGCTATAAAAATTGTAACCCACCGGTGGACAGCTGAGTTGGTTCGGCTTTGAGCACTTCATCGTAGAAGTCCCAAGGTCGAAACTCCACAACTGCTAACACGTCTTAAGTGGGGGGCCATGGTAGTAAGATCCTGTGCTAGCTTCCCCCAGGTATTGACGTTTGGTCCAGGGTGCACCACGCACTCTACGGGCCGTGGGTTGCCCAACGTAAGCCTGGTGGGCTCGGCGGATCCTGGGCATCAAAAAAAAAATTGCGTGGCTGGTTGTTTCAGATGGTGTCTATAGAGGTGGAGGGCTGGTTTTCAGGTGGTGCTAGAGGTTCACGACCTTTATCGTGGTTGGCGGTGGTTGTGGGTTGGGAACGGTGGTCAGTGGTGGCCATTTTCGCAGTTGGTGGATTGTAGCAAACAAAAATGGCAGCGACAAACGGTGTCGGTAGCTGTGAAGACGGAGAATCCGGCGGTGGCATCAAATTGGTCCTTCTTTGCAGTCGAACGGTGGTGGTGGTGGGATACATCGAAGATGGTGCTATGGATGTGTTTCAACAACATGTGAAGGATGGTGGTGGTGGCGGGATACATCGAAGATGGTGCTATGGATGTGGTTCAACATGTGAAGGATGGTGGTGCATGTTTGCCGAGCTAAGAAGACATGTCGACGGAAAGCTAAGAAGGCATGTCAACGGAAAATGATTTCCGCGACATGTTCCCAATCTTGAGTGTGAATTTTCTTCAAGATGGAAAACATCTTCCTTCACCAATTTATTTTCCGACACCAAACACCAGAAATGAATGAGATGATTTTCTTGGAAATCTTTGTCTCAAACAAAATCTTTCACCGATAAAATTCTCTATATGGCACAAGAGAAGGACATGCCGAATTCAACTTTTTTTTGACCCATCATTTGTTTACCCGCTTATACAAAAATATGAATATGCATGTATGGAAATTGGCTAGTTGGATTAGCGGAATGAAGCAAGGTGTGAAAGAATAATTTTTCTATTGGGAATAAATGGGGAATGAAAATAACCATGCACTTTAAACATGCAAACAATTAGCAAGTTCATTTACGGGTGTTTTGAAGTAGAATCTAAGGTCCCTGTGAATGGCATTGGAGGTATGGTTTGCGAGTTGTTCTAAATTGTTTGACGGCTGATGGGGACGTACAGACTCGACCAAATGAGGCCAAAATATATCTGGAGGGAAGGGACGCAGGGATGGATCAATCGATCGACATGTCCATGAGACTTTGTCATCAAGAAGATTTTCACTAAAAACAAAAATACACATTGAAAGTGGTCCACCAATCAATCATTAATTCTAATATCACTTGTTGAGAGGAGCAACGGAAGCCCAATGCTTTTCAACTAGTCAGACCACCAAGAGAGAATCGAATCCAAGCATACTAGGCATATCTAGTGAGAACCAACCTCCACTTTAAAAACTTGAAATAATGAAATTACCGACTCACTCGGATACGTTAATCGCACCACATTAAATCTCTTTGATATAAGATACCATAGTTACTGTTACAAAATCGCACATCAATTCCAGAAAAATAACGCTCGCAAACAATTTACCATACAGATTATAATAATAAAATAGCAGAATCAGATGAACACGCAGAAAATTTGTTATCGAAGTTCACCCAAACCTGGGCTACGTACGCTCCACAGAGGCACTCTGCGAATCCACTAGACTTCGAAAAAGTTGGAATACAACGACGATCTTCTCTCAAGATCAAGGCACAAAGAGATTGAGAACCATCATCAAGAAAAAACTCACTTTTTTCTTCTCTTTTTCTTGCCTCTCTATTTCCTTTTTTCAGCGTCTTGACAGTTAGAGTTTTTTTTGCCATCGCTAATATAAAGGTATCACTTTTAACCTAAAAGGAAATCTAATAGAAAAGACAAAAAAGCCCCTAAAAACAAATATTTGGCTTTATCTATAACAATCTCCCACTTGAAGACAAATATACCAAAGCACCAAGCAACTTTGCATCCATCTTCTTAAAAAAATAATAGTTGAAAAACTTGTACCTCTGCAATACTCCTCATCAATCAACATGGAGTAATACCAATGGTAGTAGTACATAAAATATGCTTTTCTCTGTCTACTACCTTGGTCATCATGTCACCTGGATTCTTCGAGCCATCAATCTTCTCGTAGCTTTAATTCATTATCTTTCAATGCCGAATTGATAAAGTGATAACGCTTCTTAATATGTCTAGTCCTTGAGTGATAAGCTGCATTCTTTGCTAAGTGCACTGCACTTTGATTATCACTCCAAAGTGTACTGATTGGCTGTTTTCGATGTAACTCCTCCATATAATCTTGTAACCTTATGATTTCCTTGGAGGCTTCTGTAATCGCTACATATTCTGCCTCTGTCGTCGATAAAGCCACTACTTTTTGTAGTTGAGATACCCAACTCACTGCTGTACCTGCAACTGTAAAGACATATCCAGTGGTACTTTTACCACTATCTCGATCACCCGAATGATCTGCATCTACATAACCTTGCAACTCTAGAGATGTATCACCATAACAAAGTGAGTAATTTGAAGTACCTGCTAGATATCTCAATATCCATTTAACTACATTCTAATGCTCTCTGCTTGGGTTTTGCATATATCGACTCACAACTCCCACTGCTTGTACAATGTCTGGTCTCGTGCTCACCATGGCATACATCAAACTCCCCACCGCTGATGCATATGGAACTACCGCCATCTCATCTTTCAAAGCCTGAGTGCTTGGATACATATCTTTGGAAAGTTTGAAGTGATTCGCTAAAGGAGTTGCAACCGGTTTTGCCTTATCCATGTTAAATCTCTTTAACACCTTGTTCACATAGTCTTCTTGCGACAACCATAATTTCTTATTTTTCCTGTCCCTGATGATTTTCATGCCTAAAATATTCTTGGCCTCTCCCAAGTCTTTCATAGCAAACTGTAATGATAACATCTTTTTCACTTCTACGATTCTCTTCATATTGGAACTAGCCACCAGCATGTCATCCACATATAAAGATAGATACACAATGTCACCATCATCATATTTGCGAAAATAAACACAGTAATCAGACTCACAGTGTGCAAATCCTTTTTCTTGCATGAAACCATCAAATTTTAAGTACCATTGCCGGCGGAGCTTGTTTCAAGCCATACAAGCTTTTCTTCAAGCGACATACCATGTGCTCCTTACCTTTGACTTCAAAACCTTTAGGTTGTGCCATGTATAATTCTTTATCTAAGTCACCATGTAAAAACGTTGTTTTTACGTCTAACTGCTCAAGATGAAGATCCTCCACTGCAACTATACTCAGCAGAACTCTAATTGATGTCATTTTCACTACAGGTGAAAATATCTCGGAATAGTTGATCCCTTCTTTTTGAGAAAAGCCCTTGACTACAAATCTCGCCTTGTATCTAATACTACCATCTGCTTCATTCTTAATTTTGTACACCCATTTGTTTAATAAAATTTTTTTACCTGTCGGCAACTTGGTCAACTCCCAAGTTTTGTTATGAAGTAACGAGCTCATCTCGTCTTTCATAGCACACTCCCACTGCAAGTGAGACGTGTCTGTCTTTGCCTCATCATAAGTCTCCGGTTCTCCCGAATCTGTATATAAGACATGGCTTAGAACAGTATTAGCTGATGGATCAAAAATTACATTTGGCTTTCTCACACGTGTAGACCTTCTCAAGACAGGTACTTCAGGGTCATTCGTTTGCTCCGAATCGATGTGTTCTTCTTGAAGTACCTCTTCATTGATAATAGGCTTATCTTGAACCTCTCTTTCATGTGAACTTTGATCTACTGGAAATATCTTCACGGGCATTGTGTCTAATTCAACATATTCTGGTTGTACTACCTTCTCACGCTCTGTTTCTATCTGACGATCCTTGTACATCTTTTCTTCATGGAATACCACATTGCGGCTGCGGATGACTTTGTTATTCTCATAATCCCAAAGCCTATAGTCATACTCGTCGCCACCGTATCCGATAAAGACGCACTTCTGGGACTTAGCATCAAGCTTTTTTCCTATCCTCCCTGTCAATCAAAGCATATGTAATACAACCAAACACCTTTAGATGTGAATAATTAATCTTTTTACCTGACCACCGCTCTTGTGGTATTTCTCCATCCAACGCACTAGATGGACTTCTGTTGATAAGATAAACAGCTGCATCAACTGTGGCAGCCCATAAGTGTAGCGGGAGACCCGCGTGTAGTCTCATGCATCTCGCACGTTCTAGAATAGTCCTGTTTATTCTTTCAGCTACACCGTTCTCTTGAGGAGTTCTAGGAATAGTCTTTAGCCCGTGTATGCCTTCTCGACTCAGATATTCTGCAAATTCCTTACTTGTGTATTCTCCACCATTATCAGATTTCAGAGCTTTAATCTGATAGCCTGTTTCTTTTTCTACCATGCTCTTCCACATTCTGAACATCCCGAATACTTCTGATTTTTCTTTAAGAGCATAGACCCAAGTCTTTCTTGTTGCATCATCAATGAATATGACAAAATATCTCTTACCACCATAAGAGAGTTCCTGAAGGTGTCCCCATACATCAGTATGAACCAACTCTAGCTTCTGGCCTTTATTTTTTCGCCCATTCAATTGAAAACTAACAGCCTTCTGTTTTTCATAAATGCAATCTCACAAAAATCTAACTCAACTTTTTGCAAATCTGGGAGTAATTTTCTCGAGTGTAACTGCTTTACACATTTTTCACCAAGATGTCACAAACGATAATGCCAAAGAGTAGATAAATTACTTGTAGCCATTGTAGTTGCAACCATATCACTGATATTGTCTCTTTGGAGAAGGTAGAGTGTACCTGTACGCTTTCCCTTTGCTACTACTCTTACCCCTGAGGTTATCTTCCACTCTCCGTAGCCAAATGTTATTACCAAACCTTCTTGGTCAAGTTTACTGGTTGAAATCAGATTTTTCTTTAATTCCGGAATATGCCTAGTTTCACGCAAAACTAGACGTCCTCCACCTGAGATGTTCACAGTCACAGTTCATTTCCCAACAATTGGACACATGTGGCCGTTTCCCACAACCACTTGTCCAAAGTCTCCACTGGCATAATCATCAAATATGTCTCTTTGCGAGGTGCAATGAAAAGAAGCGCCAGAATCAATAAACCATTTATCTATCGTCAAGTCAAACCCTGCATATAAACACAAGTTATCTAGCAAAGACTTATTGCTAACCACATTAGCACCTTGATTCTCATCTTGCTACTTCTTTTTGTAGGCTTCACACTGAAACCTCCGGTGTCCGGTTTTGTGACAAAACCAACACTCATCTTTTGCAACCTGTCTTTTACCCCTTGATTGTGATTTGCCACGACCGCTGAAATTTCCTCTACTTTTACTTCTTCCACGGTTCTCCACTGCATGAGTGCCGTTGAAAATATAGATACAGAAAAATTATCTCCACCTGAGACTTTCCCTGCACTGCGGTATTGTAGCTCTCTGGAAGAGAACATAAAAATAATAAAGCTTGAAGCTTCATATCTAAATTTATGCATGCGGATTCCAATTAACCCGTGACCTGCGTGAAACTATTAATATGCTCTGCCATAGAACCTCTATCAGATAACTTCATATTAACCAGTTTCTTCAGCAAAAATACATGATTTGATGTGGACGGCTTCTCAAAAATATTCGTTAGAATATCCATGGCTTCTTTTGCAATTTTGCTTTCGCGATGTGGTACCTGTCTTTTCGTCAACCCTAGACGAATCGCACCTAACGCCTTTCAATCAAGAATTTTCCATCCGGCTTCTTTGTCGGATCCACTTTCACCATCTCGGGTTTCCAACCCTCAAGTGGTGCATAGAGATCTTTTTGATAAAGATAATCCTCTATTTGTAGTTTCCACTATCCGAAATCCTCTCCATTGAACTTATCGATTCTGATTTTATCTTTACGCCATCCTGTTTACTTTCAATCGAACGTCACCGAAAACCCTCGATGTTCTCGATTAGCCAACCCAGGCTCGATACGGTTGTTACGAAATCGCACGTCGATTCCAGAAAAATAACGCTCGCAAACAATTTACCAGACAAAATATAATAATAAAATAGTAGAATCGAGATGAACACGCCAGAAAATTTGTTATCGAAGTTCACCCAAACATGGGCTACGTCTCCGCGCAGAGGCACTCGAATCCACTAGACTTCGAAAAAGTTGGAATACAACGACGATCTTCTCTCAAGATCAAGACACAAAGAGATTGAGAACCCTCATCAAGAAAAAACTCACTTTTTCTTCTCTCTTTTTCTTGCCTCTCTATTTCCTTTTTTCAGCGTCTTGACAGCTAGGGTTTTTTTTGCCATCGCTAATATAAAGGTATCACTTTTAACCTAAAAGGAAATCTAATATAAAAGACAAAAAAAACCCCTAAAAACAAATATTTGGCTTTATCTATAACGGTTACAACTCTCATGTGTATCTCATCGCAAACGATCATAATTCTGGAAATAATAATTTCAAGAAAAAGTTTATGTCCCTTGAGAAGAATGAAAACAATATTGCCTACCCAAAAAAAAAAAAATCCCAAGAAATCTTAAGAGGAGAGAGATAAACAAAATAGCCAATGAGGGATTTCACGGGCAACAACAATTGGACAAGACAAGCCCTCTCATAATCTAGTCGCTTGGAGATAAGCCATGGTCCCACCACTCTAATTCAACCATGCCCGTCAACATTGACGGCGTCACGTAAAACGATCGGTGTCTACATCAGTGGTTAATCGGATAGACTCAATTGATAAATTGTGAAAAAAGTTTAAAACTCAATTGGCACAATTAAAAGATTTAGAACTGAATTGGCAAATATACAACAGATTTATGACTTTTTTAACAAATTCTTGTGATGTGCTTTTTTTTTTTTTTTATGATTGTACTCAAGTGAGTACCGTACGAAAATTATAATACTAGTAGTATTTATTTCCCTTCAGAATGCCATTGATGGTTAGTTACGCCAGGTTTATGGATCTGGTCACCACTTATTGAAATTGCAAGGCCCACGGTATCTTATGGACCCAAGTGCACGATATTCTGTGGTCTCGTGAATCTAATTTTTAGAGATCTATGAGATCAATGAGATAATTTTTGTACTCCTCATGCCCCCGACTAATCTGTCGTTCCACGTCCGGGCTCATCCTCCCAATCTCCTATTCACCATCTTCCAATTCTTTATATTTTATATGCGTGCGAGTTAGGTTTTAACACAATATCGTCGAATATTTCTCTTTCATGAGGTCCAATTCATTTCAAATAAACCAAGAAAAGATTTGCACCCAACGCTCTCTGATGCCATCCTTTAAACAAGATGTACTTGCTCAAGTTACTTACGCATTCATCCTAATAACATGTCTATATTGGATGTTTCAATGCCCCATCATCTTATCTTGAGTTGTAGCACTTGGAAAGTACTTGGAGTGCATATATACGACTTGGTTTATATTGCTAAAGTAAGCGATCAAACAATAAAATAGACAAAACAAGAAAATAAATCGAACACTAGATTTACACGGTTCGCATCCACGAAGAGAGCAATAACAAATTCAAACAATATAACGAAGATCACAATTATACTCGAATCACTTAAACATCCTCAATATTTTTCAGTATCAGTTACACCCAATAACTCACATAGTACTTAGCTCCACAATTTCTCACAAAATAATATTTTAATTTCACAAAGAAATTACGCAAATCTTAACAAGGGATTTGTTGGTCAAATCACTAAAGGGCTTCTCCGACTTCACTCACGAAGAAGACGCAAGGATGTAATTCAGATTTAATTGCCCCCAGCCCACTCTCATCAACAACGGTGCCAGAATCAACGCATGAGCAATAAATGTATTTGCAACACCGTCTGAACCCTTGCCGACTCAAATAAGGATTTTATTTCCCTCTTTATATATTTATTTATTTTCGAGATTTAAATTTTCAATTAGTCAAACTCGAGGTATGTTCTAACTACTTGTAGTTGCACATCATAAATTCGGACGCATGCGAACCCAACTAATTCATTCATCGCCCGGAGGGAGTAGCCCAAGCTGCTTCTTGAATAATTTCTGCCCGAGACTGAGTTGATCAGCAATGGCGGTTGCTTAAATGAACGACGCAAATACTTGTAGTTGCACATCATAAATTCGGACGTATGCGAAGCCAACTAATTCATTCATCGCCCGGAGGGAGTAGCCCAAGCCGCTTCTTGAATAATTTCTGCCCGAGACTGAGTTGATCAGCAATGGCGGTTGCTTAAATGAACGAGGCAAATATGAGAAGAATCATATCGAGGCGAGGCGGATCCAATCAAAGCTGGAGAGCTCCCCGTGCTGCACAGAAAATCTCTATAGATCCAAAAATGGAGGTTGAAGACATGTAATTCACTTTGGCTGTCGCCAGCGAGTCCCATTATCGGTGTTTTGTCCGATCTTTATGTAGTTTAAACCACATTTCATTGTTCAGGAATCCGACAAAACCTGCCTAACATCTCAATAATTGGGGTTGCCATTACATGCAAAGTTCGTACAGGTAACACCTCAACCAACGCGCAATTAAAGCACTGCGACAGAACGTGATGCTGTTTTTCAACGTTTTTCCTTCGAGTTAGGCTTTCAAGTCTCCGGACATGTTTAGATTTTGACAAGTTCAAGCTGGAGGAACCACTTTCTTGACTTCTTTCGCAATGATCGCCTCTCCGTTTCTTCAACATTTGAGTTTATTATTCTGTTTATCGTCATTCGAGATACCAACCAACTTAATGTCTTATTTAAAATGAAAGCTTTCATTACTTTTTTCGGACTCCATTGGCAAATAGTGGAGTATAAGAGTAGTCCTCCAAAAATTGTGATGCCTTGAAACTAAATACTGCTCCAAATGGTTTTTTACATTGAAGCAAGGCCAGCTTGCTAAAAGAAAGGTGCTAATTTTCAGTCGTCCCAATCCTCCAAATCTTAAAATAATAATTTTTTTTTTTTTTTGGATACAAAATTGCAAAGTAATGTCGATGCATCTTCATGACATGGGTCGAAATTCTAAATAGTGGAGTATAAGAGCAGTCCCCCAAAACTTGTGATGCCTTAAAACTAAATACCGCTCTAAATCATTTCTGATGTTGAAGCAAGGCCAACTTGCTAAACGAAAGGTGCCAATTTATAGTCAGCCCGATCTTCCAAATCATAAAATAATAATTTTTTTGGATATGAAATCACAAATTAATGTGGATGCATCATCATGACATGAGTCGAAATTCTAAATAGTGAAGTATAAGAGTAGTCCTTCAAAATTTGTGATGCCTTGAAACTAAATACCACTCTAAAATAATTTCTTATGTTGAAGCAAGGCCAACCTGCTAAACGAAAGGTGCTCATTTTTAGTCGGCCCAATCTTCTAGATCATAAAATAATTAATTTTTTTGGATACGGAATGGCGAGGTAATGTTGAAATTCTAAATAGTAGAGTATAAGAGTAGTCCTCCAAAACTTGTGATGCCTTGAAACTAAATACCGTTCTAAATAATTTCTTACGTTGAAGCAAGGCCAACTGGCTAAACGAAAGGTACTCATTTTTGGTCGGCTTGATCTTCCAAACCATAAAATGATAATTATTTTGGATAGAGAATTACAAAGTAATGTGGATGCATCTTCGTGACATGGGTTGAAAGTCTAAATGAGCTTCTTCATCTTTGCTTATCAAACATTTGATTGGCTGGACTTGGTCGCAATTCAGCCCATTCTGCAGCTGTTCTTATCGCCTCCTGATTATGTTCCGGAGGTCAATTAGTATTTCCTTCTCGCCAAGTTGTGAAGGAGAAGGCAAACAATATGCAGGTAGAATCTCTCACTTTGACCCGGGACAAGCTAGAATTGCCCCGCGTAACTATTGGCGAAATAAATTAGCCAATTCAAGGTGAGATTGAGGATCAAGATTCAATGTATGAGAGCTGCATTCATTACTCTTCTTTATCTAAGGAGAATGGATCTCCCCCAATGAGCTAAAAAATATGGGGATTTCTACTTTGCTGTGGGCTTCCATGGAACTTTCTCAATTGAGCAAATTACATAAAAATTTTGTTCATCTTTTCCTTTCTTTGTCTCCTCCATCTTCATATTAATGCGCTGTAGTAACTCTAATAATCCAAAGCATCTCTCGATGCTGTTCCTTGCCGAGAAATGCTTCATGTTAAAAGATTCCCCCGAAGTGGTCGCCAGTACAATCATGGAGCGTGAAGGCGTGTGCACTTTTTGCGCATTGCACCGTTTCATCACATGAAGGAGTATATGTAGCACCAAGTCCCATTATATATCGTTTTGTCAGGATATGTATTTTGCTCCGAACCATCATCCTACACGCACACCGTCGAATAAATTCCAGGCTGTTCTCCCACAGAGCCAATCGAAATCGACAATTTCCCTCTCCAGTTCGGCCATCCACATTCCTTCTTAACTTAAAAGCGTACTCACAGCCACCCTCCTAACTCCCTCCCTACTTTTTCTTGTGCGCCGAACTAGTGGTCCAGTGTGCGCCCTTGAACCACATAAAATCAGGGGCTAACCTCGCTAGCTATAGGTGGTGGAAGGATCGGTACCCAATTCATTCACGATGACACGTACATCTCCTTGCTCGAGCAAGGTGTTCAGGTTCGGGAGGCCTGGTTCTGGAACAGTATGGGCTTCACTACACATCATTGTAATGGCCGCGACCGCCATGATGATGTCGGTGAGTGCAAGCCCACCGGAAGATCCCATCAGATGCACCTCAAGCGGCTGCACCATAACAAATTCCTACGGAACCTTCCCTGACCGAAGCGTGTGCAAAGCAGGGGCCGCGGCGTTTCCGACGTCGGAAGAAGAGCTGGTGTGGGTAGTAGGAAATGCGACGAAGTCCAAGACGAAGATGAAAGTGGCGACACGCACCTCTCACAGCATCCCGAAACTGGTGTGTCCGGAAGGGAAGGACGGGCTGCTGGTGAGCACCAAGTACATGACGAGGATAGTGAGGGTGGACCGGCAAGGGATGAGGATGAGCGTGGAGGGAGGGGTGACTCTGAGGCAGTTGATCGAGGAGGCGGCCAAGGCGGGGATGGCGCTGCCATATGCGCCCTACTGGTGGGGTGTGACGGTGGGAGGGATGCTGGGGACGGGGGCGCACGGCAGCTCCTTGTGGGGAAAGGGAGTGCATTGCACGATTACGTGGAGGCAATGCGAATAGTGAGCCCTGGAAGGCCCGGAGATGGTTACGCCAAGATCAGGACGCTGGATGTGAATAGGAAAAGCACTCGTGCAGAGATGGACGCGGTCAAAGTGTCGCTTGGGGTTCTAGGAGTCATCTCTCAGGTACAGTTGCTCTCTGGTCTGTTCTCGTTTGGGTGCTTGTGTGACTACTTTCGTCCCTTGTATTCCTCACTTATATCACAAACCCCTGTGGTGTGTCTCCTGCCTTTTTCTTGTTTCATATGTTCTATGTGGTGAACCTTGATGTCGGGATTGTCACTGGGTGATATTTACGTGAACTTGCAGCTTACTCGTTATTCTACGTACTTTGACCGCATGTATTATTCTGCACTATAATCGGAAGAATTATGTAAATCACAAAAAAGAACAGAAATTTTTTTTGTCAATTAGTAGACAAAGATTCACCTTTTCCACTTGAATAGGGTAAGAGCGTGGTGGGTCTAACTATACATTATTGAGTTTTTAGGATTATTTCTTCCTCTATTATATGACGAAATTCATAAAATCTCATTCACTTTTATCATCTTTGAAAATATATTTTAGGCGTGTGATATTAATTGTGATGTGAAGACTGATGAATGGGTCCTCCACCACTAGAGGTGTCAAAATGCGTCTTAGACCCATTTATGACCCATTTAAATCATAAATGGGTCATATATGGGTCACTTGTTTTTTTATAAAAAGTAGTTAAATGGATTTACTTTGATAGGTGGATTTTAAGTGGGTCTTAAGTGGGTCTTAAATGGGTCTCAAATGGGTCTCAAATGGGTTTGGTTTTAAGTGGGTCTGAAGAGAGTGACTCTCTCTTCTCTTTTTAACTTTACAAAAATAATTTTTTACAAATACCAAAATTATAATTATTTTTTATTTCAATTTTCTTTTCTTTTTTTTTTTTTTTTCCTGTTCTTTTCTTTTCTTTCTTCCTTTTTTTCTCCTTTCTTCTTCCTCCGGTCGCCGGCATGGCAATGGCCGGAGTGCCAGCGAGCCTCGAGCTCGCCGGCCTCAAGCGAGCTCGAGCTCGCCGTCGCCTAGCGAGGCTCGAACCCGCCGATCCGGCAAGACTCAAACTCGCCGGCATCGAGGCAAGGCTCGAGCCTCGCCGATTCGGCGAGGGGCGACCTCAAGCTCGCCGGATCCGGCGAGGGCGAGCGAGGCTCCGGCCTCGCCGATCCGGCGAGCCTCGAGCTCAAGGCTTGCCTATGGCCGGTCGCCGGCCGTCATCGAGGCTGGCAACCGGCCAAAGAAGAAGAAGAACCAAAAAGAAAAAATTATATTTTAAAAATAAAAATAAAAATAATTTTAAAAAATAATTTTAAAAAAATAAAAAATAATTAAAATTCGATTTTTAAAATAATTATTTTAAAAATTATAAAAATTGTCCATTAAATTTATGTTGTATAAAATTATTTTAGCAATACTATGTATATATATAAAAGAAATAAGCTTGGAAGTTTTTTAGTAATATAATCTTTAAAAAAAAAAACATAAGAATAGGTTTTCCTAAATTTGGTTTAATATGAAAATATTTTATTAATATGGGTCGGGTCGGGATGGGTTGGGTATGGATCAGGTTGAGTATGGTCGAAAAAAAAAATTAAATTAGGCTTAAATGGGTTAATGGGTCGACTCATTAATGACCCGACCCAAACCCAACCCGACCCACCCGTTTGACACCTCTATCCACCACAAACATTTTAGGTCCATTCCAACTAAAAATTAAATGAGAACTAACATAAAGGACAGTTGAAGTGATTTGGGTCTTTGTAGGAAATTTTCTTTAGTGAAAAAAAAAAAAAAAAAGAAAGAAAAACAAGATGACAACGATTTCAATATTTGTATATATAATTGCAGGTAACACTAAAGCTGCAACCGCTATTTAAACGATCCTTAACATACTCGATTAAGGGTGATTCAGACTTGGGAGAACAGGCAACCAGTTTTGGTAAACAACATGAGTTTGCAGACATTATGTGGTATCCGAGCCAACGAAAGGCAGTCTATCGCATTGATGACCGAGTCACTCTCAATGCAATCGGCAATGGACTCTATGATTTCACCCCATTTCGTTCCACACCTGCTCTCACTTTGGCACTAGTCAGATCTACTGGTAAATAAGTAAAACAGTGTAAGACAGGTTTAGTAGTTGATGTAGCCCAACTCTAAATTTTTTTTTTTTTAATAATGTTGTGATGCTGCTCTTGCAGAGGAATTGCAAGAGTCCCTAAATGATGCCGAGGGGAAATGCAACAGTGCAAAGCTAGTTTCTTCTACCCTCGAGACCATTGCTTATGGATTGACAAACAACGGTATCGCATCCTAAGTTAACTAATGTAGTTCCATGTCATGGTGTCCCCTATTCGAGAGATTTAGCTCACATTGATTTATATGCATGTTATGATTAGGTATCATCTTCACCGGATATCCAGTAATTGGGTATCACAACAAGCTACAATCGTCAGGAACCTGCCTAGACAGTCCCCAAGATGGTCTGATTACTGCTTGTCCATGGGATCCACGGGTCGAGGGCGAGTTCTTTTACCAAACCACACTTAGCGTCGGGCTCTCTATGGTAAAGAACTTCATCAAAGACATTCAACAGCTTATTGTACTTGAGCCTAAAGCATTGTGCGGAGTGGAGCTCTACAATGGCATCCTCATGCGATATGTTACGGCCTCTAGTGCTTACCTGGGCAAGCAAGAGGACGCAGTAGACTTTGACATCACTTACTACAAGAGCAAGGATCCGCTAAGCCCGAGGCTATACGAAGATGTGCTTGAAGAAATAGAACAGATGGCGCTTTTCAAGTATAACGCACTACCTCACTGGGGGAAGAACAGGAACTTGGCATTTGATGGAGTGATAAAAAAGTATAAAAAAGCCCGAGAATTTTTTAAAGTGAAGGAGACGTATGATCCGCTAGGGCTGTTTTCTAGTGAATGGACAGACCAAGTTCTTGGACTCAAGGAGGGTGTGAGCATAGTTAGGGATGGATGTGCACTTGAGGGATTGTGCATTTGTTCACAAGATGCACACTGCGCACCCAAGAAGGGCTACTATTGCAGACCGGGAAAAGTCTACAAAGAGGCCAAAGTTTGTACTCGAATCAATTCCAAAATGCGGTAAAGACCTGATTTCATCACTCTTAGGTTTCAAGGTGGAACAAAGCTCCTCACAGCTTCATATGGTTGCACTAATCGTGTATCCTGTGTGCTGGTACGTGGATCATGTTGTATTTGGAAGGAGAATGAGATCAAGAAATTAGAATGTCCCGATTGCCATGGGAGGGAACTAATTCAAGATGTACTGTCTTTGCTCTTAACCTAGAGTTACAGTTGCCATAGCGTTTTATTGTTCCCATATCTCTATGTATTTAGCAACAATTTATGCGATTTTCTGATGCAGATTGACATGCTTTGTATTGGTGCACAAGTCTTCAACATGTTAGATTAAAAATATACTTATAATTTTGATTCGTTTCAGCTTAAAGACCGAATCAAACATATGAAAATTGTTTGTTTACACTGTAGAGTGATAAAAAAAATTAAATCAAAGTAATAATTTGTTTTCATTTTTACCGGACTTAAAAACGATTTGTGCTTCAAGCCCAGGCCGAGAGTCCCGTCAAGTCTAATGCCAGCGGGTTGGCTTTGAACAGGCTTTGCGAGGCCCAAGTCACAGCCCCATGAGCGCGATGCTGGAACTAGCCGAGCTCCTCCTCCTCCACCGGCGAGCAGGCTTTGGCATCAGCTCTGTCAACGCCCAGTTCAACCATGCACACGCTTGCTCATGTCTCTCACCCTTATTTCTTCTCCAGGAGCCTTGACGATTCTCAATCCATGACCATCCCAGATGGCTTGCCACCTCCCCTCCTATCCAGATTTGACTCCGGAGGCGAGCATTCGGCGCTTCATGCCTCTTCCCTTCTCTCGGCTCATCATCACTCTCCATAAAACATCATCAGATGATTCCAGAGGCGTTTCTTGCATCCTCCACCACTGCCACTCGGCAGTTTAACACCCTTCTCCTCCTCTTTTGGCCTGTCTCTGCTTCGTCACTCTCGGGCGCCATCATGGACCAGCTGCGTCCTCTTGCACCCCCTACGGGAGAGTGACACTCTCGAACATGAAGCGGTACAAATTACACCGTGCATTCGTGAAATAGATTTGCGGTATACTGCAACAAAAATCTTGTCGGGTGCCATGTACATTTGTTTCGCCTGCTTAAATACACCCATTTATACAGTCAGTGCTCTTGTTTGAATAACACTAGAACAAATAAAAGCCCATTTACACACTCAATGCACTTGTTTGAATAACACTAGAACAACTAAAAACCCATTTGATATAGCCGTAACACTGGTTATACAAATTTTAGGGTGCGTCTATTTGAAGAAAAACTATCTTCAAGAAATTATTTTCCAACTTTCCAATATTTTGATAATGAAAAACTAATCGATTTATGGAAAAAAATGTTTTCCAAGAACTGAAAACAATGAGTTTATATTAAAGGAAAATGACTTTTCTTCCTGACAAAAAGAAAGTCATTTTTCTTAAATTATAAAATAAATGAAAACTAGTTTTTTTTTCCTTGAAAATGATATCCATAGAATATATATTCCTTTATTATGAGATTTTTCCGTGAAACAAAAGCATCCTTAAAAATTAAAATAATAGGTAATGTGACCTTTTAAAAATTGTTACATGGTGTAGCTAGGAGGTGCAATCGATGATTCTCAAAAACATAGAGATAGGCAAGTCCAAAGGTATTGTTAGGAGCGCAGGTATTGTAATTGTCGGGTTTTTTTATAAAAACATGTTGGGCCAAACTCAGCCCATACGAAAAGGGCCCATAAGAGAGAGAGAGGTTATTTTTATGTAAAATAAACTGCTATATTAAAAGAATGTTGAAAGTGAAAAACCGTACGTACGTTCACCAAGTTGTCACTAGATTTAATTCCATTTCCGATCTGGTGGGTCAACCATAAATGTCAAGAAGTAACTGGTACAATTGAAAAGGATTCAATAGTAGGAATTGAAAAGGTGGAGAAAGAGGAGAGAGATATTGAATCTGGTTTTGAGCCTAAATCTGAATCGATCCAGAGAATCATCATTAGTCCATTAAAAATTACTGACGAAAACGAATTCCTAAAAACGAACGGATACTGTAACGATCAAATATTAAAAATAAATGCAGAAACGAACTCGAGGATATATGTAACACCAATCAAAAGGCACGTGATTAAAAAAAATCATTTTTTAGATACATAAGTTAATGAAAAATATATTATGTTAAGAATATTTAATCTTCACATGACATATCAAGAATCAATTACAACATAAAGAACCATATTCTCATAAGTCACTAAGTGATTTACCAAAGAAATAAGATTTTCCATTCAAAGATGGGAATAGCCTTTGATATTTCCCCTTGAATTTGGTAGTTTAAAGTAAAGAGAAGTTTACTCGTTAATATAGCAATAACTACATTATCATTCCATGTTTTAAAAGGTCAATACTTTACATCAGCCGATGCTTGATTAGACCGTTAGTTTTCCAACTAAATAATGATTAATTTACCTATACTTCCAATAATGATCAATCAAATGTCTTTTTCTATGTGTTTTCTTGGTTTGGAAGTGCATGGAAAGTGGAAGCTAAACCCTTTAATACAACTAGAAAATGCTTGAGAGTATTGCAAGGTTATTCTTCGATGATTTATCCTTACTTTCGTTGACAATCCTAATGACTATATAAGTCCTCTGGGGCACATATAGAAGTCAATTGAGGCCCTACCATGGGCTGACACGTCGTCTACGTTTCGCCAAGCTTAAAAGTAATAGAGCTCCCGTAATTAGAGAAAAGAAAGGCCTTCGTTCGTCATGAAGCCAAGACCAAAAATTGGGCAGAGTTTTTTTCAAGACTAATTTTAGAGTCCTTCGAGAAAACGTTAGGGCTTTTGTGAATTATTTTTATGAGCAGAGGAGCAACTATCCATTTTTCCTCTCTTTTTTCGTATATTTTAAAGCTACTTTACAAAAATAAACCTGAGCTATATGATATTTGCCTTGAGCATGTACATCTTGAGTCAAAGATATTTGGAAAATGCAGTCATTTCCCCACAATTTAACCAAACTGGTCCCAACTTAAATGGAGAGTACTGATGCGCATCGCAAAACCTGCTACTGAAAAGAGCCACAGCTGGGACCTCACTGCTAAGAGCGAGGGCAAGCAAACTGCATCGGCATGACTTGTCGTCATATTTATCCCTTACACACACACGTGTGTGTGTGTGTGTGAAAGATCTAATTCTACCTTGGAGATTGAGGAGGAACCATTTAGTGAAGTAAGCATCCAAGAGAAGGGTTCCAGGGATGAATTTGAATCATCAAAACTACATGCCCTTTGTGTCCCAAACCCATTACTGAGCCACATGGATCCAATACCCAATTTGGTCAAACTTCTCCATCACAGAGGCTTTTTCATCACCTTTGTCGACGCTGAGTTCAATTACGCAAGGTTACTCAAAGCAGGAGCCGGTAAGTGGCTGAATTCGAGGGGCGGTGATTGCTTTCAGTTTTTAACGATCCTGAACGGGCATGTGCCATTGGATGCCGATGCTACACAAGATCTTGCTGTGCTCTGCGAGGAGGAAGTACATGGCGGCTCATTGGGACACGAGTCCAATCTTGTTCATTCAACTTCTAGTACCACTACTGCACAGCTTAGGTGGAAGGCGAAGAAGGCAATTTCCTCTGCTTTCTTGCATCGTTTCTTATGGTTTCATGTCCTTGGCAACATGCCCTGCTGCTGAGAAGTTTGGGTCTCATAAATTTGTGGATTATTCCTGCCTGTGCCTCATGGGGTTCATGCAATTCCGGACCAACAAGAACAGGAACTCTCATACCCCTCCCAGGTGAGTGAACTCATCCATAGCATTGATGTTTATTTATACATGCAGTTTGTTTCGTCCACTCCGCTTTACTTTGCACCAAAGACAGCATGCTTTATACCCCTTCGCATTTAATTTAAAGTGATTCACCAGGATAAAAGCAAGAAGTATGCCAAAATTTTGGGTTAGATACCCTATTGCAGATGAATCCTATGTGAGCAATGCCTATTTGGACACCCGCATTGATTCGACCCCTGGTACGAAGAACATGAGGCTACACGACATGCCAGCGTCTGCCAGATCACAGATCCTGAAGACACCTCATTCAACCACTCCATGGAAGTGACCGAGAGAGCTCATAAGGCCACAGCAACCCTCATTCACACTTTCGAAGCGCTTGAGCCAGAGGTGTTGAGCGCCCTGTCCTCGCTGATTCCTCGACTGCACACCGTAGGTCCGCTGCATCTACTCCTAAACCAAATTGCTTAGAACGACCCATGGAAGCACGTCGAATGCAACCTGTGAAAGCGCACAGTGAATGTGTCCAATGGCTAGACTCGAAGAGGTCCAGGTCAGTGCTTTACGTCAATTTTGGGAGCATAGCATCCCTGACTCACCGACAGCTGGTGGGGTTTGCAACAAGACTGGCCAATAGGCCAGATGTGGTGATGAATGCAAGTGGAATGGATGAGTATCTTGAAGAAATTACGAGAAAAGTGGGGGGTGGTTTCTCTCGGGTTGGTGCCCATAAGAGGAGGTGTTGAGTCACCCTCCCGTCAGAGGGTTCTTGACTTGCTGCGGATGGAACTCGACCCTCGAGAGCTTGTCGGCTAGAGTGCGGATGCTTTGTTGGCCGTGTCTGGCCAACCAATGTAAGTACGTCTGTGATGAGTGGGAGTCCGGGTTGGAGTTGCGAGTGATGTGAAAAGAGAGGAGGTGGAGAGGGCTGCGAGGGAGTTGATGATGGAGGGAAAGCTGGGAAAGAAGATGAAGAAGAGGGGCCATGGAAGCGGAAGGAGCTTGCGCGGGAGGCAGCTTGCTCCACTCGGTTCATCCTCCATTAATTTGCACCAGATTGTCAGAGGAAGTTTAGTCCGTAAATAATCAGTTGATGTCATGATGTGAGTTTAGTTTTATAATAAAAGAATTTGTTAAAATCATGCCCGTGGTTTTTTCTATAAAACATGAAATATTAATTTTTTATTCGTCACACGAAAATTATATATATCTTTCTCCATTATTGATAGGAGAATTATCAGACTTCTAATCGATAAATTATAACTATGTCAGTCACATATAAATATCATTATTTAAGTTTCCATGCTAGTGACATTTATATTTATAGTCCACCAATCAAACACATGGATCCATGATAGAAAAAAAGGGGAAAAACATCAATAATTTAGGTGCCATGAATAATTCAATTAATCATTCTATTAAGAGATTGCATGTCTAGGAATCTCTTCAATATACAATGTCAAGAAAACTAATAATTTCGCTAGCTGTTAGTTATTAGGTAAAGATATAATTGTATCAATTTGGATATCCCATCTTTATTTTATATATAAATTATCTATTTGATCTTCAAGTTGACTTAGACTAAACTCGCCTATCCAATTAACAATTTTTTTTCAAGCGCGACTAGAACACAGAAATGAGATTTCCACCCATTTGCAACTCCAATCAAACATCCGTGAATAGATTAGTTGAAAATTCGTGTAATATGAACATAAATGACATTTCGGGGTTATTCATGAATAAATTGGTCGTGTAAGTTGAGCAGTACTGAAAGCCCGTCACTTCCGCCACCGGGGATGCAATGCAAGTACGTAATTATATCAATGTCCACAGAGGCAATTATTAATTATATAAAGTTTGGACACATCATCTACGAATACTTAACACCTGTGATCAATGATCATTTCACGATTAATGGAAGATGATGTAAAAAGCATGATTAGTTAGTTTGTCTTGTCGAGAAAGCGAGGAGCTTGAAAGGGACGTATCCCTTCCTCGTTTATCCTTTCATCGATCCTGGATAAATCCATTCGAAACGTGGTCTTCTGCAACCTTCGGCTCGAGATACCACGTCAATTACGTCTCTCATGAACAATCCAGAAACCGAATTTCCATTTCTGGTTTCTTTCTCTCTTTTGTTGTGGGCATGACTATGAGAAAAAGTATCCAAACCATCATAAATCTATTTATAGTAAACATTTCAAATGTGTAAATTAAATGAGTTTATAATATTTTTACGTTTTATCAATTAGGTCTATCCAATTAGATTCATCCGAAAATCATTAGTCATAGATACTCTTTGGAAACATTCGTATCGTGTCGGATCCTCCGATACATATCCAACACTCAATCAATAGGTATTGAAAATCTCGACACCGCTTTCGTTCGAAAATTTGACATGTAAGTTCGGAATTTAGACACGTAATTCTAACATGCATAGGATCAGTTTTAAAAATTTTCAATAAATAAGGAATCGAAATGTAAATATGTAAATAATAAAAATAATAAATGAAAAAAAAAAAAAAACTAGTATTCTCTTTTTTTTGACTCTCACTCTCACTTCCTATAACACACATTCATCTCCAAGTTTGTTTTTTTCTCTTCTTTCCTGATACGCTCTAACATGCAAGTTCAGAATGTGGATTTCTTGCTTTTTTCCTCCAAGTTTTATGGATTATTGGAATAGGGTTGAATTTGATAATGATTGCGTGACAGTCTTTAATGTCTTTGTGAAAATAATAGTTTATTCTAAACCATTACAAAATAAATCACAAATAATTAGAAATTATTATAGGATTTACTTATTCAAAAATTTGTAGCTCACAATATAATGTTATTCTCACAACATCCCAACGACTATTATGCTAGTAAAACATTTTGTCAAATTGAAATAACGAATTATTTTAACAAACGGTTAATTGGTGTTTTTAATTTAAATTTATTCTATGCTCTTTTTTCATTATTTATTTATTCGTGAATTTGAATCAAATTAATCATAAAAATGATAATTTATCATGTATATATATAAATATACATTTAATACACAATATGTCCTAACGTATTGAAATTTTCTATTTTTTAAGAAATGATATGTCGACGTGTCATGTTGTATCACGTGTCATACGTTGATGTCAATGCTATTTAGGTCATAGGTGAAAGCTAACAAGGTCACAAGGCCCTTGTCATGCGCATGGCCCTTGCCCAGATTTGGTGAGGGCTTCACGCCCCTTGCTTGTGTTCGATGATGGTTGGCCGACGATCCTCACCGAACTTGATAGAAAAAAAAAGATAAAATAAATAAATAATCAATCTAAAAATATATGAAAAATTATCCATACCAACTGTCTTAGCCTACTAAAAAAAAAAAAAAATAAACCCTCTTACAAGACACCATCAATATCCAGGTCAACAATTTTCGACTAAAATTACCAAGCGAACTCAATTAACAAAACACAAAAAAAAAATTAAAATTCAATTGACACAATTAAAAGATTTAAAATTACATCGGTACTAGTATAATAGGTTTAGGAGACTATCCTCCTAATGAAGCTAAATTAAGATTCATCTAATAAGGATTGAGTTTTCATTCTTTATTTGTTAGGACTTTTGTTACCATATTTTACTTATTTTTGGGCCTATTCTCACCATCCGGCCTAATTAGATCTTCTTTAGAGATGCTCTTCAAAACCTTGTTAAGCAGCCGTAAGAGCGAACTCGATTTCACATATACTTAATTCCTTGATAATGTCCAACATGGGAATGCCTTTCCAAAAAAGTTAAGAGAAAAAACCCATTTTCAATTCGGACCAATCATCGCATCAGGATATGTCGTGTTAGTCACGTGATATCGCCAAATTTGACGAAATTGCCAAGATGAGAATTGAGAAAAAGACTTAAAATGTGCAAATCAACTAGGCATGGAAGACACCAAGAAAGGCGAAACGAGTATGTTTGCAGAAACAGGGATACGAAAATCGAGCAGAACCCCAGTAACATAGCCGATGTAATCATGACAAAACACATGAAATGCTGCGTTTTGGACGAGGAAATAAAGGAAAAGAAAAGGCGAGGGGAAATACCGAGAGAATCTCAAAAGTGCGGTGGCGTGTTTGTCTTTGGAAGGAGTCTGGAGTCGCTGTTCTCTCGTCAAACATGGGGGTACACATCTAGACCATTCCTGATTCGTCCGATTTATATAAATTTTCCGTGAATGGGGAAGATCACAGCCACTCTCTCTGTGTAGGAGCAATGAATGAATGGCATTTATAATTGACGGGTCAACCTCCAAACCCCAAAAGCCAACAACCAGTCCGACCTTTCCTCATTACATCATAAAAAGTCCCCCCAGCATCACGAGTTCTCCAGGGTTCTTCTCATTTCCATACCTCTCTCTCCCTCTCTCTCTTCCCTCCAGAGGCTCTCTGCAATTTCCAGATCCCCCCATCATCGCTTTTCCTCACGGTGGAAATCTGTCAGATGGTGTTGCAGTTGTTCTTCACGGTGGCCTTCTCGGCGGTGCCCCTCACGCTGTACGTGCCCCCGATGAGGAGCTTGAATCTGTTCGTGGAGACGATGGAGGACCTGCTGCGAGAGTCGAGGACCTACACCCACCGTGTCTATCCTCGCGTTCGCCATGCCTGGGTCCGCATGGTCGACTGCCTTCTTTGTAGTACGGCCTGAGCCGGATCCTCCACACCCCCGATTCTCTTGTAAATTTCTTCCTTCTTTTTTCTATTTTTCCCTTATTACTTTAGCTTCTTTTTTTCTTGGCTTTGGATTTTGGGTAGGATGTTATATAGTTGTTGGAGGGAACTGAGAGAGGCTGTTCTTGATGGTGGTGCTTTCGCTTTTTCTTTTTGGGTTTTCGGGATGATTGTCATCGTGTTCATACGATTCAAGAAATCATGAATAGAGAGCTTTTCAAGGCATATAATACTATATCCGGTCTATCTTCCTCTACAAATCTTTTTCTTGCCGCTTCTCGTTCTTTTTCAATCTATATCTGGGAGAGCAGATTGGATCATTTGTCTCCAGAGATCATTTCCGGTCAATTTCGCTCAAGGGTCGATCTTTATCGCCAGAGGAGCTGTCCAGATTGATGCAGATAAATGGGCAACGATCTGAGAGTAGTATTAGTTCTGCAACACTTGCGACTGCATGTGTGGCTTGATCTTTTACTTTTCTTAAACAAAGCAAATTCCAGAATGGAATTCGGAAAATCATGGCAAAGAAGGGAAATTGCTTTTGGTGTGGTTCTCAATCCTGACGATATTCACAACACCCCAGTAGAACCGATATTCACTAGTCACTTTTAACAGTTCCTTTCCCTCTCTTGCAAAAACACTTTGATGGAGCGGCAGAGGAACGGCGGTTTTGTAAATTGCCCACTTGCTAGTCAGAATTCGGTTCGTCATCACCCCAAATATCTAACTGGGACACGCGAAAGAAGACACGAGAGACAAAATAATCGGATAAGGCCGGTACAAAGCTCTGGAATTATCAGTTCTTATCCTCCTCAGTCCAACACCTAAAGTTCTCAGAACGAGTTATTTATAGCTAAAAGGGAATGACATAGTTTATCTTATCCATATAGTATTGGGAAATGGGCTGTGTGGTTTGTCTCATCCTGAATTCTTATCTACGGTAGAAACATGAGTTTATTGTGTCCATCAGTACAGTGAATACACGTTTGGTTATTGTATCCCCATCAATAAGGAAACTTACAGGAAAGCAACGTTGTGCGGACCAGGGGAAAAAGTTCGATGAGAAAGTAATGAATCAAAGAATGAATGAATATTCTGCTACTATACTTTGATGCCCCAACTAGAGCAACCGTTTGATGGCTCTTCCCTGTGATCTCTCTAAGTAACTACTCCCTCGAAATTTCAAGTGTCAGCTTGACAGAGTGCAGGGCTTCAGAAACCAAAGCACATCGAGCGGCCTTGCGTCTCTTCCATCAACCATAGGAACAGTTTTTCCTTTGTCAGGAGTTTCCTCCTTTGCCACCGCCCCCTTGTTCAACTTCACCTCTTGAAGGATTTGTCTCTCCTAGCAACCAGAAAATTACAGAGTCTTAATAAATATCAACATAACGTGTACATATGGGGGAATCTGAATAGTAATCTGGTTTAAAACTAGATACATGTGATATAGGTCAGTTTAGTTGAGAACTATCCGTAAAATTACAGGTTTAACGCATATGGCTGAGATATTCATAATAGGCCAATTACGTGGCTGACATTTCTAGTCCCAATTTCCACAACCAACTTCTTCAAGTTGACCTTTGTTCTGCTTAGCAAGCCCTTGGAATTGCAGCCTACCGTGTCTTCGAAAAACATCAGTCCACACAAAATGGGAAAAACAACAGAGAAGATCGCCCACAATTTTTTAGACTGGCATTCTCTGTTTGTAGAGGCATGTCCCTACATAAACAATGATGTTTAGCGTCCCTGTTGTGCATCAAGCTGGATTTGGGCTTCCAGAAATCCAATACATTCTGGTGGTGAAAGCGAGGAAAAACATGTGGGTGCTTGATTAACATTTTCTATCTCAGATAGGTAAAGTTTGAGATTGGCCTAATCAGGTCACCCCTACTAAATTTTTATGTTCCAATCTAAACGAACTCAACCATGGGAAAGCAAAACAACTCTGGATTAACATTTTCTATCTCAGATAGGTAAAGTTTGAGATTGGCCTAATCAGGTCGCCCCTACTAAATTTTTATGTTCCAATCTAAATGAACTCAACCATGGGAAAGCAAAACAACTCTGGATTGCTAATTATATGTTTCCTCATGGTTACTTGTTTTAAGGACCATAGCATATTCTTTTAAGTCAACAGACGGATGGACTAGTAGGTGTTTTATGTCATTTTCTCCGTGGGGTGTTCTAGGATGATACATCCATGTTTTTGGCCTTGTGGGTTAACTAAGTAATCCATGGAACATCCCACATAAGGCGCAAAGCGAAAGAATGCTATCTAAGGCAGAGACAAGAACGATGATAACATTTTCATCTTCTCATCCCCAGCCACATTATTCTTTTTAAATCCCTTCTGAGCAAATGAAGAAAAAGAAGATGAGGCAGTAACATACCATAAACCTAGATTTGGTAGCTTTTGATGGTGTCAATTTGCCAGGCTCGCGAGTAGCTGAAAAACACTGGGGAGTGGGAGGGCTAGTGCGGATTTGCGACAAGGTCTCCTTCCCACTGTGCCTCACATTCTCCAAGTCTATCTTGATTGGAACATTTTCTGCCTCTTCAACTCTTCTGTATGGTATAGTCATCAAAGTCAATTACCCAGTGACAATGCAGGCACATGATATGACAGAGAGATCATATGCAGTCTAATCTCCTTAAAATTACTAGGAGCTCGCTAAACGTGGCACCTCTCTGGGGCTAACTTGCATAAATTCTGGATAACTGGCCTCGAGATTTCTTCAGACGATGAAAATTAGCTTTCACCGGGTACGGTGAAACAACTTGGGCAAGCATAACCTAGCAAACTATCATTCTAGTTCACAAAAGTAGGATTTTTGTACAACACTGCAATTTCCTACTAAAGTTGCGCATGAAACCCAAAACAAGCCAGCTGATCTTTCCTCATTGCACACCCCAACATATTCATACAAGCACACAGACATGCACCCCTATTCACGCACGCGCAAGAGATTATGAGCTGAGAGAGAGAGAGAGAGAGAGGGAGAGAGGGGGATTACTTAATCCGTCGGCCCTTTTCCTTGGTGTTGCTCTTCTTCATGCCATCAAATTTCTCAATACTGACTTCAAGTAGCGGCTTTCTCTCTTTCCCTTCCCCACCTAACTCCTCCAAAACATCAATAGGTTTGTCGTTTTCTGTAGGAGCTACATCCTTCGCCGCATTCTGCTTCTCAACATTTTCTTTCTCCTTGGTCCTGGTCGCCAGTTTCTTTAGTTCGCTGCAAAATTCCGAAATCTGATTCAAAATGTCACGACCGGCGAACAAATTCCTTGCTGAGAGTGTGCTTCTGAGTCTTGGCAAAGCAGTAGCCTCCTCCAACGCATCGTCCACAGCTTTCTTCTTCTCGGTGCTTGATTTGATCGTTTCTTTAGGGATAGAATAGAGATTGAGAGGAGTAGACAAATTAGGGTTCTGGTTTTCACTATCTTGATGGGGTCTGTTGGGACTTCTGCTGGGCGGAACTCTAGACTGGGTAGCCCCTCTTCTCTTGAAGACAACATCTCTAAGGGAAAACCAAAAAAGGCATTGGATTCAGCTGAATGTACAGAGTAGTATCACAACAACCTGCTCGGAGAGAATGTCATCAGTAGTACCTTTGATTCCGGTCGCCAAGTGGAAAGATTTCATACATACTAGCCAGTCTCCGGAGCTTCACCACCCGAAAAAAAGAGAGGCAAGCAAACATTAGGACGTAAAAAACCAATCGACATGAAATATCTTTAATTATTGCTTTGGTTTGAGAGAACAGAGAATTGATGATAGAAAAGTGGATCTAATGGGGAGCTCCTGCTCTACCGAGAGGAGCACCCATTTTGAGGCGACTGTGAGGTAAACTCAAAGGTCAAGACCGACAACTCTTAGAACAATCGAATAGAAAAAGACCCAGTTGATTATGTGTATAGTAATTGAGAAATTCAAGCAAAGAACATCCAGTTTCGTCAGAATTGGGCCGGTGATTAGGGCAATTCAGGCAAGATGGGCCAGCAGCTTACATAGCTGAGATCTTGATTGGACTGCTTCTACACTAGCAAAATAAGAAAGTAACGGAAAGAAGAGATGGAGATGGGGAAACCTTGGAGCTGGAGGTGGGGGTCGATTTGAAGAAATCCTCGGCCGTCTTCGGATGCTTGCAGTCTGCGAATGAAAAAAAGAAGAAAGAAAAAAGAAACCAATTTTGCTGTGAGACGGGAGGCGTGAGGCGAAGAAGAAGAGGGGAGAGAGGGAGCGATCGAGTTACCGGGTCGGCAGAAGAAGCGGACGTCGTCGTCGTCGTCGTCGTCGTCGCCGTCGCGGTCGCCGTGGAGGGGGGAAAAGGAAGAGGAGGAGGAGAGGTCGGCCCATTTGGGGGCGTCGAAGTGCTCGTAGAGGTCGTCCACCACGAACACCGACTCGATCTTCTTCCAGTCGATCTTTGCCGGTTCCATTCTTCTTCTTCTTCTTCTTCTTCCTTCTTCTCCTTCCTTCTTCCTTCCTTCCTTCCTCTCCCCCCCACCCACCCACCACCACAACACAAAGCGCACGCGAAGGAATGCCGGGGGTGTCGGTGTCTAAATCTGGGCTGCGGGGGTTGTCGTGTCGGGGGTGGCGTCGGAGAGGAGGAATGCGGAGGAGAACCCAAGATTTCCTCTGCTCCACTCACTGTTAATCAGTTCACACTCTACAGGAACTAGGAAGGAAGGACTCTCTCTTTCTCTTGCTTGGGAAGAGAGAGACGCAGATAAGAGATAGAGATAGAGAGAGAGAGAGAGACGTTGGCGAGAGGAGAGGAGTGAACGTTACGTTACGTTAAGCCTTTAGGGGAAGGAGAGAGGTGGAGGAGGTCGCGGTGGTGTTAATGGGGGGGATGACCGTTGGGAGATTCGCTTTCATTATTTTGTATTATTCGTTTATTCCTGGAACCACCGGCCTCTGGACTTTGGGTTGGCTTTGGGGTTGGGTTAGAAAAAGCAGAGAGGAAGAAAAGCACACCCCGTCGCCCACTGGAGCTCAAAACCATCCCTCCCTTTGTGATCATCCCCCCACCCACATTCCCTCAGAAGAAGAATTACAGCTTTGACTCGCAGCACTTCTTTATTTGTTTTTTGGTCTCAAAAAGAAAGAGACCTTAGGCACCCGTTAACCCACCGTGCCAATCCAATGTGGCGACAGACATGGACTATGCACCTCACGTGTTGCTCACCTAAGATCCAAACCCGACGAGAATTTGTTTCTTCATGCCCTTGTTAAAATTTGATTTTTTTTCTCTCTCAAATTGTGGGAATAATTAGGATAGACGAACTTCTCACTATCGCCTTCTTCCTCTTCCAATACCAACAACCCTAAATTTATGTCCCTCTAATCCCTCATTTTGCCCCCAAATGAAGAACCCCCCCGCCTGCAATTGAACATGAATGACCCTCGTTTTTCCCATAATTCTGAAGGACGCCTCCCTCATTTTGCCCTATTTGCCAAGTTATTACGGCATGAGGTGCGCGGTCCAAGTCTATCACCGTGCCAGCATTTTAACGGTGGAATTGCTCGGCAACTTAATAGGTGTCGATCCCAAATGAAACTTAGTGCGTTTTATTTTAGACACAGGAAAGTTCATGTTGGATTAGGCATATAGCCATAAATTAGAGCCTTTTTCAAGGAATTAGGCCGAACAATGGCACGAGAGTTATGATTTGCACAGGCAGACTCAACATCCTGACTTTGTCTGTGTAAGAAAATATGAGGGAGCGACCAACGGGTCCGCCAATGGACTCCCGTCCTATGTTGTAGCAACCCAACCCCCTTCCCATTCTTTATTTCTTGACCTCTCTTTCTTAGCTGTACAGTACATATCCACACCGCACACCATCTCTCAAGGATAAACCAATCGACCGGTTATGAATCAAATGTTAGATTTGCATTTTCTTTTGAGACGTTCATAGCTCTTCATGGGTTCAGAATGCCTGGAAAATGGAAAAGACTTGGCAAAGCTGGATATGCTGGAGGACCTGAAACTAAAGCTACTGCATAGCGAATGTGCTCCAAGACGTTGGATCTGATAGGTAATGTATAAGATCATACAGCAAAAAAAAAAAAAAAAGAAACAAAATTAGACAAAATCCTCCGTCACACAATCGCATCTGAGAATTCGATATACACTTGCTAACATAGCCTGGAACTTACTTGGGCAATTACGATCCATCTCAACAGGACCTGCATGAGACCCGGACCACAGTATAATAGTCCCTATACCTATATCATATCTCGTGTACAAAAATCGAACCGAAAGTTTTCCTCCTAAAAAAGAAAGAAGCCTCCAGCTGCAAAACAGCCTAATCCCACCGGCATTCTCAGCAGTAGATTCATCCCTTGATCCATTCATTCCTTGCCAAATACCTCCACATTGCAGACCGGGCAAATCTGTCAGATAAATAGACGGACTGTCAGCTTTGACATGTACAGTCCATACTCAAAAGAGTAGGAGCAGGGTCATATCCTAAATGGAATGCCATTTACCTTGTTAATGCCCAACCATTTAGTGATGCATTCACCATGGTATGCATGTTTGCATGGCAGCTTTATTCGCCGATCGCCAATCTTGTACCTCATTTGGCATATCACACATCTATTTTGCAGATATGGACTACACTTGTTAGCAAAGCAATAATATATATGAAGGAAGATGCAAAAGTCCATTGTCCACAAAAACCAATATCATTAGAGAAATGTTCTTCGGTTCTAGAAGTTAGAAAATGATAAGATTAATGAGGTAATGACCCACAAAAAAAAAAAAAGTAAAAGAAGAGACAATTCCTGAAAGGAGTTAAGATAGACTTCAAAGAGCATCCCAAAAAATTAACCTTAAAAATTAGTCAATTTGCTCATGGCACTCATTCTGGTCATCCCCCAGAGGTAACATTAGAAAGCTTTTCCAGACTTGTTTGTTGCAAAACGACAAGCACATCACATATGCAGCGATGAAACTAGCGTGATTTAGGTCATGCTGATGATGCCTGAACTGCTAATGATACTCCACATCAACTTTTTTCATGAAAAGGATATTCCCAAGTAATTTAAGCGGGGCGGGTCCAAAGGAGCAAAAGAGTTCAAAGACCTTTTCCATTAAAGATTAAAACAATGCATCCATTTTATCTCTAGGAGTCCGAAGCACCAAAAAAAAAAAGCAGAATGATACCTCTCCCCCGATTTTTTTCTGGTAAAGAAACCACCGAGCTTGTATTTTGAGGTCGGAAGCGTACTAATTAGCTCTTGGGAAAGGCCTTTACTCTGAGTTCCAATTGCGTCCCCCAAATCAAGTAGTTCCTGGAAATAGGAACAACAACAATGAATGTAATCATTTACATTATCTAAAGATGACCTTCAAGTTTTAAAGAGTACTGTATTCGCAAATACACCATTCAACTTTGGTTTTTCTGAATATAGAGGCTGAGGACCAATTCCTCTTAAATTAAGAAAAACCAAACTCCTCCAAGACCTCTCTCCAGTATCTTCTATCATCTAAACAATTACAAGGCATCATGCAGTAGTCCCCATCAATGAAAAGCTTTATGGCAGACTTTATAGGTAAGAATTTAAAGTTCACATGTAGAACTTAATAGCAGTTCTGCTGCATAAAAACAAATGGCACGTTGGCTTTATACAGTACAAATATCACATGATTCTACTTTTCTCGGTAATTGTCAGAACTATCAGCTTTCGAACAAAAACACGGTGGTTATGCCTATCAACATCTCCATGGAAATTATATACATGAGCAAAAAAATTGGAACCAGTTCCTGGCACATTTCTGGACATTTTATTTCCCACATACCTGCTGGGCATCTACAAGAATAGTTTTAAAGGTCATGGTGTCTGGTCAATATTCTCAAACTACATGTATAGAGAGAGCAGAATTCATTGAGAGCTCCTTATTACTTGGAAGACATGATTTCCTTTCCACACTCAATTTATATCAGTTATATTATACATCAACTTCACTTCATATATGTTTCTACTTATAAAGAATACACAAAAAAAGGAAAATGAGTAAAATGGACATAGATACATAAATTGGATATGAAGTCATTTGAGATATCCATCTATCTATCTAAAAGCCTAACCTTGTAAATGCCAGCATCGTTATCGTTCTAGTACCCTGACACTTCCCCTATCCCCATTATGGACAGATTGAGATTTAACATTAGCCAAAACCATGGGAAGTAATTACACATATTGAGACAAACAAGGGACAGATCCTCAGCCAAACAGATATTGAAAATTAGGATCACCACAAATTGTTAAGCTAACATATTTAGGGGCTGGTGTAAAAAAGGTCTAACATAGGGAACACAGAGAGTACACATATAGGTCTATTTAGAAGAATCTAGCAAAACTATCGATGGTGTCAATGTACATTCTCTTTATTTTAAATTTTAACATATCTGAAAAGGCCTCAGCACATCAAGATGGAGTTTGTTACTAAAAGAATACAATTGTAATTGAACCTTGTAACTAAAAGAATAAAATAAATCCGATTATTTGAATGAGGAAAAAAGACGGTTGTTATGATTGGACATCTACATGCACATCAAGATAGAGTTTACGTGCTTTCAAGCTACTTCGCGATAATGGCCTCAGCATCGATGTGTCATGCCATCTTAATCATAATTGCCAAAAGACCAGGAGGCATTCACACAAATGGCACCATATCCAGCAAGAAACAGTGCATGCTCATTATTCGGAACAAAAGAAAAGGTTTTGTAAGTTGATTACATATACTAATCAAAGCAAACCTCATATGTCATGTTGTCCGGATCAATGTCGTCTTGCCAAACAGCCTGCAGTAATTCACAGAGGCATCAGAAGACTTTTCTTTTAAATTTACATTTTCCATATCCTCTTCAAAAGAGAATCTTTTTTCAGGTTGATGGGATATGAAAAAGAATTCCCCTCTTAATATATTGCTTACTCTTACCAAAAAAAAAAAAAGAATATCTTAATCAGTGAAAGGCCAATAAAAGAAGTTTGTCAAACATCATTAGGTTTAAGAAGGAGAAATCTTGATCAATCTACTGGGTAGTGACTAAGGCCGTAATTAGGCACTTTTAGTGGGATGGCAGAAGAAATTGGACCTAATAACGATAAGCCATAACAGAGAAAGCCAAACATTGACAGTTGCATTCACACCAATTTCACGCTTCATTAAGACCTAGCCACAAGGTAGAGTTCACAAACTAAAACCACCCTGAGTAGTCAAGTGCATAAAGCTGCTTAGCAAGCAACATGAATACCTGAGATTCATCAGGAGATTGATGATTTGGGCTACCTGAAATAATAGAGCAAATTCTTTGTCAAATATGAGTGGACGAATTAGAGAAGTCAGAATCTTAGTGAGGCTCTGGAAAAGTTTCTTCTCCCTCAATTCAAGCTTGTGGTTTATAGGAAATCCCCCAAGCTGATCAACTGACCTCAGCTTGCGCGCATTACCAATTAATCAATGGGACACCAATCTATGAAGTCATTATTTGCAATATTTAAGGGTCAACCAGATAATAAAATTATTAGTTGCACTTACGTTCTTCTGGATTTCCATCCACACTTGTTGATGCATGTTCCTCATATTGAGTATCTATTCTGGCAGGCTCTTCAACACTATATCTCGAAGACTGTTCCCAGTCACTCCCAGTAACCTCTATTCTTGGCATTTGATGATTCATCTCATAAGAACTGTAATAGGAATTACTCCCCTCACTAGCAGAGCCAAATTTGTATGCATTCATACTCATCGACCAATACATACTTTCCTGACAAAGAAGAACATATCAAAGCATTAGCAAGAGTACAATGAGAAGCTTCCAGAACATCTGACTGCTTAATGGTACAGCATACTTCCTTGCCCTCAAAATCCCTTCAACATCTCATTTATTTAAGGACTCCTGCATAACCTGAAGTAAGATTCACAGAATACTTCCTTGGAGTCACCTAAATGCTTTAAAAGGAGAACATGTGAACCCAATTCCTTTTTCTTTATTGGAAAAGGTAAATCTAGCCAACAATTGATGATGATATGGCTAACCTGGATTTCATTGTTTACCTTTTAACCATACAGTTCTATTGAACGAAAACAGTACCGAGGTATTCAGCACTGATAAATGAAACATATTGCATATGAACAAGCAACGTTAAAGTCGAACACAGATTAGTACAACCACCAGCCCAGTGCTCATCAAGGAGCATCAATGGACGTGGAAGGTCCACATCAATGGTTGATGAAAGCATGAAGGGACAATTGGCTTTTGTGGGAGTTCTTCGTTACATAGACACAACAGAGAGAGAGACATAAACACCCATCCCACCTGATCAAGCAACGGTGCAGCTGGAGGAGCGTAGCTCACTGGGGCATGAGTAAGGCCTTCAAAGAAGTTCATGAAGCTTTCATTGTTGGGGTAAGGGTACCCAGGATTTACATAATGTGGTCCCATCCACCCGTTCGATTCCATCACAAGAAGAACTTTAGCAACTCGAAATTGCAAATCAGAAGGACACAGCTACAGTAGAAACAAGGAAAGGCATTAAAACCTGACGCAACCAAAAAATAGCAAGGAAAATCTTTTTATCAACTATTTATTCAATGTTTACATAAAGTTCTTACATGATGAAATTATTCCCTTGGATTCAAGTGTTATTCATTTATCCTGCAAGAAGTAAGCTTCAGACTCCACATCATAACTTCTTAAAAGAATACACCGTGGCAGATAAACTATCTAGGCATGAATTAAGAGAAACTACAGAGAAAAACTCGAAGAACTAACAATGCGAATGAAGTCGTTATGCTCGTGAGAGTTCAAGCCGCATATTTGACATCAGGTCCTACAGAAACATCTGCTGTTCCTCCTACATGGATGGGGAAAAAAAAACATCGTGTGAAAAATGTGATTTTGAACTATGAAAGAACACGAGATTACGAGTCTAAAACAATCCCTTCGACTGGTATACTGAGCATTTCGCAAATACTTCAGCAGCATTGTGTATTAACATAAACTAGAATAAAATAAGATGAACAGAGGCCGTTGTATTTTCTCGACTATTCGGTCATTTCGCTTACTAAGCAGTATTTCACGATAAATTTCTCGACAGATTGGGAACCCATAAAGCAAATCGCCCCGCATTGCAGCAATTTCATTCCACCAGAGACCAAAGATGGCAACTTTCGCAACAGAACCAGATTTAATAACCAATAACGACTAAAATACAGAGAGAGAGAGCACAGAGCAGACACCTAAAACTCAAAACAAAGAGAGATGATGAGACTCGTAAAGAGGAGACAGGAGACACACATTGTTGAGATGGGTGCATAAGAAGAGGCGACTGAACCGCTCTCACTCTCCCTCTCTCCACCCCTCCCTCCTCTCTCCTCTCTCCTCTCTCTCTCTCTCTCTACAAGTCTACAAGTGAGGGCTGTGGCGCTTTATGCTGAGTTTCAGGGACACGTTTCCTCCAAAATTATACATTCACAGAGAGAGAAGGAGAGAGAGACAGAGAGAGAGAGATTGTAGCCTGCTTGCCTTTGCTTGTTTGTAGGTGCCAAAAAAAGGAGAGAAGACCGCCTCCCTTTTTTTGGTTTCTTCTCTGTTTTTGTTGCAGTTAATAAGCTAAAAAAAAAAAAAGGAAAAAAACCATTTTTTTTTTTTACAGAAGAAGCTCAAACAGATTGCAGCTGTCTGTCTCTGTCTAGCATCCATACGACAACGTTTTCCAGGTCAAGACACGAGCTGGGTTACCACGGAAGGAGGGTGGGTAAGATCACAACATTACTGTACCAATCTGAGCAGAGAATGTTTGTTGAGAAGATGGGAACCATCTGTAACACAATAAATGACTCTGTTCCTTCTCTCTATGCAGAAAGGGAATAGGGTAGTTACTTTGGTTGAATCCGTTGTACCATCTTCCGATTAAACTTATAATGCTCGCTGAAAGAAATGGCATGGTCAGCCTTCACAGTACTTTATCCGATTGTACAATGCACGAAAATATCGTAATTTTCAGACATTTAAAAAATGGATAAAGTACTCTAGTTTCACACACTTCCAATATATTAAGTGTATTGTCTTATTTCTATATATCAAAGCATGTTCATCTGCCATCGCTTTCTAATTAGGCCAATTGACTTAACATGAACCAAACATAAACAATAGTTTATAAAAATATTTTTCTTTAATTGTTTCAAAAGAGATGAATGGGGAAAAGGAAGAAACAAGAGCAGGAGATAGGAGAAATAATGTAGATTATAGCCAACAGTGTCTTGTTTTACCCTTTTATTGTAATGTTCTGCTCCTACATGCATGTGTCCCCGGGCTAGACCTGTCGAAGAGAAGCTCCGATCATGTCATGGCCAATCTTTTCTGGCGCGTGCTGATTTAAAGCCTTCATTTTGGCACTAGTACATATAAAGATTCAACCTTTTAGCTCGTGGGGTGTTGGGAGACAGACAACTGTTGAGTGGTCAGTCAGTGAACCTGCATCTACCCCGCAGTTCATAGAAGCCCTTGTTATGTACAACTTGTTCGAAGCATCATCATGAACCTCATCACCACCAGAGGCTAAAAAGCTAACATTTTTTAATACTATAGGCACTATACAGATGCCTAGCATGGAGGAGAAAAAAGTTTTAAAAAGCAGATAATGAAGAAAGAGAAAGGTGTGGATGACCGTGCAACGGGAAGGAAAGGGGGATGGGGATGGGGATGGGGATGGGGATTGAGATTGACCAAGCAAAGACAAGAGAGGAAAAAGCCAAGTCCACAGCCGGGGGAAGCCGCATTTGGCAGAGGAGGATGCGAGAGATCATTGCCGTACAGTTGTTGAGAAACCTTGAAAAAGAAAAGGAAAAAGCAAAATAGTCTTCTTCAGTTTTTCCTTTTTTTTTCCCTGATCCCTACAATTTGTTCCCACAAGACTTGCGCCTTGGTCCCCTAAACCGCAGCAGCCTTAAAGTAATAAAAAAAATATGAAAGATAAGATTAAAAACGTTTCATGCAATTAACAAATACACGACAGGGTTGAGAAGGAACCAAAAAGAACACAAAACCAAGTCACTGTGGTGGTGGTGTTGTCTTCCCCTTGCCTGTGAGCGTGCAGTGAGTGTCCATCTCATCCCTTCCTATTCCCTCCTCCAGTCCACAGTACTACTGCTGCTGCTGCTGCTGCCACTGCAGTCTCAGTGTGAAGCCAAGCAGAGCAAGAAATAGAGAAGGCAGTAAGGAGGAAGCTGTGCTGACTGCTGAGTGTGATCTGCTGACAGACACAATATTTGTCTTTAGTCCTGAGGATTATATGTTGCGGCCCCTACCTCCCTAACCTACCCCTGCCCCCATTTTTTCCCCGGAAAGAAATGAGACTTTACCCCGCAATTAGCCTATGTTTCTTGTCCCATTCATTTTCAAAAGTTAAACGGACCCCCCCCTAAACTCCCTCTTTTTACTTTTAATGATTATCTTGAATCTTGATCGGTTATCATGTTTCGGCATCATTCTTATAAGCCCCATCTCCCCCCCCCCCCCCCAACCTTTCCTTCCCAACCCCCACTAGTCACCCTTTAGGGTAATGCCTCCACTTTATGAATCTGTGTCACATCTGAAAATTACTTAATGCGGAATCAATAATAGAGGTATTTACACTGCATTCCATAAAGATAGCAAGTTCGAACTATGACATGAGTGAATCTTTGGCTAGCTTATCTATTATGCATTTGTTTATCTTATGTACCATTCTAGCTTTAGACATGCCAATAGAGTTATGGTAATTAAGGTTCCTATACCTACAAGTGAAATAAGTACTATAAATCAAAGGGGGCAGTTGTAGTGGTTGTGAAAACCTTATAGTAACACTCATGATGAATGGTGATGCTATTTGTCATTTCACACATTTTTCACTTAATAAAAGAAAAGAAATCACGTATGTAAAGAGTGGTTTTTGGTACCATTGCACCAAACTTGCTCGAGCTTTTGAAATTGATTGGGTAAATGATAATGAAACATATGCTGATGCAAAATTTACATCATTATTGCTAGCAATATGTGCAGTGCTATTGCGAAATTTTATATATCTTATGCTCCGTCTTTTCTATATAAATTGTTAGTGAAGGCAATGACACGTTTCTCCTTCTTACGATGTTAGAGTCATTGATGCCATTATTTTTGCTTTGGTTGTATATTTCTTGCTTCCCTTCTTCAAAAGAAATTCCCCTTCTTTATTTACTTGCTCTATCTTTCTAATCAAGTCCTGTACTTTTGCTTTTTCTATTCAAGCTATTCTATTTATAAAAGTATCGAATCAAGTCTCTCCGATACAAAATCAAATCAAATTCAACTAAGGTGAGGATGTCGAAGCGTGACGTGGACAAAATATTATTTATGCGATCATCTACCCTGGAGCTGGGATGGTGATTAAATTTAAGTGCTTTATTTTTTGAAAATAAAAATAGGATATGTTTGTCGACAGAAACTGGTTTTACAAGGAACGATCAAATTACTCCGTAGGCATGTCAAATCAAAAGCGGTCGGAGCAATGCATTTTGTATTTTATACATCTGAAATGTTTTTGAGGGGCCCATCTGGGTTTATAGTGATTCGGACTCCGGCCCATCCGACTGATCCGTCTCTCTCCTCCTCTCCTCCTCCCCGATGAGAGAGACGCCGTCGTTGCGCTTTCTCACATGCTACACGCACACTTCGTATAGCGCTAGCGATGGTGGCGACTGTTGGTAGGTTACGGTCTCGTGGGGACGTACCATCCGCTACTGCTTGATGTTCTTTTGCGTCGTACAAATCGGAAGATGGGAAATTTGAGCATGGGTCTCTTTGAAAACCTCGGGACAGCAGTGAGTGCAATGCAGAGAGAATAGAAAAAGCTTCGAGGGTTGTAGAGCGCGAGAGGATCCGATACGGTGGAGATTGCTCGTTCGTTCATATTTATGGCCTGTGCTTCGGAAAATTCTCAGTAGATGCGGCGTTTGCTTTATTTGTGTGAAGATGAAGAAACAGAACTGAAGAACTGAAGAACTTGACAATGTGAAGAAGGAGAGATATATCGAAGTACTGAAGATCAATCAAGAAGCTTTGATTTCATGTATTTCAATACGATTGTAATACAAACTCTGTATATCTTGAATCATCAATGAACAAGGAAGATTTGAACTTCTAAACTTCACACACGCTCTTTCTCTCTATCTCTTGTTCTTCTGTAAAATGCAGAACATTCGTTTGCAGAAATCTTCTATCTATCTTTCTGCATTCTCTCGCTTAGCTTCAAATGATTCTGCTAAGACTCCTTATATATTTTTCCTATAGAAGAAGACGAAGATACAACAGAAAAACTGAAATTCACAAGACTGTTTTTCAATCTGTTTTACTTCTCAACTGAATAACTGCTCATGAGTCTTCATGAGTTGGCAATCCTTGTCGGTCTTCATCGCAAATTCTTAACCATTGATGATGATCCATATCACTCTTCATCACGATCGTTTATTTGAGTTGTCATGTCTTCTCCAGTCGGTGTTATTTACTTTGTT
The DNA here is from genome assembly GCA_017140615.1 of Eucalyptus cladocalyx. Taxonomy (NCBI): domain Eukaryota; kingdom Viridiplantae; phylum Streptophyta; class Magnoliopsida; order Myrtales; family Myrtaceae; genus Eucalyptus; species Eucalyptus cladocalyx. Next base: position 15,419,184 of record CM029525.1, read on the forward strand.
GCTTTGCAGCTCTCCCTTCTTTCTAATCTCATCCTCTGTTATTTCTCCTTTAATATCAGTCGGTGTTTTTGATTTATACTCCTTAACAATTTGTACCTGCAAATGATGCTTCCTTTGAACTCTTTTCTCATATTTATGGTTTTTAGGATATGCACATATCTCTCTCACATTTGTTTCTTTTCGCATTGGACCTGTTCCTTGCTGCTCGGAGTCCGCCATTGTATTTTTATTCCATTGCTTACTCCCTGGCAATTTTGTATACTGTAACATCTTGCTCCTTCCGGGAAACAACAGCGTGAAAACCTCTTCCTTGGCAAGTACGTTCCCCATATAATGCAGCTGACTACAAAAGAGAAATGGCAGAAAATGATGAGGACTTGCAGATCCCAAGGGATGCCAAAATCATCAAGTCACCACTGCAGTCGATAGGCATTGAGGAGTAGGAACCTTATGTTGTACACCAGATGTTAGAGCTATGGTACAAATATGCCGGTGATGTATTGACTGACGCAGAGCTCTACTCAGAGCATGCTAGCAGGGTTTAATCCACTCTGATGACATTAAGCTTACAATTCAGTCAAAGGTTAACTTCACCTTCTGGTAACCTCCTCCACGAGGGGTAATCTGCCTGGAAGCCGGTGTTTGACTTTTATTGAGTTTGATAACGGTTCTTTCATTCTTTTCGCCTTATGATGCCTAGTGTACTCTTTTACGGCCTTTCCCCTAGCTTTTATTGGGATTAGTCACGACAAATTATGATGGTTTGCAGCTTGGTGCTATTCCTCAATCCTTATCAGTGAAAATTGAGCGGTTCTTTACATCGTTCAATTTCCATCCTCCTAAGAATTTTCTCTATAGATCCCCCTGGCTACTTAACCAAAAGCGAAAAAAAGAAAAGAAACAAAAGAAAGATTAATGTGTGCTACATTTGCTTTGTGCTCTTGTTCAAAATCACACGACGCAACTAAACCGATTGCTTATCAGGTCTTGCTAGAGCTGGCAAAAATCAGAAACAAGATTCCATTACCTAGAACGGTGGCAGGACCTGGCACCCTCCTCCCCCCTGAACTAGACACATTGATTTTCCCAAATTACCAGCTTACAATTCCAGAAAAGCAACCTTTGGAAGAACTAGAGCAGGATGAAGTAGCCAAGCTCAATCCATCTCTAGAGCAGAGCATGGAGACAGTGCAACATACGCATCGGAAATTCTCGTTTCCCCTTTCTAAGCAAACTAATTGAACAATGTATCACTTTAAAACCGAATGTTGTAGAGGAAGTTCAGCAGAACTACTGTGTGGTTGGGTTGGCTATTAATTTTAACCAAGGCTTTAGCCTTTTGCTTTGCATTAGCTTTTGGCTTCTGTCTTGTGTGCCAAAAGCTTTATAGTTGAGGATTTTTAGCCCCCTCGACTTTGAAAATTTTGTTATCATCTGGTGTTGCCAACTGCTAGGCAGCCACCTTGAATCGTATTTCCTCTGATAATAAATGGAAGTATGTCTTGTTCTGGCCAAAAAAAAGAAAAAAAAAACGATAGATGCAGATATGCCTTGGATATGAGTAATGGATGTAGATATGCCTTGGATATGAGTAATGGATGCAGATATGCCTTGGATATGAGTAATGGAAGCTGTTACACTAAAGGGTCCTGTTTGCTTAGTAGAATATCATTGTTGAGGAAGTGGTCCTTGCTTTTCCTTTCTTATACCTAGCTAGTGTAAGGCAGAGCTCTTCAGCGAAGCAATTTGATCTCGTTACAGCCATAGACGGATTATGTCCTTTTGGTTATGCAAATCCATCATTATACCAAGTTTTCTCCCCTTTCATGAAAATGCCAACTAAAATAGCAAATTGACATATTTTTGTGCTTTGATTGTTGTAGATGCTACCTTAACAGTATAGACAGATATTAATTTGGAGTGAACAATTCATGGATGTGTTGGTTCCAAAGCCTGAATCTGGAAAGCACCCTTTAACTCTCAGCTCTGCAGCCTGTTCCAACCCAGTTCTCTTTTCTACTCAAGAATTGAGTCCGTTTTGGGAAAAGCAGCTTATAGATATTCTCTATATTTTTCCACAGCTCATATAATGTAGTTTGTTGGTAGTAGAGTGGCTTCATGCGGGGGAATTTGTCAGGGTTTAAAAGATACTTTAGAGGCTCATAAAGCTACATCTAGTACAGACAGGCTTCCAAGTGGTTGTCCCTTTCAGTGAACCACCCTTATCTTCTAGGGTAAATGGGCAAGTCAAGGGGGTTTGCAAACCTCATAGTTGAGTCAGGGGATTGAATCTCCATGGTTGCAAGCGGCTTGCTTGGTTGGTATTTGGGTAGAACCGGCGGTTCAGAGGATCAGATTGGGAACTAAACTAGCCGAGGCCCATTGCCGGTTTTATGCCCACCAACCTACCCGGTTCATCTGATAACAGGCCAGCTCGGTTTAGTTCTCCAGTTAAATCGAGACCAATGCTCGCCTGTAATATTAGCAGTTTAAAAGGAAAAAAAGCAGGGTTGCCTTGGGGGATGTTATCTTTTGTGTCGGGTCTAGGTCCTTGATGGTTTTCTAAGGCAGATTTCTCATTAAAGGATGAGAAAACCATTCTTGGAAAAAGACAAACACACTCGTGTGGTCTTCGGGAATGACAAATTTCTTAAAACACAAATAAGCTTTAATCAAATGAACGTCTAAAGGCCGTGTTTGGAAGCAACGGTGAAGAAAAGTGAATGGGAAAATATCCTTAAATTCAGATTTTTCCTTCATTTCTGCTGCAAAAATTTTAATTTCGTCCTCCATTTTCTCTCTTTTGCTAGACAACCTAACTGCACATGCCTGTAGTTGGTCAGGACCTTCTGATCAGATTAAAAGTCATATTGTCAATGACTTTTAACTGTATAAAAACCACTCTGTCGTCTTAGGTACACTCTAAGTGATGAGAACCTTGTAGATGTAGAATCTTCATGATCTATGTAGATTTGAATCATATGTGGATGCACTCAGTTGTCCACATGTGGCTGGATCCGTTGCCTGTAGAGGAAGATAGAAATGAATGATTCTTGGGAGGAGAGGATTTCATCACTGTTTCGTTATTTATTTATTTTTATTTTTTTCAGTTAGCAGCAAACGAGGAATATAAAAACTATGCCCCCACGACCACGAAGTGTGGCATTCGAGATTGCACGAGTGGGGGGGTTGGGTGGTTCTTCCAAAGGTTTGAAGTCAAACATATTCCTCCTTGTGAACTCCCATAAAGGTCTTCATCAAGAACAAGTAGCTAGGTTCTGCAGCTTTCGAGGATAATTGAACCCATATTTTCTCTCAAAAAAGAAGTCGTGCACGTTTGACGCAGCTGTGTGGTTTTAGACAGGAAAATCTACGCATTCACCGGTAAATACGGTCGAGCACGTCAAGCCAAGAGCTGCATTAAATATTCCTGTTGGACTCAAACCTTCTTATACGAGAGACATGGTATAGAATATGTTATTGGTAGCTACGCCACGCACCCGGGTGCTCATATGAGTTGAAGCACCTTGCTGCATTTTTCCTGATATTGCTCCTCCTGCTGTCAGAATGAGAGACCCTTATTCCAACAGCGTGCTTCAGTGGTCCAACTCCATGCTTTTCCCTCTTCAACCTCGCTATTCTCAGCCCTTTTCCTACTTCTCATCAAGCAACTTGGTTACTGGTACTCACTGCCAAACATCTGCTTCCTCCCCTCCATTCGAAGCCCTTCCTCTTATCAACCGCTTAGGCCTTCATATGCCTGACGAGCCTTCACCCTCTCATGGATCGTCGAAACAAGATGAGAGCCTGTTTTGGCAGAAAGCCGATGCTGACCGTGATAACGATAATGGGGTAACCGTGGCTCTACAGATAGGACTCCCTGTAACACCTTGTCCGGCTCCAGAGCTAAAAAAAGAGGAAACCACCGTGGATGCGGCCGATGCCATCAGGTGTCGCTTGGACAAGCTAAGCCAGGGTCACTACTGGATCCCTACTCCTAAGGAGATTCTGGCTGGTCCTCAACAATTCTCATGTCCTGTTTGCCAGAAGACCTTTAACAGATATAATAACCTCCAGGTATTAATTGCTGCCTTTTCACCATTTAAAATTCTTACAAAGGCTTGAATTATTAACTTAACCTGATGCGGTTGGTGTCGCAGATGCATATGTGGGGACATGGATCGGAGTACAGGAAAGGGCCTGAGTCGTTAAAGGGAACAGGGAGTACAAAAGCACGAGCACAAGAAAGTGATGATGGCTTGATGCTGCAAAGGATCCCGTGCTACTGCTGCGCGCATGGGTGCAAACACAACATCCGACATCCGAGAGCAAGGCCTCTCAAAGACTTCAGGACCCTTCAGACCCACTTCAAGAGAAGGCACGGCTATGGAAGCAAGCCATTCACTTGTCGAAAATGCAGCAACAAGTCATTCGCTGTGAAAGGCGATTGGAGAACCCACGAGAAAAACTGCGGCAAGATTTGGTACTGCGTCTGCGGCTCCGACTTCAAGCACAAGAGATCCTTGAATGACCATGTTAGGGCCTTTGGCCTTGGCCACGCACCTTCGTTTGCTTGACCTGCCTTATGCCCTGTTAATTTTCTCTCCAGAAACTTTGGGTCGAACACTATGCAATTTTAAGAAATGGCGCTGATCTTTCTATTTGCTTTTTGTCGGGCCTTCATTCTTTTTTAGCAATCACGATGTATATGAACATCAGAATTTTCGTGATGCAGCCTGTGTTTAAATTCAACACGAGTTTCCAAAATCAAAATCATATTGAATCATTATGTCTTATTCTGTTAACTGGACTCAAAGATCTTAAGATCGAAATTCTGACTCCAATGAAAAGATTCTAAGATCGTAGCATATGTTTGCAGCTGGATAATACATGTAATAGAAATGAAAGTAAAAAACAGATAGCTATCCAGGTCATGATACAAGGGTAATCAAACCGCGCCTAGTCGAATTTGACTGGCACAAATTTGACTTAGCCGAAGTCCACGCAAGTCCCCATTACAAGCACTCGATCGACCGTGGCCATAGCATGGCGTATGCAGGAACAGAATGAGGGGATTCGTTGGATCTTTTCAATATGCGAAATGGGAGATAGCTATGGGCCTTGTGGCTGATACAAAGGCTCACCGTCACTGAAAGTGGGCTTCCTTTAGTTATCCACCTCTACATGTTGGCCCCCGCTCTGAGCGTCCCTGCTCTCTCTCTCTCTCTCTCCCCTTGCGCAGTCGCACGCCATCGCACGTCCGAATTGTATCGAATGTGATTCAGAGTTTAGAAGAAAGAGGATGGCTATGGCGTGCAGAATCGGTTACAATCAGGGGCTTGTCAGTATCAGCTGCGAGGCTATGATGGCCATGCCATACTCGAATCACGTGAAGAATAAGATTAGGTGTTCGTCTTCAGACGTTGGAAAAGAGAGGGAGAATCAGCCCAAGAAGAGATGCCTGAGGTGCAACACTTTCTATGTCGACGCCCATAATTCTCCCACTGCTTGCTCTTTTCACGGCCACACCACCGGTACTTCCCTTCCCCACAAGAGAACCGAAGCTTTTTCTCTTTTTTGTTGCTTTTCGAGGCATACCCACATCCCTGTTCTGTCATTCCCGTTCAAATTTATGCTTGATAGATGTCATCCGCAAAGGAAATTCTCAAATTTAGGTGCTCTCGAGGTTCTTTGCTCATTCGCTCGTCAAGATTATGACCCCTTTTGGAGAGCTATGTATCCTTCTTTTTCTCCAGGCCTTAAAGAAAACCCTTAATGCTCGTCAGTTGAACCTCTTCATTTTTATAAAAACGAAGAAAAAATTGAGTTTGAGGCCTCGAACCAACCTGGAGCTGCATTGGTTGATCAAACACCCACACGATTGTGTTAGATTGTGCTGCTTGTTCTACAGCATGTCGAAGTTCAATGTTGTGTTTTTATCAGTGAGAAGGGCACGCCCCAATTGCGTTCATTATGGATTTAGTAGCAGAGCTGCAGAAGTTTTGTATTACTCCCGAGGAATGTCCTATGAATCTTGAGGATTTGTGTCCTTGTCCTTAACAATCCGTTTTCCACGTTCTTTTCTTCTGGCCACCGTCGTCTGAAGCTGGGGAATATTGCACTGGCAATTAAATGCGCGGGACTGAAGTTTGGTCAATGTTGATAGGGGAGAAGGGATTGTTTGCATTGGCTCCACCGCACCAAGGGATTGATGGAGAGTGGAGTGACCTATCTGGAGTAATCGTGTACCGCTGGAACGAGAAGAGCAACAGACCAAACACGGGGAGGGCCAACTGGAAGAGAAGGTGGAGCTGCTGCTCGGAGTATGACGAGAATGCAAACCCTTGTCGACGCGGATGGCATGTTTCCTATGACGATGGCTTCACTTTGTACTAGCCAAACACCTGTCCAACCCTGCTGCTGCTTAGCTGCATCGTTACATAGAAGCAACGGCAGCCACCCGGTACCAGAATGTTTGCCATGCGATTCCTACTATTGAGGCTTTGGAGCTATGGTTTTGACGGAACTGAGTGTGTTGCATCATGGCTTCTCATTGCCTCCCCTGGATGGATACCTTTTTCAGAAGACAAGGCAAGTTCTGTGTATGGGTCGAGTGATGTACTTTTCAATTTCCTGATCCGTCCCCTGATTTCACGGTTCTTGGCACGGCTATTGTGCCTCCGTATGAATGCGCACACCGTTTATGCGACGAGTTCTTACTCTCTAAATATCATAAGGAACTGTGCATGAACTAGAAGTGAGTGCATTACAAAGCAGACAATCTGCAAACTGAGGTTAGTAACGATAGTTTTTGCCAGGATCGCATTTGCCTCACCAACGAAGACAAATTCATTGCCTTAAAACAAAACGTTCGGTACATTAGTGATCCCTGCACATTCATGTAGGGGTGTACAAAGGAATCGGGACTTATTTGGAACGGGACTGGAATCACCGGTTCTTAAGGAAACCGGTCCAGTTCCCGGTTTCAATTTATGGGAACCGGTAGATACTAGTCTGGTTCTCGATTCCATGATCGGATCTACCCACCTACCCACTCGGAGGAGTGAACTTGTTATTTTATAATAATATATTAATTTTTTATATAAAATTTTTTTATTAGTCTTTGATTTCGGGATATGCCGGGATTTGAGTGTGAAAGATGTGCAATATTTTCCTCTCGGTCCATGCGCGCCACGTGTTTGAAGAAATGCCTAAACCAAAGTCGTTAGGATTAATCTCTAATTCCAAATTGTCAAAAGGAATACATGAATATATGGTGTGTGGTATAGGCTTTTTGTTGATTACTAGGTGAATTATCATTCAAATTTCATCTCTACTGAGTTCGAATCTCTTCAATCTTTGATTACCTTCGCTTTGTGCTTTGGCCATATCTCTGTGAATGTCCTTTGTATTTGTGATGTGGCTACGATTGTGAGTCTTGAATGGATGATGATGAGGATGAATGCCGGCAAATTCCCATCTAGTGGTTGGAGGCAATCGGAGATGGAGGTCCTGGGTCTTTTGTTTGAGCATATGGTATTACAGAAGTTGTGGTGTTCTAGGTTTAATGTGCTATTTCTAGGGATGAAGAATTTGAGAAAGAAATAAAATAAGATAAAAAATGGAGGAAAAAGTTTCTTGACCGGTTGCATGGATCCGATTCCATTGATCCACCCAGGTCCGATTCTCGGATAAATCACGCAACTAATAGGTAGCTCCCGGTTTCAATTTTTTAGAAGCGATCCTTAGCAGGTGATTTCTAGTTTAAATTAGAACTGCCCATTTGGATCATGCACAGCCCCTACATCCACCTTATACGTGCACCTGTAATTCATGGATGAATGTGACGATGGGACGGCTATTAATCTATGAATCTGTTCTCTTGATATGTTCATTCACGAGCCCATCGACCTTTCACGCGCTGTCTGTCTTTCACCAGACATGAGCTTTGACAACGGGAAAACAATACGTGATTGGTACAAGAAAAGAAAGACTAGTTGATTGTCCTTTGTGATTTAACACGAATTCCATGGAGATGGAATGCAGAACACCTTCCCACCCACCTTCCTGCTTCTCTCCCCAGTCCTTTGCAGTCGACAACACGCTACTAATCTCGTCGGCTTTGGCTCTTCTTGCTCTGTGATACAGGCTTCCGAACTGCCAGAGATGAGTAGGTTTTACTTTAATGATGTCGAAAACCCGAAGTAACATCATTCTCTATGCAAACTTCCACGAAATTTATCTGGAGAACTTGCTGGATAAGAACCCTCTCAACGTTATTCTACTTTCATGTTGTCCTTCTATTGACATGAATGCAAGCGAAAAGTCTTACGATCCAAAGCCATGTTTGAAACTCTTGGCTTAAAAATCACTATAATGCGCATTTAAAAGATGGGGTTCCCAAAGGAAGAAAAAGTTATATGTTAATAATAATTCAAGATTTTCTGCGAACTTCATGATTATCTCTAAGCAATTATGCCCATCATTTTTTCGTAACTTTTCTTATGAACTATTAAACAACCAATCACGGAGAATCAAATATTACCACTTGCGATCTTTCCCCAAGAATTACTCCATATTTGACTAGGATGAACGTTCTAGTGAACTCATAGGGTATTTAAATATCTCTTACAAGGGCTGACACATGTTATGTGCACAGTATGGGGAATAATTAAACCCTATCAATGATCAATAATACATAAAAGGCCTGTTTAGTTCGGTTTTGAGGAAATGTCTTTGGGAAAAGCAAATACCTTTAGATTAAAGGGTTTTCGAAATACAATAGTATTTGATAAATTTTAATTTTAAAATGCATTGGGAAATAACTTTAACTAAAATGTCATTTGGTAAAAAAATACATTTGTAAAGGACTTTTTTGTTATTGATAAAAAAAAAATGGACTTTTGTTAATTTTTTTTAAAAAGACTAAAAGTATTTTTGCTAAAGCTTAGCTGCTAGTGGGCCAAAACAATTATTGAATAGCCTTGCCTGAGGTCACGCGACTCCACCTACCTTGGTCGTGGAACTCAAGTAACACCTAAGATTGCCCTACCTCAAGCAGCGTTATTTGGATTGTGGGAACCGAGATGATGCTTGAGGTCGCGTGACCCAAAATGGCTCCACTTGGGTCATGGGAACTGAGGTGATGCTACTTGAGGTAGGGCAACCTCAGGTGATGCCTTGGGTCACGCAACCCCTCAGTTGTCCAGCTCCTTTATGCAAATTGGGAAAGATCAAGCGTGAATATGAACATTGCTAGAGACTCGCCTTTCGGCAATGCCTAAAGTCCAAAGTAAGTGAGGACCTACCTTAAGCTTTTGGCTTTCCCAAGGCTAACATTTGGACAATGGAGTCCCAAAAACACTTGTCAAACACCTCATATTTTTCCCCAAAACCCCTTGAGAAAGGTAAAACAAACGGGGCTAAAGTCTTGGTCAAATTATTGCCCAAATAACTCACTGAATTCGTGGGGATTAATAGAGTCGAAAAGTTCCAACATTCCTTATTACTTAAAATTAATATGAATCATAATGCAAAGATGTCATTAAGAACAAGAGTCACTGTTGGTCGCTTCTTTGGGTATGATCATTAACATAGGAAAGAAAGAAATTAAAAGAAAACTATGAAGGACAACATCGAATTTCTTTTTGTTTTACATGTTAACATATTTATCTTTGATCTCCATTTATCATGTGAAAAGTGAATGATTTTGATTTTTTTTTTTAAACCGCTTGTATTGTTTACAAAAAATGAATGAAGAAAGACATAATGCAAACTTTTGTCGACAATTAGACATGGCTCATTTTGCTGCTCTCTCATAGATGCTTACTCAATAGGAGACTTCCCAATCCTATTACCCCAAAGGCCCCTCTTGGGTGACTAAATATTTTTAACATTCATTAAAATATTTAGACATTAATTGACTAATTATTGTAAGCAACATAAGCAATTGCATTGCTTTGTATAAAAAAACGCATGCATCTAAACATGCCATTTCAAAATTGATGTCCATGTCCAATCGCTTAATATAACTTAATATAATCCACAAGAAAAAGATAGGGAAGTCTTACAAACAAAATTGCCATAATCATTAGATTTGGGAAAATGATACAAATAACCATAAACTTTAACTCAATATGCTATATAGTTGCTAAACTTTTAATTGGGTCAATATGGCTTCTGAACTTTAGTCCAATATGTAATGTCATCCTCAAACTTTATATTTACTCGATGTAATTCTTAAATTTTTGGTATAGGTTCAATTTAGCTTCAGAACTATATGAAAATATTCATGTTGTCATTCTATTAATTCAAGCTCAAAGACAATATTGAATGCTTTCATAGAGTTCAAGAACTAGATTGAACATAAATCAAAAGCTTACCAGCCACATTGAATAAATTAAAATTCAAGCTCAAGGACAACATTGAATACTTTCATAGAGTTCAAGAAATAGATCGAACATAAACTAAAATTTTTAAGAATCATATTGAACAAATTAAAGTTTAAAAGTCAAATTTTATATTGAATCATAATTCAGAAACCATATGTGTCATTGTCAAGGCTTTGCTAGCATAATAGTATTTAGGCTATTATGAGAATAATAGCACCTTTTAAGTCATAAATTCTTGAATAAGTGGGCCCTAAGGGTGAACGGTTCCAATTTCCGTGCAAGTTACATGTAGATTTTGAAACCAAGTTGTTGGAATAAGTTCTTTATTTTTTAAAACTTGAAACATACCCTACATATCTTGGAACTTGGAACATGGAACCTACCTTGTGGCAAGTTATAGGGTTTGCCTATGCTCCAAATGTATTATTAATTGAACGATTGTAATGAATTATCATATTTAATGACTACCACTTACCATTACAATCCATTGATCATAGCTTATTATAAACATTAACAAAATAAAAGTCTTAGTTATAAAATAGAAATTCATACTAGTGGTTTTAAATTATACACTCATTATCGAACGTTATAGAGTATAATAGGATCGCTTGAAGACATAGATTAATGTTCCAAATTCCACCAATTTAGAACTTGAAATTTACCTGTTGAAATAAGTTCCATAATTTTTTGAGTTTGAAACATACCATACATACCTTTGAATCTTAAATCGAAGAAGTTTACATTGGTTCGGTTCTCAAGCTTCATGCTCACCTCTAGTGGGTCTCATGATAATTTATAATTATTTTTTATTTGATTTTTTGTAATCTATAATAGATTATTATTCTCACAGTAAATAAAAAAGTGTTACCCAATCATTTTTCTATCTTTTATCTCTTGTTGCATTCAATAATGGAGTAACCTAGAATGAATAGTTAGAGATATGTGTACCAAAAGTTCTAAAACTTGTTATGAAAATACAATTAAGTCTTAAAACTTTCCAAAAGTGTAATTAAATTCTAAAATTTATCAAATTGATTCGGTCGAGTCCTTCCATTAACATTGTGAACTTGTCTAACAAAAAACACTAAAGTGGCATTTTTAAATCAATTTTATTTTCGTATGTAGTTTTTTTTATTACTTTTTTTCTTTAAATCTTATTTAAATAACAGTAAAAAAAGCTAAAATAATTTTTAAAAAAAAAAAATTGGAAAAAAGAGGGGTAAAGATCATGGGTGGGCACAGCCACTACTGCCATCATCAAAGAGGCCGGTGACCTCATCGTAGGATAAATAAATACATTTTAAAATGCCATGTCAATATTTTTCATTAAACAAATTAATGATGGTAATGGAAGAATTTGATTACACAAATTTGACAAGTTTTAAAATGAAATTGTATATTTTAAATATTTTAGAATTCAATTATATTTTTTGTGATAAGTTTTAGGATCGGTAGTGCAAATATTCCAAAAAATAAAAAAGGTGAAACCGTGGAAGTGAGATTTTCCACAACACGTGCGACGCGGGGGCGTCGTTCATTCAACGGGCGGAGAGGGACACCGCCCAAAATGAGAAAGAAGCCCTAAAGCCAGGAGGAGCGGATCAGGTCAAGGGGGGCGGGCGTTTCCTTTCATCCTTGATCGCACTTTTCTTCCTTCCATCAGCGAGGATCCTATCCTCCTCTCTTCCGATTGAATTCGCGTAGAGAGAAAAGTGCAGATACAATCCCTGTGCTCGCTCGCCCTGTTATTTTTGTCCTCATCGTCATGTCCAAGAGGTGAATTCCCCCACTTTTAGCCCTCCCCCCCCTCCTCCTTTTAACCCCGCCCTCTTATTTCTCTTTCAGGGGATTCATTTTTAATCATCGCGGGGCTTTCGAGAGTTGTTGTTGTTGTTGTTGTTATTGCGGCTTTTCTCTTGTGTTGAGATGTATGGTAATGGGCAGCTAGCCTTTTTTACGATTGCACCGGTGGTCATTTCATGAATGAGATTTCTATTCATCGAACGATAAGCGCTCCTGTTTATGTTCTTGCGTTTCTCCTTCATTATTACGTGCCTTGAATTATTTGAAAAAGCAGTCTCGCGTTTTTCTTTCGAATGGGTGCATCGATACGTGTAAAAAGCTTAGTTCTTTGGTGTCGGTCTGGTCAAGGGCATGGAAATCTTTTGCCTTGACATTAGGTCGGTCGAGGCGGAATGGGGGTTCTCTTGAATTCAGGCTTTTCAGTTGCCTGTGATTGTGAATTTTGTCGAATGGCCATGAAATTGGCTTCTGGATATTGATGAGATGTTCTTGCTAACTGGTGGATTAGACATGTAACTTGGGGAAAAAAAAAAAGAAAGTCTTTCAAAATGCTTGATCATTGCTAGGGTGCTGCCAGTTTTATGATCAACCGCATAGATCGTGAAGCTGCAGCGTATCTGGTCACGAAAAAAATCTATCCGCTTCTTTGTATTCTGTTCTGCAAGTGGTGTCTTCTTTGACTAATTACTGTGCTACACGCTCTTCGGAACCCTTTCTGTTGTTTAGCCTTCTTTGGGTGATGAAATGGCCTTATAATACTATTTGTGCTTGCAGAGTTCTTTGCAAGTTCTTCGCACATGGTGCTTGTTTGAAAGGGGAGCACTGCGAGTATTCACATGACTGGACAGCTCCACAGAACAATGTACATTTCTGCTTCTGTAGGCTTTTACAATTAACCCGGATCAATTCGCTGTATTCGATATTGACCCGCTTGATCTTTGCACAGGTTTGTACCTTCTATCAGAAAGGAATGTGTACTTATGGAAATCGATGCAGATATGAGCACATCAAGGCTTCTCGTCCATGGTCCGGTGCATCATCCTCATCCTCATCATCGTCGAGAACTTCCTCACAGCCCCCCATTTCAGGGTCTGTTCCTCAAGTCTTAACTTCTAGGAGTGGGGTACATTCCAGCTCCACTTCTGTAGAGGTTTCTTCACGAAGTAGACCTTTAGGTCCCCGTAACCAACCTGCATGGAATCGAGGCTTTGAGCAGCCTGATTATACTGATGGCACTGACGTCATAGAGTCTAGAATTGTCAGACAAGCTGATCAGTCTATCTGCTCATTTGCTGCCGCTGGTGATTGTCCTCGTGGAGAAGCTTGCCCTCATATTCATGGAGATTTATGCCCTACATGTGGAAAACACTGCTTGCATCCTTTTAGACCTGAAGAAAGAGACGAGCATATGAAGACTTGTGAGAAAAAGCAAAAGCAGCTTGAGGCATTGAAACTTAGTCAAGAAATAGAATGCAGCGTATGCTTAGATCGTGTTCTTTCGAAGCCCACTGCAGCTGAAAGGAAGTTTGGTATATTGTCAGAATGTGATCATGCATTTTGCATAACATGCATCAGGAACTGGCGTAGTAGCTCACCAACTACCGGAATGGATGTGAATAGTTCGTTGAGGGCCTGCCCAATATGTCGCAAGCTTTCTTACTTTGTCATCCCCAGTGTCATTTGGTACACCTCAAAAGAAGAAAAACAGGAAATTATCGACAACTACAAGGCCAAACTCAAGTAAGGACATATAAGTATCCTACATACAATTTATACATACATATATATTTATATTTGCGGTGAAATTTTCAGTTTCTTCTTGGCCAATCTTTGGTATTTTATGAGGTGAACTAAGAATATATTTAGCCTTATGGTTTCTGTGGACCGACTGTTAGTCATCTTTGGATTGGTTCCAGTAAATCTTGTCTGCAATTTGTTGAGATTTACAAGCAGTAATAGGTGAAAACTTTGGTCATTTGGACAATATGCTACAAGCTTACTATTTGCTTCTTGACTGCAAGGGATAGGAATACTTTCTGTGAAAAGTAACCATGTCGCTCTGCAAAACCTTGTGCATGTTCTGTTTCTTTCTTCTTCTATTCTCGAATTGATCTCTCTAGACTATTGCTAATTTGCAGGTCAATTGATTGTAAGCACTTCAATTTTGGAGATGGAAACTGCCCATTTGGGACTAGTTGTTTTTACAAGGTAATGCAGTTCCGAGCTTGAGAGTATTCTGATTTCATTACAGAGCTTGCCTTGCCCTATGTATACTTAAATTGAGGCTTGTTTGATGGAATTAGTCTTTTGGCCGACTTGCTTTCTCCTGCCGTCAATTGTGAAAGGATATGCATTTTCTCCACTTTTTTGGTGCCTGTTTTAGTTGTCTCTTAAAAGAAGATATCTCATTGGTAAAGTGAACATGGAGATACGCACATCTGTTTATAATGTAGCTCTGCCTCTTTACTTCAGCTGTATATTGTTTGCAGAGTCATCTTCTGTTAGCTGCATTTTGTACCATCCAATTTATGGGCTAGTGTTAAGTGGGTTCTTTGCCAAGGAATTTCTTGTAATCCGCATGTTGTGATATTCAATTGATATTCCCAGTGTTCTTCACCATTTACCTCGTGAAGAAAATATGCACAGGGGTTGCTGTGTCTTACTATGGGGGGAACCATATTTTTTTGAGCCAAGTCTCCGTTTGGAATGATTCTGACTGTCAACTTGTTACTTTCAAATATTGCAGCTCTTGTAATTTGACTTCTATCTAAAGCAGAACACCCAAAAAATTTTAAAAATAATTAGCATCAACACGTGGGTTGGTTGTTTGACTCTTTCATTTTTTTTTAGTTTTACGATATATAAGTATTGGAGCAAAAGTGGATAACTTTTTTGCTTAGAAAAGTTTAAAACAATACTGGGTTGATGGTGCTTTGCTATGCTGTATCTGCTTCTTTTTGCCATTGGGTGCAGACTAGTGACCTGACTTGTGGCACCTTGGATATGTGAATGTCAGAGCAATCTTTATTTCTGCATGTTTGCCATCAGGAGCACCATGCAGCTTTAAGCTTTATACCTGAACGCATTCCCCTGTGCATCTAAATGACTCAGTAGGCTTTACAAAGGTATCAAAGAGAACAAGACACCCACACTGTTAATTGAGTGAGACTAATTTTATTTAGAAAGTAATATTTCATATTATCCTTATGTAGAGTTTGATTGCTGAAAATTAAGTCTTCTTCCGACTGACTAGGATCTGCAACCTCCCAATCCTTCCTTGTGGGCTTGGTTTGCTCATATTGCCGATGAAGAGTGGTTTTCCATTTATTTAGACTTCCAAGTTGGAGCTCCCTTGTTGCTATTGCACTGACTTCGTTTAATAGTAGCCCCGTGTCTGGAATTTCAATAATCCCTTGATTTTTAATTTCAATGGACTTCAGTTGAAATGGCCTTTCCCCAGGAAGAGTTGTATAATGATCAAGTTATTGTTGATTATTATGCAATTTTCTCCCATCTACTTTCGCCTATGTCAGTGCTGATATTTGACAAGAAGAGGAAGAAGAGGTGGTGGTGTTTATGTATAATTCTTTTGGGTCCCATAGAGAGAACAAGCTTGTCTCCTGAGTAGTTAGTTGCATTGTTGTGGTCAAGATGAAATCTCGTCCTCATCTGACTTCTGTCCGTGGAACTACTTGTCATTTAATGTACGCTCATCCCAAAGATCTTTAGGCAATGGATAATACCCTAATGGGTATTGTGTTTGTTGTTTCCAGCATACGGTCAAGCCAGGGTCATACACATGGACACATCGCAGGCCACCTCCCCGCAGGCGCAGGCGCAGGCGCAATCCTGCAAATATGGATGCAATGTTTGGTGTTTTTGAGCATTTACTTTTTCTTGAGAGCCTTATGGGAGATGAAGACTTGGATTTCTATAATGTTGAAGACACCGATGATGATGATTTTATATCTATGGAGATGGCTATTTTATTGGCACGACTGGGAACTAACTCGGGTGATTCATCAAGTGATAGGGAGTAGAGGTCCTCGAGGTTCAGATTTTAGCCGGTTGTCATTGAGTTTGTTTTGATATTTGGAAGTCTGGCATTTTTGCATAAAAAAAGAAGATGAAGCTTGTAGTTTGTTTCTCTTCCTATCAAAATTCTGTAATTATGAACCGTGAACTAGGTTTTAACTTGTGTGGGCTTTTTATTTGATTAAAGTCAGTGGTGTGAAGCTATGTTTGATTGGCATGAAAAAACATTTCCTTAACATTTCTGTGGAGGTGATGGGAAATTAATTGAGCTATGTGAGATTCTGCAAGTGTTTGTTTGGTTGTATTTTAATCCTAGTGTCCATGCCGCCAGGCATCTTGAAACCTTTGCTTTACGCCCATGCATCTCGCTAATATTTCTGAATATATTGGGAGAGAGCTGACGAAGCTATGAATTATGGGATGGGCATTCTATTTATTGGTGCCTCTACTGGATACATGCTACTTAGTGAAGATGCATTGATTGGATTAGCAGTATCATGTGATTTGGCATTCTTGCAGACATGGAAATTTAGTGGTTTGTCTTTATTATATTCGTAGTATGTGTAGTGTTCCTATGCGATGGTTGATGGCTCTTTACCGGTAGATGTCCCTTTTCAATTTGAGTAGATCTGCAGATATCATGTGATGGACTTTAATCAGATTGTCAGGATGCCTATGTAAATGATGTTATGTGATTGCAGCATGCATACAGAGATGGACGGCTGGAGGAAGTTGTTTTGAGGCATCTAGGAGCTGAAGATGGAGAAACAGTGATAGCTAAGGATATTAGGTTTTTCCTTAGTACTCTTCTCTCTCTTTAATGTTTTGTTGGCTATCATCTGCGGATGCTAGATCTAAATGCTCAACTTTAGCCTTCAATTGTTTATTTTTTATTAGCTTTAGCCAAGTTTTGTATATCTTCAGGCTGTCGGACTTTCTTGGTGATCTACGGATTAGTTAAGCAGTGCCAGTAGTACATTCCAAGGGTGAGCTAATCCGTTAGTTCCAGCATATGGTACGATAATCTCTCCGGTTGTAAGTCCCAAGCTACAATGAGTTTGTGTTAACAACTGAATTTTCATTCCAATGTCAGACTAGCCTTTTTTTTTCCTGGCCAGATGTTAGACTACCTTTTGTGTAAAACGAGAAGTCTTTACAGGGTAATGATAATGTTTTTGTCATTTTTGCAGGGTGATGCCTATTTGAAGTATTTGTGAATTTTCCTTATCTGTTGGCATGGCATCTCTTCATCAGTTGTTGAGGCAAGTTTGAATTTTAGGTTTTCCAGTTTTCCATATATTTCCGTGAGATTCTGATAAGCAAAACGTTATGCTTCCCCAATTATAACGGTCTCTGTGGACTGCTTGATGATAATTTTCCACCTGGAGATAAAAGCTGTTGTTGTGCTTTCGAGGCACAAGGAGTTAAAATGACTTTCACTGCCTGAAAGTGACACAAAGTCCATGTGAGCATGTCTCGTTTTTCTACAATAGCCTAGTGCTTATACTGAATGTGAAAATGATACCTTTTATAAAGCTCGGGCGAGGACTTAAGTGGAAGGATCACTGGAGCGTTAGGTCTTTGTTCTCTACACTCCCCTGTTACAAGGCTTGTCGCTTTCTCGTCTTTAGACAGAAATATAAGGTTCTTTGTTGTTAGTAGAAGCTTCTTCTGTCGGTGATGGCTCTATGGGGGATTGTTTTTGCTAATCTGATTGGCTGCTTCGTTTTTGTTTGCATCAGATGCGGTGTTGTCTGCCCTCGGAGGTTGAAACGGAATTAAAATTTGGATGCTTTGGACATGCGGAGTTCTACAATAAAGTAAATTGTATCTGGAAAAGAATAAGGGGGTGAAGAAACATGGGGAACGTATATGTACACATGTTGTTTGTTGGGCATGTTTTTCTCCATTTGGCTCTGATCTGTGCATGTTTGGTATTTGTTGCCGACACTTCACAGTCTGGAGCAATGGGATACTTGTAAAAGAAGTCTAGTGGTGTTATTGGTTTGGCTTCAAAATGAAGTCACGAAAGCATTTCTGTGTGCGCTAAAATTGATGGACCATTAGCAAAATCCCAATCCCAACAGCTTGAAAATGAGCAAACCGTTGTGGTATCTGGGAGGAGCAGAAGCTGACCTCTGAAAATGCAGGGAATCCCCTGCATCTTGCAAGCGGGGGCGGCGGCGGTTTTAATCTATTGGCAAACCGCTCTAATAATTACGTTAAAGAAAAAGATCTTGCCTGAGGAATGGCAAGAAATCACGGCTCGCGTATCTGCTTGGATTTTGCTTTGGTCGGCCGAAAAACATTGAATGGTGGGAAATTGAGCTACGGTGTAGCAACAACAGATAATCATCATTAGGATGGGAGGGAAAACTGGACCGTCCGATCGAGCAAGGCTAATAGCTTGTGCAGAGTTTGGAGCAATCTTCAAGCTATAACATCACGATGGGACCTTTTTCCCAAGGGAACCACGATGTGTAAGGGCCATTCTAAAAGCCACCATCTGTTGTTTGTGCCAAGCATTTTTGCAGCACCTACGAAAATAAAACTCGGATGAATACTGCGTGTAATGAGACTTTACTTCACCATCACACCAGAATGATTTTGTTCAATAATTTGCTAATGGGTCGCTTTAGCAAATACCTAATCGTTAACCATATATCGTTTATAAAAATACCAGTTGTATTTTGCACTTGTGAGATTCGAAGAAGGGTCGGTTCACCTGGCCATGCCAAAATCAGCCCGGCCCACATTGTTGTTGTTTTATTGAACCCAAAATGATAGAGAGATAGGGAGGCATTCCAGGAGCTATGAATTGGGATTTGGGAGAGTCACTTGCTTCACGACCTTCAGACCGGCTGTGAAGAGGGAGGTGAAGGCATCCATTTTGGGCTTGGGTAGAGATATCCCCACTTCTATCCCGCCTTTGACATCTCTGCTCTCGTGCAACGAGATGGCCCTGCTCTTATCGATCGATATATCCTCTATCTTCCTGGGCCTTCCCACCCGAAATCCGTGTCGTACAGGTCTACTTTGGGCGACCCGGCGACGGTCACATGGAGCTCCGACTCGGAGAAGGCCCTCCAATCCGAGATCCACCGCTCCGCCTCTGCGAAAAGGTCCTTGTCCAACCTCTTGACCGTGCTCCCTATCGCATTCGCGGCGACGACGATGCCGGTCTCTCCCGCCAGCTCGAGGGCCACAGCCTCGGCCCGACCAAACCCGACGCAGTTGCCAAAGTAAGAAGCGGGTACGGGATAGCCCAAGCGGGTGAGGCCGCCGGCGATGAATCCGAAGTAAACCGGGCCGCGATGGGTGGGTTTTGGATCGTTGTCGTGGGCCTGAAGGGATAAATGGGCTTTCACCCAAACGACCCAAAGGAACGCGCAGGTGAGAACGTAAGGTGACAAATGGGGCGGGTGGGAGAGATTCCCGGCGTTGCATCGAGAGAGTATCCACCTTCGGATGCTCGCCATGTCAGCGGTGCCCACAACAAAAGTGGACCGGACCATGTCCGGGAAACCGACGCCACCACGAAGAACTGGCGAAGGAGGGGCCTGCCGTCTGCAGTTCCACCACTCGAAGAGGAATCTGTGGAGGAGGCGGCGTGGATCCCTGAGGACCGTCCGGTCGTAGTAGGGAGGGGTGCCGAAGAACCCGCGGAGCGGTGGGTGAGGAGCGGGAGAGGAAAGCTGGAGGGAGAGAGAGGCCCAGGCCTTGAGGAAGAGGTTGAAGGTCCGGGCGTCGGCGACGACATGGTGACAGGCGAGCCCGAGGCAGAGGCCGGAGTCGGGAAAGACCGTGACTTGGGCGGCGAACACAGGGACGGGGGCGTCGGAGGAGGAGTCGGAGATGGGGGGCAAGGAAGGGACGAGAGGGTGGAAAAGGGCGGCGTCTCTGGGGCGGTGGGTGGAGAGACGGCGAAACACGTCGTCGTCGTCATCGGCGGCGGCGGCGGCGGCGGTGCAGGTAGCGACGGTGAGGGAGACGGCGGGGGAGGAGCAGAGGAGGAGGGGGAGGGGGAGGGGGAGGGTGGGGGTGGAGAAGGAGGCGGGAGGAGAGAGGGAAGGAGAGGAGGAGGGAGCGGGAGAGGGAGAGCTTGAGGAGAGGGAGGGTGGTGGAGGAGAAGTGGGAGAGGGAGTGGGGGTAGGCGTAGAAGAAGAGGGGCTGAGATGGGGGGAAGAAGAGCCAGGGGATGTCCACCATGCTCAGCCCCACCTCCTCCTCCGCTCTCTCTTCCTCCAGCCGTCCGGCGGTGGGTGGACTGATCTCGCAACGCTCCACCACCTCAACATCAACGCCCATGTCGCCTCTCTCTCTCTAGGGTTGACGGAGGTGAGGGAGTTGGAAGTTTTTACTTGAGCTACTAAGCTACTACTTCTACTAGTAAAGAAATGGACGAAAGGTCAGATTTTTTGGTTCATTTGTTCCCCCAAATAAAAAAAAAAAAAAAATTATTTGATAATGTCAGCTAATTTTTTTTATTTATTTCATAGAATAAAAAAAGTAGTGGAAGAATAGAGCAACAAGAAAAAAAGAGGGAGAAAAGTAAAATATAAAAGAATTATTAAAAAAATTCAAAAAATCAAAATTATTAAAAAAAAAATTATAAGTCGTACCAAGCACATTTATAATTTTATAAAAAATTTGTATAGTTATTAAATACGTTTTGTTTTTTACTTAGAATTTATTTCAGGAACAAAAATAAAAAAAAATGATTACTTTCAAAAAATGATTATTTTCCGAAATGAAAATATTACCAAACCTACTATAAGCGGAGTCAAGCGGAGAATAATTCCCACGCTTTCCGCATGGAGGGGCTAAAGGGGGAAAGGACAAGTACGCTCCGCCGGACCCACTACTTTTAGAAAATGAAGTAAAGAAGGAAGCGAATCAAATCAAATCAAAGCATCGATGGCATGCCCAGTCTAATCATCCCCCACGCGGCTTCACATCATTATTATAATTATTGACTCCTGACGTGGGCCTGCTCCTCGGTTGGGGCTGGCTTCACATAATTAAGCGGCAAATGACCCAAATGGGCCTTGCAGGACTCCCGCTCTCCCCCCCCCCGGGGTGTACGTAAAGCCTCTGTTATACATGCGACCTCCTCCTCCAGCCGGAAGAGTCCCCAGGCCTGCTGCATATCTATCTGTTTTCCAGATCGCTTAGCGAGTTCGGGAATACCAACCTCCCAGGAGTCGCAACCTTTGTCGGTTGTTGTCGGTCCCAATTAATCAATTCTTTACCTTGGAGATGAAGAAGATGGCGTGCGCACATCTGTTCCCCACCTCCTCCGTGAGAGCCATCGTGGCTGCCACCGAGCCTGTGGCGGCTCCCGCTTCCTGCGCCCACCAGCGCAGCTGCCGCTGCCTCTACCTTGCCCGCAGTCTGCTCTTTGGTCGATGCCTCCCTCGCGTCATTCCTCGCCTACAACTTGCGTTAGAATACCATTTGATAAAAAAAAAAAAAAGAACTCAGGAAAAGAAGCGGAAAATCTAGAGTGATGGTAATGGATTGGAGAGAAGGGGAATGATAATTGCTTCGGCGGAATACGTATTTTTGCTGGAACGGCGAAATGAACGCGAGGGTTTCATTCTTCTTACGGGTCGTTGGATCTTTGTTTCGTCTTCTCGTGACAAAGTCCGGGTCAAGCATTAAGCAATTCACGGGGTTGATGTCGCTGGGGGCTGTCGATCCAAGCCCAAATCCCAAATCCCAAATCCCAATCCCAAGCCCAGTAAAAAGACATGTAATGCAGTCCATAATATTGTCTCCGAAACAACAAATACAAACGACTCACGACTCCTTTCCTTTCCCTTCCAATTGATCTCGCCGGCTGCTGCAGCGGCGATGTCGGCTCTTTAGCCCGGAGGTGCAGGGGCTCCAAGATCAAGCTCCTCGCCGCCACCCTCCTCCCTCCATCTTCCTCCATTAACCCCCGTCCTCCTCCTCCTCCTCCCTCTCGGCCTGTCCTCCCCTCTCACCGCCATCATCATCCCCATGTCCATCCTCCCCCCCGCTCGTTCCTTCTCCCGGCCTCCTCCTCGCCCTACTACTCCACCACCGCCTCTCCCTCCCCTTCCGACAAGCCTCCCCACCCGACCGCCTACCCCAGCCAAAACCCCGACTTCAAGCACCAGGAGATCGAGGGCCCCACCGTCGAGCGCGACCTCTCCGCTCTGGCCAACGAGACCCGCCAGGTGCTCGAGGATTTGATGAAGACCCTCTACAGCTCCAGCAAGGCGATCGCCGCTCTGGGTCTCGCCCAGCTCGCCCTCGGCGCTTGGATCTCCTACCTCACCCGCTCCTCCCCCATCTTCGAGGCCTCCCTCCTCGGCTGCGTCGCCTTCGGCTTCCCCTTCTCCCTCGCCTTCCTGCTCCGCCAGTGCGTCAAGCCCATCTACTTCTTCTTCAAGATGGAGCAGCTCGGCCGCCTCCAGATCCTTACCCTCTCGCTCCAGGCTGCCAAGAGCTTGAACGTCTTCTTCGTCCGGGCTCGCGGGGTTTCCTATTTTTGCGTTGCGGCTCTCTCCTTAGGTGTCTTGTTCACTTCGCTCTACAAATGACCGCCTCTCTCTCTCTCTCTCTCTCTCTGTTTTTTTTTCTTCGGCATCCTTTTCGTTTCCCTGGCTTCTCATATCTATATACCCAGCACACGATTCGTGGGTTTTTACCAAATGCCTGGTCCTTCCCTCTTACATAACTTTGTGAGGAGTAAGAAGCGCCAGAGGTTTTTGGCTGTGTGGCCCCTGACTGTTGTGGAAACCATATATAAGTTGCCCTCAAAATCAAGTCCCTACTTGCAATTGCGGGTTCATTCTGTCGAAATTGTAGCCTGTGAGAACTGCCTACTCAATATGCTTTCTGATAGATGGTCTTTTTACTCTAATACTTACTTTAGCGTGCTGTGGTGAAAGTCGAAGATGATGACAAATATATGGCTGCATACATTGTCCTGAGCTTTTTTCTGTACAGTTTTGCTGGATGTGGCAGCATTATGTTAGACTGAACAGATTGCCTAACCGTTATGCATCCTCCCTAGACATCCTATTAGTCGCCCTCATTGTAAAGTAGCAAGATCTGAATCAACCTTCGGCCAGTAGATGTGGATATCCATAGGTAGTCATTCGTCTCTGTTGTTGCTTAAATATCTAGTCTTCTTTATTATAGTATTAGTAGTAGTGAGATATCATAAGGTGCCTTATGCAATGGCTGCCCTTTTACGCGATTACTCTTGTTATCTCTGTGGGTGTTCCGCGAGGCTGGCAGAGGGCCAGTAAATGTACAAGTCTCCTCTGTCTCTCTTTAATGAGTTAAGTTGCAGTGGCAACTTTCCAAAAGCAGATAAAAACTGTTCATTTAGGCTGGTAGATTACATTTCATGGCATAAACAGGATATGAGCTTTGCATCATTGCGTGTTCAATGGGAAGCACCTAGTCTTTGTTTTGAGTTCGCCCAGAAGTGGCATTTGGCAATACTCTCTCGAGTGACTGGATATGATTGTGTAAGAGAAGAGGTTAAAGGTGGTTTGCCCGTCTGCTGGGCATGCCCCTCAACTCTAATGATTGTTTGCTCTCCTTATTGAATTGTTCATTGTATGTAAGGTTCTTGGAGTGTTAGATATACGTACCGGACAAGGCTCCCGACAATCTTCTTTCTTCTCTGTAGTTTGTACCACTCTCTTGTGCAAATGGTCCCTTACATATCAAATGGGCATGGCACCACATTGTGAGGCGGAATTTTCCCATGTTCCCAAGGCATGAAGTCAAAATTGATCATGCTGTGTCTTTTCTGATCACGGGGTTATGACCTTGCGAGTATGTATGTTTTGTCCGCTACATTTAACGAGTCGTTGCCCCATTTCATTAGAAGAACTGAAATATGGTAAACATTATACTTGTGTTGGTTGTGGCGACCTTTATACACTTAACTACAGCTTAGATGGGTGTACCAACTCCTAGTGTACATCATTGTCTAAGTGCTAGATTACACGGAACCATTCCCAGTGAACTAGCGGGAGTATGGGAAATTGATGGTTGTGATCCCCTCATTGACCGCAAAATCTTCTCTTATCAGTAGTGTCTCCTCTGTTTCATCATTCCACTTGACAGAACAAGTCATGGCCAGAAAATCTTGGGCAGAGCGGCAACTAGGAACTTCATTTGCACAGAGACCATCACAAACTCAACTAATTCCAACCATTCAGCTTCATGTCTGAACGGACGTGAAGAGGCATCATACAAGCTATAACTACTATGCGATGATAGTTCTTGTTCTCAGTCTCGACTAGATCCCTGATAGATGACAAGCTGCCTTAAGTTGACATCCAATTTATTCGGCTTCAAACGTCCCAATGGTTGTAATGACACGAAGAAGCAACAAGTGCAATGTTGCCGTTGTCTCTCATCCCAAGATGCCAAATGGATATCACGGTTTGTTTTCAGTGACATGGCAACTAATGTCACTACGAAATGCACATAGCGGTTTAAAAGGTGCGAGATACAGTTTGAATGGCACTGCATCTCAGCAAAACATCCAACACGCCAGATTGCATTTTCTTTCTGCCATCTTGCATCCGCTAAACCTCACATATGTATTGACGAGTGCAAGCAACCTTATAATCAAGTAAATAAGCAGGGCAAAAATAAGAAATAATTCTTTATAAAAACGTGCATTTCGGCAAATCATCTTCCTCTATGCTTTTTTCTTTTTCTTTTTTCACATCTTTCTACCTTTTTACCATCCATAAATTCTAAAAACAAGAAGAAGCTGGTCCAAGTCCTTACATCAAAACAAGAAACCGAAGAGACCTACCGATCCCTATCCCTATTCACATATTACAATCTCGTCTCTTCATATAAATTGGGAAGAAAAAAAACCAAGCCGCCAGTGAATTACCCAGAAACATCACTTATGCCAAAATCGCATCAACGCTTTTCCAAAACCCTATGTCCTTCAGTTGGAAGATCAAAACTTTGTACGACCCAAGAAAGATGATGTCCCTTCATGACACGCCTTGCCTAAACATGCAAGTATAAAGCTGCGTTTCAAATTTGAATGGAACTGGATTGAGCGGCTTTAATTGTCTCAGAGAGAAACAAGTTGAGGCATTTTCTGCCATTAACTTCCTCGAGCACAACTTCACCAACAAACTATGTTCCGCCAGTGTTCTCACTAGGTTTCGACTCGGTACGCACGTAGGTAAATCTCCGGGCACCGAAAAAGGGGATGCTATTGGCAGCAACACTACTCCCACCTTCTGCAGGAGTGCCCTGCGCATCCCGCTTCCACTGCAAGCTCCTTGCACCAGGTCTGATAGGCAGACGAGACCGGAATGCACCTGGAGTTCCTCTTGAAAATGGAACTCTGGAAAACCTTGCATAAGGAGAGGAGGCCCTTACAAGCCGTGGCCAGGTCATTGGAGAAACCTTCTGAAGAGTAGTATTCCGCTTTACAACCTGCAAAAAAACATATAGAATAAGCAAAAGAGGAAAAAAAGTTGTTTCCAGAAGCAAGTATTTGAGGAAAGGAAGAATTAAATACAAGAATTTTCCCCATAAAATTGCTAAAGAGACGCATAAATAGACCCCAAACATGGACCAATGAGCATCCCCCAAAGACACAGCAGCGCCCCATCAATTTTTTTAAGTGTTACCACTTAACAAGATCACCCAGACTATAGAAACTTCTACACACTTAGCAGCAGCAGTCAGCAAAATATGATGGGGCCTTTCATGTAACACTCCCCTATGCTCACCAATCGCCAGCTTGTAGCCAGTGCTAGCACTCAGAATAGTTCCTCAAACTCCACCAAAAATGAAGAACCAAGAACATGCTCAAGGGACCATAATGATTGTTTAGCAAGGGAATGCAATCAACAGAGGCCAGATGCTTTATGGTTCACATGACTACGTGTTTGCAACAGAAACTAAGACAGATCATAGCACATGACAAGTTTATAGAGTCCTGAATGAGTACCCTGAGAACCCGTGACATAAAGGATGACCCATCCAAAGAAAGTGCACCATCTGCTGCCTCTTTCTTTGTGAACTCCACAACAGCTGATCTGCTTAGTAATGTGCACCAAGTAAGAAACACAGACGAAAACAATATCGCTCCACAGTTAAAAGAACTTTGAGTTCAAATCACCAAAACAAGACAGCAAAGGCATTCAAACCGCTTACCCTATTGGTTGTCCAGTCGCTGCATCAGTATTAATTATCACTTTCAGTACTTCACCAAATTTATTAAAGTGCTGAGAAAGACTATCCTTGGTGGCAGCAGTATGAACCTGTACATGAATGTATGACCATCAGTGAGAAGCTTACTGCGAAAAAAGGAAACATTTACTAAGGACCCAAAAGTCGATTATTACATTGCTCACAAAAACTGTCCGAGAATCGGTGTCCTCCAAAGAACGAGTTGCAGAATTTAATCCTGCAAATTAGGAAAAAAAAATCAAAAAGAAGAACTAGAAAGGATCTAACTTTCCAATTTAAAATAAACTGAAGCTGAAAATATGTAGCATAAACTTTTATTGAAAGCATGATTGTTCAAATCCTGGTGGAACAATCAATTCAAATTGTTTGCATATCATATGATAGATAGAATGGTAATATTGGAAAGAAATGAAAACCCACCAGGAGTTGATGATAGCAGTTTCTGAGAGTCCTTGAGAGCATCTGCAGCAGATTGTGCCTGTACATCATTAACACCCCGGAGACCAACAGTTTCAGCACAAATAATACGCAGCTAATAGATGCTTACTACTAGGAGAAAATAAAATTGGAGACTCGAATGAGCATCTTACATTTCCATTAGCAACAGTGATGGGTTTGTTGTTCCCTATGACCTGGCCATCAGATTTCTTTGCCACTGCCAGACTTCCTCGTGGAGGGTGCTGGTTGTCCAGCTTAGTAGCATCATGTCCAGCATGTTGATGAGGAGGGTTCCGTGAATTTGCATTCACAGGAATGTTAGCCATCTTATGGGAAGAATTAGCTGTCACAGGCAGCTGCTCCATATTCTTTTTCCTTTTAAAGCTAATATCTTCTTCAGCGGTCTCTGATATACCATACTGCATCATAATTGAATCTTCATGCCTGCTTCCACCATGTATGTAAGTCTGAGGAAGATCAGAGTGCCTAGCAACTTTTAGTTCATCATACCCTTCATTGTCTGATATATAGTCATATCCAAGAGTGCTTTCCCTCTCCATCATCATCATATCCCCATCATAGCTTTCATCATAGTCCAGTCTCTGAGGCTTACTTGAACCGGAATGCTTTAAAGTTTGGTCTAAGTCTTCGAATTCTTCATCTTCAACTGCGGCAACTTCTCCAACAATCTCAGGCTCTGAAACCGGCACTCCACGACTTAGTCTATCGAATACATTTCCCGAGGGTTTTACTTTCCGCACATCTCTGGCAGCTTCTGCCACAGCTTTAATCACTGTCGCCATGGGATTTGGCACCCTTGCGACTGATCGGACTCTTGGAGGCCGATCAACTACATCTTCGGAGGACGTTGAAACCACAGAACGAAGTCGCTTCAAAGTAGACTCTCCAGCAGAATCGGAAGGTCGGGAAGTTGCCACAGCATCTCGCACAGCAAATTGCAGCAACCGCCTAGGAGCATCGATGATTTGAGAAGTCGAGTCCCTCTGTGGAGAAGCAAAGCGGATCAATTTTCCTCAAGATATACAAAAGCAGGCAAAGTAACTCTTGAGAGAGTAGGAAGAAGAACTATAAAGATTTATTATTCGATAAATATATCCACAGAAAATTCGCACGATCCACTGAAAATATACTGTCCACTGTGAATAGGGGAAGCCTATTCGGTAGTAAAAATTCAGAAAGTTCATAAGCCTGAGGAGAAGAAATGAAAGGCACAACAGATACGGAAGAGCGTTTGAAGAGCAGAACCATTGCAAGCAAACTAATAAAACAGATGGACAATCAAACCCATTTCTCGATTCAATAGAAGCTAAAAGAGTTGAATAGGATCTCAAATAAGGAGAGATATTTGAAAAGCATGTCCAGGAAGATTCACTAAGTCAATTCAATAGCTCCTAGAGTCCAAAAGGTAAGCAAGGTAAGAAAGTAACTAGTTAGCTCTAACAGTACACAAGATCTCCACATAGGAAATAAGGGAGAAATTGTTTTGATTTAAGGCGGATCCCTTCTTTTTTTTTGCAAGAGTAAACATCCAATCAAAAAGGTCATCTTTTTTCTTTTTTTTTTGGTTGGATGCCTTAATTCCTTCATTTTCAGAAATTTTCTCCCATAGAAAAATGAATTGATTTTAAAGCGACTTTCAAGTTTTCTTTTAATGCCCCAGTCCAGAATTCGCATCGTTACACAATCCAAACTCCTATATTCTATTCAGTGGGCTCATTCGACACAAATCGTTCGCATGGCTCCTAAGTGATAAAGGAAGGAAGAACTCATCTTTTTCTCTTTTTTGCTTACCTTTCTTGCATATGTCTATATTCATTTGGACCCCTAAGAGGCTCTAACCAGGGCCTGGAATGAACGTATAATCATGGCATCGACTCAATCATCAGCTTATAGAATATAAGTTCATAATTCAAGGCAAGGACCACGACCTGAGAGCCCATTAGACACTGTGGAAGGAAAATCCCTCCTCACATAATTGGAGGTTGCGCATAGGCAGGGTCCACATTGCATGAAAGGGATAATGACAGTGAACTTTTGGCCATTAGAGAAGACCTGATCTAGAAGAATGATTGAAGGGCAGACCAATTGATAGCACATAACAGAGATAATTTATGTCATAAGCAGAGATGATCTATTTATTAAATAACACCTTAACACTGTAGATTCTGATAACTCCCCCTCCCCAAAAAAAACAAACTGTAGATTCTGGATTCTGCAAAAACTAGCCTATGGGGCAAATGAACCGCACACTAAAGAAAAATGACAAGCTCACTACCTATATGAACAGAAATATCTGCATCTAAACGTAACTAAAGAATGTTAAAGAATTCCCATAGAAGTGTTGATTAAATGAAAAGTTCCAATTCATAAATGTCGCTCTCCTATTTCTATATTTTGGAATTCTATATTTTCACTAAGGAGGCATAAATGGGTGCCAATATGCATTGGAAAAGAAATTCAGCCCCTGTGGACAATTCTTTTGAAAAAACCCCTTTAGTCTGCAGTGGATGATCTTTAGCCCGAGCACAATGCTAATGTATACAATCAGTAAAACAGTCCTTCGAGAAACTGTTGGAAGAATGCAAAAGAGAGGAAAGCAGAGCATGACGTACAAAATGGAAATATGTATGATTGTGATTGTATCAAAGAATCAAGCACATCATTTCAGTTCCTTCAGCCCTCAAGTCAAGAAAGATAGCAGAGATCATAAAAAGAAAGGCAGGAAACCTAAAACATCAGTAATAGGGAGAAGACGCATGGTTTGGAGGGGAACATGACTCCAAGAGATTAGCACCACTGACAATGCAAATTAACACCGCTCAAACTTAGTGTTAACTAACAAAATATCCCCTAACTAGCCCCACGCAAATATGGAAATTGTTCAAATTAGGCAAGTAAATGCAATTTTGCAACAACAGCCCTGACTTTGATACTATTGTTCATGAGTAGGCTATGCAAGATATGGACATAAGCTACCTTCAGCTAAAAACACGGATAGGCACACACCCTAGGTGCCAGTTGATCAATACAATCAGTTCAAGAAAAGGAGGCAAAAGCCAAGACAGATGCTTTAAATGGCATAAGATTGTTGAGTAACTTGCAAAACTGAAGCTTAGAAATCACACACCTTCAAATACTGCCGTTCATCGGGTCGGCTCCTTTTCCGCTGCATTGCATGTTGAGGAGAAATGGACCGTCTCGCATGATGGTCCTTGTGGTGAGATTTTGCCTCCTCATGCACATGTTTGCTCTCTGAGCTCCTGAGAGGAGGCGGTTCACCAGCATCCCCCATTAGTCCTTTCCATTCCCTATTGCGGCGACTTCTCAATAAGTTACTCGATTTTCCCTTTTCAGATTCAGCATCTGGGTTTTGAGAATCTGCTCTGTCAGGTAGTTCCTCTGACAACGGTTTCTCATGTAAATCATTGACGTCAGGTTCCTCAGGCTTTATGTACAGATCCAAATTGTTGGCCAAATGATCCCACAACCTGACAAAAGAAAACGGAAAACATCATGTCAGGGGGCGATGTGGGGGGAACTGATCAATTGCACGGATTGACAATATCTAAGGGAAGAAAATAAAGGCTACCAAGATATGAAAGAATCGCTATCATCTCCCAAGAAAACTTCCAGCTCATTCCTTGCTTCATCTTTGCGCCTGCCATTCCTCAATAAGACAACAACGTATTCCTGCCAAAGCAGATCGACAAGTTAAACAACACACCGACAACGACAACATTCAGCCACCCTGGTTGTAATTGAAAACGGGAATGTATAGCTAGAAGATGAGCTCGGGGTCATCAACCCTAGTTTGAGAAAATCATTTCACTGAGACGAGAATGCCATCAAGTCGCAACGCAACAGCCAGAACACCAAAGTGGGAATAGGATGACAAGGTCGAGATACGAAATATTTGCAGAGAGGAAACAAAGAAAGAATAGAATCTGGATTTGCAATATCACATCAAGAGAGTTCGAGACGAATAAACTCTAAGAATGAGAAGGCATGCGATGACGAGGACAACGGCGACGACAGACCAGAAGACGATGAATCCGGAAGCTATCTCCGTATCCAAACATCTATAGAAATGAAGAGGCAGTCAATCAGCTATCGAATTCCCCAACACGACGTGTCCCAGATAGTAATGCTCTCAGCGCAACACTCCAGTCACAATTCTAAATCGAGCAGTAGCATTCGAGACGGAAACGAAGTGATTCTACGGAGGAGATAGAAGAACAGAACGGGCAGAGAGGGGGGCAATTAAGGCGGACAAAAGAGAGAGAGAGAGAGAGAGAGAGAGAGAGAGAGACCACAAGAGTGTCGTCGGCGTAATCGGGCATGAAGTCCTTGAGCTTGACCTTGACGGTCTCCCAGAGGAGGGCGGCACCCTCGCCACTGAAGTTGACGTTGAAAGTGCGATCATCATCAACTCGATCCATGGCTTCCCCCGCAGCCGCCATCCGGCGATCAAACCCTAGAACGAAGAGGACCCGAAAGAGAAACGGCGGGAGGGAGGGAGGAGCAGTTAGGCCCCGAGGAATCGGGCGGCGGAGGAGAGGCACGGGGAAGAAGGAGCCGAGGAGACGCCGGGGGGTGGCTGTGGCGGTAGCGTCGGCGTCGGCGGTGGCGGCATCTACGGAGCCGCGCCCAGCCCAGTGGGAAATGGAGAGAGATTTGGTGCCGTCGGAGATTGGGACCAACCCAACCAAACGAAATCCCCCAATAAATTAAGAAGAGCCTCAAAATGGGAAAATTAGGAAACGCACGCACGCCCGCTTTTTGCTTGATTTCATCGGTGCTGTGATGCTATGCTTTGCTTCGCCCCCTCTGCCGCCCCCTTTGCCTTTTGCCGAATGCAGCAACAGCGCCCCCAAAAAAAGCAGATGCACCACCGTAAGGTAACGATCGAGAGAAGAAGGGCCCATACACCAGAGCCCATCAATAATATTGGGCTCGACTGAATGGGCCCAGTACGATCGTCCCGCGAGTCCGCTCGGCCCATTCACCGTTTCACCGTGTTCATCTTCCTCCTCTAGGACTAGGACCTCCCCTGAACCTTTCCGGGTAAGCTTTTGAAATTGCCGCCATGTCCTGACTGGATCTCAAACGTTGCTTCCTTCCGACCCCATTTCTACGATCAGCCATCCTTTTAAGTGTCTGACCGAGGCTTCGCATCGCCGCCGCCGCCGCCGCCGCCGTCGTTAGCTTCCTCCGCCGCCGGTAAGTTTCCCATCCCCTTCGTCTCGTTCCGTTCTCGAATTCCTCCTCTTCCCGCAAGACGCTGGAGTCAGCTTCCTTCGCGCGCTAAGCCTATTTCTGGATCGCGGATCTTCGAGAGGTGTTTGTTAATGGCCCAAATGATAAGCAATTCCTCCATTGAAGAGGCACATTTCGCGTTCTCCGCTTTTAATAGAAGAATGAGCATTTGGCGTTGGCAACAACGAGCCCTAGCCCTGAGGCGGTCTTCCTCTTCCTTCAGCTAGGGTTTCGATTCGAACCTGTTTCTTCCTGATTCGGGGGAAATCCTGTGCTCAGCCACCGTCCCACGACGGTCCGCTTCTTTCTTCTCGTGCCGAGTGTCTTAGCTCAACCGTAGTTCTCTAAGTCGCAAGTACCGTATTTGGTGCACTGAGCATGTGCATTGTCATGACAATGAATGCGATTGTGAGGGAAATTGGCAAGAATTCATTCCTTTCAAACTTTCTCTCTTTCCCCTTCTGTCTTTCCTTGTTCTTCCTCCTCCCTGTTGTTCATCTCAAGTGCTTCTCTTTTCTTCCGTGATCAGCTGGAGTTAGCTGCTGAGCCATAGCAATGCACGAGCATGTGAAATGTGGACACTAGAAAATCCCGTGTGTTGTTGATATTCTTGCCACGATAGATGATGTGGCACTAGTCAGAACATCATTGGATTGCGATTCAAGATTATAGAAATGCGTGGATCCACCAAGTTACACTAGGCCTGTGAAACTATCATTTAAGGCAGTAAATATCGCTCTCGCTCCCCTTATTCATTCGTGGTCTATACAATGCAGATATTTGGCCAATTGGTAGTCCCATCTGAAGCATTATTTGTATTGGCTTTCTCTATTTTCGGACTTCGATTTGGCCTTTTTTATGATCTGCTCGAGCCCATGGTATTACAGGCTTTGCGGCTGAGGATGCTTAGATCAGCTGTCTATGGCTTTGTGCGACGAAGAGTCCAACTTGTCACAATACCCTGCATGTGTCGATTGGTGTCTTGCTTCTTTAATTTTATGTTTTGACTGCTCGTGTGCTTAACATTCTCTGTCTCTCCAGATGGACAAATACGGCGATAACTCTCCAAAAGTAGGGATTTCCTTAGACCATGATGATGTTAAGTGTGTCTCGGGCCTTAGCACTATATTGGTTGCCTCCATTCAGGAAGCTAAGGACAGAATATCTCAGATAGAATATATATTCTGCAGTCAACTTTACCCAAATTTCCAGTCGAAATCCAGAAGCTTGCAGAAAATTTACACAGAGGCCATGGAAGCTGCTGAAAATGCATGGAAAGAGAAGGAAAGTAATCTGTTACTTCAAACAGAAAAACTCTTGCTGGAAAAGGAGCAGGTCAGCAAAGAAAACCAGTCTCTGAGAAAGGAAATGGCAAAGCTGTCTAGGGAACAGGATGAGAGGTTGAAGGAGTTGGCTGATGAACAAGAGAACCGGCAACTTAAAATTGATGAGCTTGAATCTGAGCTTCGACGAAAGACTAAGGAAATTGATGAGGGGATAGATCTCCAGCAAAAGTTACTGCAGTTAGTTCAATCGAATACTTCTGCATTAGCTATCAAAGGGAAAGAAACAAAAGAGCAAGAAGAAAAGACAAGAGCCCTTCTTGCTAAGCAAGAAAATATGGAAAATATGGTTAAGGCACTTAAAGAAGAAGTCAGAAAGAAAACTGAGGAAGTAATCAGGGGAAAAGACTTGCAAGCAAATTTAATGAAGAAGATGGAATTACAAGCATCTGAAGTTTTCGATCGAGAACAGCTGTTGCTCCATTGCGAAAAAGAAAAAGAGATACTGATGACCAGATCAAAATGCTTGGAGGAGAAAATAAGCGAGCTTGAGGAAGAGCTTAGGAGAACGGCCCAAGAAGATGTTGGAAGGAAATTGAACGAAGAATTGCCTGAAAAGAGTGATTCAGGTCATTTAGATGGTATGATTAATGAGAAAGAATCGCAGCACTTTGAAGAGAGACAATTTTTATCGGGCAAGGTGAAGAATCTAGAGGAGAAAGTGAATGACTTGCAGGCGTGTCTTCGACAAAAGAGCAGCCATACTGAAGGAGGTTCGGAAGAGAATCTACTTCAACTGGTTAAATGTAAAACTTCAGAATTATTGTCTGAGAGGAAGAAGAAAAAGGATTTGTTTGATGCCTATAAAAGGCTGAAGTCTCAGTACAATTACCTCCGTACAAAGCTTGGTCTTATAAATGAGGATAAAATTCCACAAAGCAAATCATTAGAGGAAGAGGACATAATGAGGTGCCCACAGAATCGACCTTCGGCATCCTGTAAGGCTTCTGTTCTTTTTTATCCTGGCAGTGCATGACAATGACTTTGAATGGCTTTTATTGGGTTTAATGAAACATTCATTCCATCTTCGCATCTGGATTTAAAGTTAAGATGTTTTCGATCAGGACTCCTTGTACTATTTGGGTATACATGTGGAGATGTTTGTTGTACATTCATGCACAGGCGTCAAAGTTGCGTGGCCTTGGCAGTAAAAGCTTTTTCTTTTTTTCCTTTTTTAGTTTTGGGGTCCCACCCCCTGTAATTGGCGTTTCTTAGACCCCACTTGCGCGTGTCCACTTAGGCGGCAATCAAACTCTTCACCTCCTACTGATGACTTTACCTTGTATTGCAGGTCTTGAAAATGGTGATCTGAATACTGCTGCTTTTGGTTGTGGGGTGAAAGTGAAAGAGGAGATCAGTGTTGAAGATCACTTAGAGGCTGACAAAGGGATTGTACCTATAAAGAACTCACGTTCCCTCTCACCCAGCTCAAAGTACATTGCATCAAAATGTCAAGTTGGTGAAAAATCCGCGGCCGCAGCAGGCACAAAGCGCAATGCATCAGATTGGAGAGATACTAGGTCCAATCAACCTTTAGGAGGGCCTGATCCTCATGATGATTTTCTGAATACACCTTTCGAGAATGTTCAAAGGAACTTGAATGAAGCTGCAAATGAAGAAAACCGACATTCTCCAGCCCATAATATGAAGGAAATAGATCGAAGCTTCTCAGATTATGAGACACAGGACATGAATGTTGATCCTTGTCCTAAGAAGCAGCAAGTGGCAGCACCTTCTGCTGGCAAACAAAGTTTTAAATATGTGGAACCTGTAAGAAGGAAAGCTGAGCGGGAAAATCTAAAAGGAGTCGAGTGCAGGCAGTGCAAGAAATTTTATGATGCCGTTCTCCCCGGTAATGAAAGCAAAGATAACGACAATAATAAGAGGAATTTGCGCTGTGAGCATCATGATGGCGTGTCCCGGCATAGGTATAAATATGTTCCTCCAATGACTCCTGAAGGATTCTGGAACATTGGCTTCGAATCTGAAATGTAAAGCTCCTTTCAGACAGAAATTGATTTATTCGAAATTGGCACATTCTCATGCATGCTTTGCTTCTACATCTACATTGCGCCATTTGAAGGCAATTTAGTGGGACTTCTTTTAGACCTTTTCTATTTTCTGGGCAATTTTCTTTGTTCCTACCTTCAAATCCAAAGGCGGGAATCAACCTCCCACCTTCCTGTTTATGACAACAGAAACTACTAGGCTGCTGGCCTTGGAAGAGCCTGAAAAATCTCTTACCTCTCTTCGGCTGAAAATTTCGCCATCATTTATGAGTTGCCAACATAAAACTTGCTTTTTTAAGTACCTTGATAAGTTTCCATAAGTTTTTAAACAAGTGAGGTTCATACGTTTGGTGGTTGGTTGGTTTAAGCACCCAACATTATGATCGTGCTCCTACTATGTGACATAGAAAACAAATTCTGCTGCTAGTGTTTTTGTATCTATAATTGTGTAATTTCGTTAATAGTAAAATGGGTTCCTATATTGATAAGAAACTTGCTGAACTTTGCATAGTTTGTCGATGGAGCTAGTTAAGCATCTATGAAACTGCTTTGTTATACCATGTTGACAACTTGACATCATCGAAGTAACATGGAAAATCAAATTTTTTACGGCATATGATCATAAGAGCAGCAAAACTCCATGAACATGACTGACCAGGATGCTGGAGGATGTTTGTCAAGTCCGGGCCTCACAGACTTTGACCGGGACTCATCAGCCTAAATACTTCAACGTAAACATGACTGGGAGGAGGCTCATCATGTCAAGCCCCAGGATCATGACTGGGACTCATCGGCCTGAATGCTTCAACTTGACCATGACTTGGAGAAGGTACAGACTACAGGGTGTCCAACTCCAGGACTGTGACCCGGAACGGTAGAAGTTGGACATGTCCCGCATCCATGGTTGTCTTAAATGACTGAGAATGTTAGGGCGTGCATGGAAACGTTCCAAAAAAACGTTTTTGGAACACTTCTATACTTTTTTTGTTTGTTTCCGGAACAAAATTGGAGCTACATTTCTGTTCTTTTTTTGTTTCTTTGTTCCCGGAACAAAATTGGAGCAAAAAAAAGAAACACAAAAAAGTTGTTTTTAGAGAAAAGAAACACTACTTCAAAACCAAAAAGAAACGCTCTCTTTTCTTTTCTTCTTCTTTTTTCTTTGGCCAGTCGCCGGCCTCAACCATGGCCGGCGACCTCACCGGAGCGTCGCCGGCCCCCGGCGAGGCCGAGCTTCCCAGCCAAGGCGAGGCTCGGCCTCGCTTGAGGGGAGATCTTCGGCTAGGGTTCCGGCGAGGGGCTCCGGAGGATGGTGCGACGGCGGCGCGGCACTAGAGGCTTTGGGATCGACACGAGGCGACGCGGGCAAAGACTGGCGAACGGTGTTGTGAATAGCGTGGTGAGATCGGGACGGCGTCGAGCTGCGGGCTTCGGGCGCAAGTGCTTGACTTCGACGGCAAGGTGGCGAGGCTCGGCTCCGGCGATTTGGGCGAGCTCGGGCTCGTCTAGATCCGGCGAGGCTGCCGCCGAAAAGAAGATAAAAATAAAAAAGAAAGGAAAAAATGGAAAATAAAATAAAAATATTAAAAAATTAAACGAAACAAAAAAAAATTAGCAAACGTGTTTTATTCATTTTTTATTCCTAACAAACATTACCAAACGCGTTCTTTTGTTTCAAAAAACCGATTCTCTAACATAAATACTTTTTTTTGTTTATGTTAGAGAACGAAAAGGAACAAACATTACCACGGGCCTAATGTCCTCTTCAGACATCATCACCTCATATTTTCCACTGATGGAAGTAGCTCTTCTCCAGCTTCCATTTCCTTCCATCAGTTGCTCCGAGCGCAAAAGAGAAAATCAAAAGCCAGTGCAAGACTAGTAATAGTTGCAGTCATCGAGAATCGATGCAGGGAGAATCCTGCATTACTCGCCTCGCCTCGA
The DNA here is from genome assembly GCA_017140615.1 of Eucalyptus cladocalyx. Taxonomy (NCBI): domain Eukaryota; kingdom Viridiplantae; phylum Streptophyta; class Magnoliopsida; order Myrtales; family Myrtaceae; genus Eucalyptus; species Eucalyptus cladocalyx. The sequence goes on from CM029525.1 coordinate 15,456,648, forward strand.
CTGAAAACATAAATAGCTCTTTGTCGGTCACTATATGGGGAAACGTAGGATGGTACTAATATCCTTGCCATGCGTGGAAGATTCGATTTGTTGATTATAGTTGCGTTGACTTAAACGACAAATCCTCTTCGATGATGCAGCAGCATTCAATAAACTTTATTGCAGCTCAGGAGGGAAACGAATTTATTCTTTTTCGATTTCAATCTATCTCTCTTCCTAAAAAAATGAATGGACAAAAATTATCTTTCATCCTTCATGAAAATATTTCACCATATATTATTATTAATAAAAAAATATTTTTAATTGATTAATTATTTCAATCTAATCATATATTTTCCAATAAAAATTAGAGTTTCGTTAATTTTTTATGGCTTACACGGCAGAGATGTGCATGTGGCGATAAGGGGTTGTCGACATGGAAGGTCATGTTATCGTATTCGTTTAAATCTCTGGTGGGAAGAATACAGTTTGAGTTTAGGGATACGAGTGAATAGGAAAAGAGTACATGGGCAACAGTATAATTTCGAGAAGTTTCTGGGGGGAGAATTCGAAAGATATATGAAAAGTACGGGGGAGCTCGGATTTTCTGGCGCTGCAATATAAGAAGGGGGGAGCCTACGCTCGCGCGAGTCGGGCACCTTCTTCCTCCTCCTCATTTGTCTGCGTTGATCGTTCCAGATTTTTGGGTCTCGCCAGCCACAGATTGTCGTCGCTCTCGCTTCTATCTGATACGGCTCGATTTGTGGCCTGTTCAGACTGATCAGGACTGGCCGTGTTGTTGAATTGCGATCCTCTCGGTCACTCGGAGGTCAGTTGGGTTGGTTCTTTGATTAAAAAATCCCCGACCAATTTCTACCGTCCACCTTGATGTTTGCATCTTCCGTTCGCTATTTGTGCACGCGATCGTCCGTTTCTTTTGCTTTTGCTCGCCTGATTGGTTATTTCTCGTGTCCTGCTATTCCGCTGATGTGCCCTGATTAGCCGATGATGATTAGGGTTTGACATTTGTTCGCCGTCGCAGTTGCATTCTCATGACGGACGGAGGGTCCTGTTCTTGTCTGAATGAGAAATAGGGCAGCCCCTAGATCCCCTATAATCGTGCCTCTAAAGTTCCTGGACTTCGCGGTTCCCCTCCCCTCTCCCCCCCCCTTTCCCCCTTTTTTTTTGATAAGCTGCTGATTTTGTCCATCTGGCTGATGAATCCGCCACCTTTTAGTGCTGCATGTTTGTGCTTTTCTGTTCGCTGCCACTTGCCCTTGATTTCTTATTCTAGTGGGACATGTGAAGGAACCTCATCTTTTATTGAATCCAGCGATTGATTCCGTGAATGGTGCGGTTCTCATCCGTTAGGTTTTTGCAATTTTCTTGTGGATTTTCCTTTACATTCCTTTTTTAATTTCGAAACGTTCGGTACAATGTCTAAGTAGCTTGAAAGCTTGTTTGGAAACAGTGACGTCCCGTTTACAGACTTAGCTCAGTTGGTTGTTTGCTCATGGAAGAGGAGGCGCCTTCTAGCCTTTTCGTAAATGATGGTTCGTTCATGGAGAGGTTCAAACAGCTTCAACAAGAGAAAGCAAAGGATACAAGTGCCCCATCAGGAGATCCTAAACAGAGTTCGGTTGTATCCAGATCTTCGAACCCTAGTGCTACCAAAACACCTTTGGATGGCAAGGCTAATAATTCCGGAAAGTCCAGTCAGCCTTTGTCCGGTGGTAAACTTGCATTCAGCTTGAAACAGAAGTCAAAGCTTGTTGCACCTCCAGTTAAGTTAGCTGCAGATGAGGATGAAGATGATGCTGATGCTAGGAGTAATTTGGGTGACACGTCAGTTAAACGGCAGAAATTAAGCAAACAAGATGCCTATGGGGAATCATCTGGACATGATGATGTTGGTAAATACCACTTCATGAATATAATTTTGTGTGGTCAGGCCTGTGATGGGAGGCTTTTGCTAGGATCGTCTTTCTTGTCAAGGAATGGAACGGCGAGATCGATTCAAATAATCAGCTAGTCATTAGATTTTCTCTCGCATTTTGGTATCTTGTGGTAGAATTTGCTTTTCTTCAACGACAGTAATGATTCATCGTATTTGGAGCTTATAGTGAATTGATAGTACATGCTGTTTGTTGCTCATTTTTTTCTCTTTATGGATGCCTCGTTCTTTATTCTAGGTTTCTCCTTTTAATTTATGCTTCAACTGTTCTTTCACCTTCAGATTCTGATTGATTGCTTCTTCCTTTTCTTTTCTTTTTGTTTTGGGAAAAAGAAAAGTGCAAAATTTTAAGGAAACATTGTTTGGCCTTTACTCCACTTGTCTTTTCTTCTAATCTTCGAAATAGAAACATTGCTTAGAGTCTTATGTTTTTCGTGGTGCTTGTCTGACACTCTTTGTTGTTTTGTAGTTAGTTGCATTTGATGTTTTGGAAATCTGAGTAGAACACGTGAAAACAAAATGTCTTTCAGTGACGTGCTTACTTGGTTGCACTTTACTGGATAAGTTCAGAGAAGAAGCCCCCATTTTGCTATCTCTTTTGTTTCTTTAACCTGATGGCCAATATATGATGTTTTCTTATAATTCTGAATAGTCTTTAGTCCTTATGCCGTTGAGGTGTGCTCTTTTAGTAAGCTCGATACAGGAGTAATTCCACCCAGGGTTTATGGAACCTGGTTTGGGAGTCATGATTACTTATTTACTGTAATGAAATGTGCTTTAAATGTTTGATTTTGGTTGATATAGTCCCCTTTATGCAATATTATATCCTTAATAGGTTCATTTCTCATAAGCTGTTTAAAGGAGAGCAAAACATTCTTGAATATTTCTTCCCTCGTGAATGCAGCTTTAACCTTAAGTACCTACCAACATTGGTGGAAAGAGATGTTCACTGAAAGATATGGAATATGTGGCACGCCTGCTACAAGAGTAGTTTGCATTCTCTTGTTCATGCTCTCGGTATTAATCAGTTTTGTAAGTGACGTGCAGCACCACCTTCCCCAAGAGATCCTACAGTAAAGAAAGTTGCAGACAAATTAGCCAGTTTTGTGGCCAAAAATGGAAGGCATCTTGAAGATATATCTCGCCAGAAAAATCCCGGGGATACTCCATTCAAGTATATACATTCATCTAGAACATAGCTCTTGTTTGGCTTCCATGTGGTGCTTAGATACACACTCATTCCATCAAGTCTTTTTCAAGCACACAAGCAAGTGGTGATTTGCCATTGCCTTTGCCAGCATGTCTCTAATGTTTTATACTATGCACAGGTTTTTATTTGACAAAACCTGTGCTGATTACAAGTACTATGAATACCGGCTTGCTCAGGAGGAAAAAGCCCTTTCTTTACAGAGCAAGGAACCCCAGAAATCGCGCAATGGTTTGTGCTATCCTGCTTGAATGATTTTCTTTTTCGTAGTTGAATGTTATTCCATTGTCTTAGCTGGTTTGATGTCATGGATGTGCACAAATGATTGGTTTCCGTACTTTCATTGCTTTTGTTCTGTTTATGCCGTGAAATGGTGTAGATAGATCAGATTATATTATTTCACCATTTTTAGAGGTTAAGAACATGAATCTCAGGCATGTTATTAAGTGTAAAATTAACTTCATATGTGTGAAGATGAATTTTTCTTGAAGTATTTTTGTATTTCAAGAACTTAACTGAAAATGAAATCTAAACATAAAGTTGGAACAGCAAAAGTTGCAAAAAGCATACTGGAATTGCTATCAGAACTCAAGTTGAAGTGTTTCAACTTTCACCTTCTGCTTTAATCGCTGGTCAAACGCTCTATAGCAGTTATAGCGCCTATGTAGGGCAAAAGCTCCCTCAAGCACCCACTTAGCCCAACTGTTCAATCTCATGTTGTTGAGCACTTTCTGTTTGATTGTTTTGCTGTATGTATCATATAGTAGAGAGCATGCGTGGAGTATCATGTACGTTCTGGAGTTTCAGATTGTTGTAATTGTCGTATCTTTGCTAATGCAAAAGTAGAATGTCTGTGTACTATCTTTGCTAGAGCAAAAGTTGAATGTTTTTTTTGTGCATGAAATAGAAAAAGAACGGGATGTGCAAGTGAGTTGATTTTAGATGATAATATCATCAATAGAGCAAGTAGGAGTAAACGGATTATCATGGATTATTTGACCAGTCAAGAAAACCAGTCTAAGAGACCTCTCCTGAATGTTATGAGGTGGTTTTTTGCATTTTAGATTTCATGTTTCAGGCTGATACTGCTCGTTTTGGCTGAGCCTTTGCATTTCTGTATTTGCAGCTTACATTATTTGCTATCAGTGCATCTTCCATTCTATAAATGGTTGAATATTCCTTCGCAAGTCATTCAGAATCTAACTGAGTTGCTTTCTATCTCATTCTTGTTTTTGTTGGTTATTTAGAATTCTTTGCTGTAAATTTCTTTAGTTGTTTTAATCTCCTGTTTACCTTTTGCAGGTGGAGTAGGTATACCAGAGTCAAGATCGAATGCTGGCTCCCAAAGGATCAACAGCCAGGCCACCCGCTTAAATTACCAAACTCCTGCTTCAGCATTGTATGAAGTTACAGATGGTTCTGGAGTTGCTTCGGATAGGAATGGTGATCACACATTTGTTTCACTTGCAATGTCATCTGATTTTGGCTTAATTTACTTATATACTTCCTTCCAGATAAGTGACAAATATGATCATCTGATGTTTGTATGTAAGAGAATAAAGTAAAATGGAGCAGCATATGAAAAGCTGAATGTACTGAAACCATTGATTGCTTCACTTACATTATAGTTATGCAACGTGGTGCCTTGTATCACATTCTAAAAACTTGTTCGATGTAATCATTGTCTTTAAATCAAATTGATTTCAGGTTGTATGCAAATCTAATGATGTTATTTTACTTGAAACAACTCAAAATTCATTGACTAGTGAGTGGTGTTATTATTTGAATATCTATGTGAGTACTTTGTGGTTAAATTGCAACATACTACAGAGACATTTTGTGGTCCATGCTTTCTTGGCATTTTTAAGTGAGCACAATTAAGCATGTTGTCTGATCAAGTTTTGTTGAACACAGGCGAGTCAGGTTCCACAGCAAGTGCAGATCCTGTAGCAATGATGGAATTTTACATGAAAAAGGCTGCCCAGGAGGAGAGGAGGAGACAACCTAGACAATCAAAAGACGAAATGCCTCCACCTCCTTCTCTTCAAGGTTAGCTTTTCAACTCCTTGCGAGCGGATGTTATTTCTGTTTTCTTGTGTCTTGCCATATGCATCTTAGTTGAGATGACATATTTGTGTTTTGTTTCATAGGACCCGCCAAGAAAGGTCATCACATGGGCGACTTCATTCCTCCAGAAGAGCTTGAAAGGTTTTTGGCTTCATGTAATGATGCCTCTGCCCAAAGGGCTGCTAGAGAGGCTGCTGAAAGGGCCAGGATTCAGGCTGATAATGTTGGCCATAAGCTTTTGTCAAAAATGGGGTGGAAAGAAGGTCTTTTTTTTTCTATTCCTTATGGCTCTTGGTTTCATTCCATCCAGAAGATAAGGCAGTTTTGATGTAGCTAGATCCTTTTGTTATGATTAATGTTTCACTTAAGCAGCTTAATCATGTGTGCATGATGTACTGAAGTTTTCATCTTCTCTGTGCATATGAATGTGTCGATTTGTTAAGTACCATTTATAGCTCCTAAGTGGCTCGAGTATGGGGAAGCTCCCTGTCCTGTGACATTTAAGCCAACAGTGGTGGAGGATGAGGAATTCGTCTTATAGTGTCTGACTTCCTAATTGCGTTTGTTATTGCTTATGATCCGAGGGGAAGAGGCTAATTGGTGCACCTGGCTAATTGAGCAGGTGAGGGTCTTGGAAGCTCCAGAAGTGGTATTGCTGATCCAATCATGGCTGGTGAAGTGAAGAAAAACAATTTGGGCGTTGGTGCTCAGAATCCTGGAGAGGTGGCGCCAGAAGATGATATATATGAGCAGTATAAAAAGAGGATGATGCTTGGATATCGATACCGACCAAACCCTCTGGTACTGAACTCCTTACCTTATTATTTGGTGTGTGAACCTTTCAAACCTTGTATTGTGAACTGACCCGTGCTGCGTGCTGTTTTGCTCCTGCAGAATAATCCTCGAAAAGCATATTACTGAACAAGTTCAGCCTTACCTCATTGCGAAGACTGGTGGATATTGTTTACAGTTGTCAGGAGCTTTCGGGATAGAGATGAAAGTTTTTTGTGTCTATTGTATTCGTCTGAATTTGCTCTATTGGATTTCGTCTGAAAATCTCCTCCTTTGGGCGCATAATTCGGTGACCCTTGCTTCTTCTTTTTTCCTTTGTTAGTTTTTTTTTTTTTTTTTTTTTTTTTTTGGGGGGGGGTGTTGGGTATGGGTTGGGTTTGGTGAATTTGACATTATTCTGTAAGAGTTTCTGACGATGCAACATCGATGTGCTAATGCCCCATCATTTGCTGGGTACTCTAATTGGCCCTTAAAGCCTACCTTAGCTGGGTAGAAGTAGAGTCTGCTCCTCTTTTTTGTATATACTACTGAGGAGTAAGGCGTCAATAAAAGACTGGTCACGGGAGAAACAAGTAACATTGCCGCTTAGATTAATTGAGCAGCCTTTCAGAGTTGCATTATCTTTCAATGAGTAATTGATCTCAGTTGACGCTTACAAATGAATCCCCTGCTCTAAATTCATGGAAAAGCATAATTATTGCATTTTGTGTAGACTATAGCAAGGATGTCAAGCTGATTTCAATGCTGCGAATGAGTTTACATTGGTATCATTCACTGGTATCATCCGTACTTTGAGAGGGGAACTGGCATAAATTCGTGAAGCACCGTTGGTTGAAAATTATTGGCTAACAAGGGAAGGGTGTGAAAAAGGCAAACAAGAGAAGTGCGAGCGAAAAAGAAAGCAATGACAATAAAGATGAGCTGAATTCGTATATGGTAGCATCCGCACAAATTTCTGACAATTTATTTTCTTGTTTTCCATGCTTCTTGCTGTATTATCTTTGGAAAGATGCTGGTTGATCATCTGAATTAAGGCCAAACATGGTCCTCTTTATATGCACTGAGACTCTGGGTGTTAAGTTTCAAGCGAAAAATTTATAGCCGTTGGAGGACTTTGCCTCCATATTAATGGTGGAGGATGAATGTAGCATTGTATTTCCTCTAGATTCTTAGAGTTCTCTTATTCCAGCGTCCATGTGGCCTGTTTGGGCGTGCTTGTTGTCTGATGATCGAGGACCTTCCACCTTTGAATCCCAAAAAATTGCTTAATGGAAATTTGACATATATGGCCATATCTGAAGAACCTGCAGAAGTTTTCGAAACCTTGATGATTCAAACTAGCTCAAGCTCATGTACTTTCAATAGCTCTGGTATTTCGTCAGACTAAGTTTTTTGTTCCTTTTCCTTTTGCTGGATTATTTTGTTCCACATGAAAATATTCATAGAGAGCACCTGCTTCAAGTCTAGTAATATACACGTCTTATATTTTTTTATGAAATTGTTTTCTTTGAACGTGAACATAAGCTACATCTCAACATGACTCCCTTCCAGAGATTTCACTGTTCAGGTTTAACCGTTTAGACCCTATTTGGTAACCATCTAAATAGGGCCAAATTATGATTCTTTATTCCTAGAATCAGTTTGGCACTGGAATCACGTTTGGTAAAATTTTTATTCCCGGGAATAAATTTGTTCACGGAAACAGATTGGGAATAGAATCAAGAATAAAAAAAAAAGTTGATTCTTGTTCCGGAAACAAATTTGAGAATCAAAATCAAGAAATCTTCTTCTTCCCTTCGGCCATCTCGCGACCACCGTCCACCACCGCCCGCCACCGTCCGCCGGCCGCCGGTCCTGCGAGCTCGCCGGAGGCAAGCCCAGCCACCGGTGAGCCTCGCTAGGGCTGGGCAAGGGTTGGGTAAGCCTCGCGACGTCCAGCCCCACCGGTGGCCAAGCGAGCCTCGCTAGCCAGGCTTGCCCAACCTCGCGGTGGAGCGCCTCGCCCAGCCGCGGGGCTAGGCGAGCCTCGTGGCCGGCGAGACTCGCCGACGAGGTCCGACGCCGGCCACAAGAAGAAGAAGAAGAAGATGAGAAAAAGGAAAAAAATAAAATAAAAAAGAAAGAAAAGGAAAAAATAAAATAAAATAAAAAAGTAAAAAAATTATTTAAAAATTAAAATAAATTGATTTGAAATAGAATTAATGAGACGGTACCAAATGTAATTCTATTCCAAAATCAGAAATTTTGGACAATTACCAAACGGTTTAAAATGCTTAGAATCGGTTCAGAAACGAGAATAAAAAATAATCAGTTCTGATCAGAATTTATTCCCGGGAACAGAATCGTTACCAACCAACCCAATAGTGGATACCAAAAGAAGGAAAAGAAAGAAGTAAACCAAAGCAAGAGAAGTGAAGACATTGAATGGTAGAATGCAAAGATGGCTAAAGCACTTCTTTTATAAACTAAACAAAATTGCATAACGCAGCACTTCGAACAGTCAAAGTTGTGCATAACAAGAGCTGGCTAGGAGACTGCACAGTTTCCTGGCAGTGTATGGCCCATGCCGGTCGAGTTAATTTGCTTTATCAACTTTTTTCCTGCTTTGATCAAACTAAGCTGCAGCATCTTTTGTAGGTTGATAAGTTAAACTAGAGACAGGCTAGTGATGCGTGTCAGAGTTGAATGCTGGATGTCAAAAGGATCCGAGGAAGGTTCATAGGCCAACTAGCAAAAGGTTAATTTACATGGATGACGTTATCTCATTTGTAAACTGAAAACTACCGAGGCAGTACATTGGTGGAAGAACTGGGTTTGATGCTCTATATTTCTTGAATTTCAGATTATTTTTGTACACAGATGTAACAGATCGTTTGAATTCAAGGAGCAGATTTTCTATATACCACTTGTATCATTTATTGACAGCTCAAATTGTCCTCAATACTACGTAAAAATAATTATCTGCAGGTTTTCTGCGGCAGAATACTGTGAGGATAGCTCATTTGCAGAGAATTCTCGCGAAGCTTTTTGGTCCTGTTGTTCATTATATACCTAAATATGAAAGCAACTGCATATTAGGTTCCCCTGTTTCTGTGAACCAGTTTTCTTACGGAATGTTGGCAGGACAATAGATATCGCCTGTTTGCTTGCCTGAGCAATTTCTGAACTTGCTGCCTCAGATCAGATGCTAGAAGTAGCAGTAAAGAGATCAAGGAGTCAGAGTAAGAGTCAGTGTTCTCATCATGAGGAAGAGAGCAAAGTGTGCCCCATTGAGAAGTTCCACTAGACAGGTGTTATTGCAAATTCCCCAAAAAAAAGAAGAAGAAGAAGAACAAGAAGAGTTGGAGCTTTATTCTAGAGAGAACCCAGTACATGATCTTTCTTGATCTTCTTATGGTCAGAAGTACTAAATGCTGAACAAAGAAAGAGTGCCATAGCATTCCAGTGTATTATTCATTACCATCACCTCCACGTGTTCTTGCTCACCATCTACTTCATCATATCACCTGTACAAAAAAAAAAAAAAATATGAAGAGGAGCCATCATCAATAATGACGAGCATTGTAAAAAAGAACAGTGGTAAAAATAGTCTTCCTCGTGAAGCAGATGCTCTGAATAATCTCTGCCTGGAAGCCAAGTTTCAATCTACTGCCAGGCAGAAATCAAGTATCGCAACAAAAGGTTACAGGTACGAGAGAGTGCTTCGTACAGGGTTCAAAGTTGGCAGTGCACTTGTCAGGGAGCTGCAGGGCCATGGTCCTGTCAACGCCAGAGATTGGGGGGCCATTCACCAAAACGCAGAGGCACGGCTGGCCAAGAGCTTTAATGGCATTGCAGCAGGCTCCGCTGGGTGGGATGGAGCTGAAAGGAGCTAGAGCTGCCCTGCACGGTATCAGCTGGACCATTGCTGAGAAGAATGTGCTCCCACAAGTAACCCCCTCTCCCTTCTGCACCACACTGGCAGTTACCAGCATGTGCATGAATATAGCAAGTGTGATGGACTGAAAAGACTTCATTTCTTGTTCTTGATTTTGAAGCAGTTTCCAATAGTCGCCTCCTGAGGCCTTTTTTCATGGGAATGGGTTGTTAAATAGGGGATTGAATGCAAAAATGCCCCCATGGCTCATACAAAGGCATGCCTGCATGTATGGTTTCAGCCACCAGCAATGCTCAGCTGATTTACCTGCATGAAGTCACAAGGCATGCAATTGGTGTGATGGTGATCAGTTGGGATGTTCATTCTGGATGATTTTGAACCTATGGGTATGCTGTAGTCTTTTGCAGTTAAATGGGGTGACACGGCCCGACTATCACATTATGAAAGTGTCTAAGGGGACAACCAGCTTGCTTTGTCCATCGTAAACGTTGTTTTGTCAAACATTCGCTCATTGTTAGCTCTCAATATACGGTCTTCACCTTATGTTTTAATTTTGTTCAAGAGGAAAACTCATGCTCAAGTTTTGGTATTTTATTCTGCACTAGATAGATCTAGAAAAACCGAATGCTGCCTAAATTTGAATCCATCCTGATCCCAAGGCACAGATTAAATAACAGCTGAAATAAAACCTGTTAAGCAGCTTTGCAGTTTGCTGATGATGCCTGAGAGACATTTTGGAAATGATAGACCACCTTAGATGCTCTTAGTTTCACAAAAGCACCCTTTAGAATTCACCAATTGTTATTGACGATTCTTGGCCTTTTGGCTCAGAATAGTACAGATCAAATTAGTTTCCAAGAGCATTTGTCACGAGTAAATGTATATTATTATCTGACTGAAGTCGCAATTAGCCAGACCAATGAACTAAAAACACAGGCACGAGCGGTCCTTGCAACACCATTCTACATCAATTTGGGATTTTTTTTCACGGTTCTGATGCCTTCTGGCCTAAAGTTAGCAAACAAGGAATTTAAAAAGAACAACCGCCGTTTGTTACATTTCAAATTAATTGAACATGCTATGCTGTTCTGATTATTCAAAGAACAGAGTCGTCCAAGGAACAAGAGTATCAGGATTCTCCTTTGCTTCCTTTCAGATTGATCACAGCAAGTTCTTGTTCGACAAATTCTCCAGCGCACATGGGTGGATATTTGCTTGCAAGTGGGGAATCCGCAAAATGGCCTAAAGGCTTCAGCACGGCATCCGATGCTATGTGAGCAAACAGCTACACACGGCAGATAAAATAAGTCAGACAACATACACATAATTTTGATCGTAATTTAAATTGAGCACTGCAAGGTCCATATAAAATTAACACAATTATCCATATACCAACAGTAGCGGCCCATATTGATACTCACTGTTGAAGATACTCTCCATAGGCTGCGATTTTGCTTTGATGCAGCTGCCACAGCATCCATTGTCCGACTTGTTACAACAACTTCATGCATACCGGCCATGCAATCACCAGCAGTTAGCCACTCTATCTGCAGTATAAAGCCATTGTATGAGGAAGGCAACATATGTAAATCAAAATTGGTAAGTCAGATCAAGGAATGCCTGGAAATAATATTTGAGATATCAACAAAGCAAAACGAAAGTAAATGCTTGGAATGATATTGGAGATATTAACAAAGAAAAGTGAAAGCCAAAGATATCTTGGAAAATAAGAGGAATGGCTTTTCTAAACTATTCCTTTTGACATCAATGGCTCTCATAGTGGACAACAGAGCTTGCCTCTGCATTACCCTACCTGCTTTCCAGTCTGGATAAGAAGACATCCTACAGGAACCTTCACTTCAACCTTTTGTCCATTCCTTAGCCAGATGTTCAAGCCAGGGAATCTACTTCTACCATGAATAGTAAGAAAATTAAGGTCGTAGTGATACCCAGCAAACACGGTTCCCTCCTGCCCGTACTGGCAGAGGTTACTTCCTGTCGGGGCAAGAAGATGTGGTCCCTGTGGAAATCGAAAAGCATATTTCATCACATTAAACATTATATAGAACAAGGAATGAACAAAGATGAAGATTTCCAGTTAGAACAAGTGCCCTCGAAGACAGCCAGCAATGCCCATCTCTGCCACAGCACATTATTGAGTCTTTAACAAAGCCATCAAGGTAATGCAAAAAAGCGGTGACTCTGTTTGGTCAGAGGGTAGCAAGTTTGGCAAGAAGTCAGGAAGATATCATCAATGGTATCAAAGGTCTTCTGCGTGAGCAACAGCGTGAGTAATGATTAATTAAGTCACTATGAGTAACGGGGACACTGTATTGCTTCATGATATCTTCTTCATACTTCTACCAAAAAAAGAACATGATGTGGATGTACACTGCTAATAAGTGGTAAATGTGGGAAACCTCACATTCAAGATTATCCGAGAGGATGCATGATGGAGGAAATTCACTCAGACTAGTTTTTCATTTCCAAACTCCAATTTCGATGACAGAGCTGAAGTCGAGCAGAACTTGCAGAAAAATTCAAAGCTATATGATCATCACCTGCTTCATCAGAGAAGTGAATGCATCTTTTGGCAAGCCAAAGCCAATTGCTGCCATTTCGGCGACGGCCTACGCACCATATTGGATTACATCAGACAAAAAATATTCAACCGATTGCAATGAAAGCAAGTATGAGCAGATAAAGGATCATACTGGTGAATCACCTCTACTGCTGATATCATTTTGTAACCCCAGGCATCCATGGTCTCCTTCCATTCAGGAAAACCATCGGGAATGACAGGCTCCGAATTCAGCTCCTGCTTAAGAGACGGGTCAATGAATAACCAGGGCACGGAGGGGAGGACAAAAAGAGAACACAGAGAAGCAAAAAGAGGAGATGGAAGACCTGAAAGCGGGTGTTGGACGGCCGGGGGCCTACTCTCCACATGTACCGCCACTTGGGATCCGGGCCCTTCGGGGTAGCTGGCCGGACCTCCTCGGGCATTGCATTCAACTTCTCCTGGATTTCTTCGTCGACCAAGCTCCTGGGAACCTCCACCCCTTCAGGGGTTACTCCAACCTGTCATATCCACATTCCATTCGCGCTCTCGTGAAAAATTCACATCATCAGCTCTAACAAACATACCAAAGCCCCCCCCTACTTGAGAATACAGGCCACGGAAAGACTAGTCTCCCGTTGTACTGCGCTCCCATTGTAAAAGAAAAAAAAGAAAAAAAAACACCCGAATCACTAGCTCATCGTGTACCCTCGAATTCATCCATCCATAGCTAACAAAAGATAATCGGCAGCAGAGATCGCGAGATTATTGCCTCGATTGAACTTTTTCCTTTATTAGTACTCATAAAGCCGAACAAGGAGCAAATGCGAAAACCAAAGAGCTCTCCAAAGACACGACACTCTAAAATAACATGAATGCTGTCGATGACTTGTGTGGACGAGCAAAGGGAAAGGAAGCCGAAGAAGAAGAGAGTGGGGGGGAGGGGAGGGGAGGGACCTGGTAATGGAGGTGGGGACGCTCTTGGAGGCGCTTGAAGTGAGGAGGGGCGTCGAAGTACTTCTCCATCATGTCGATGAAGCGGTCGTTGTCGAGGGCGGAGCACCTGGGGTCCTTCACCACCAGGGCCCCCGTCTCCCTCAGGATCCGGCTCACCTCCCCGCACAGCCCCATCAGCGACGGCCCCAGTTGGCCCCCCACCTCCTCCGGGCGGGAGCTGGTCAGGGCGGGCGAGATCTCCAGGTACGGCGACACATCGATCACCGGCACTTCCATTTTCCGATGCTCGAATGTTAGTAGTAACTCGAGAGATCGCGAAGAAATGAATGAATGAATGAATGAACGAACGAACGACGGAATTGGGAGAGAAAAAGAAGAATTGAAATGAGGAAAAGGTGACGGCACATATGTATATATATATAAAGCAAGCAAAAAGGAGATTGGTGGGGTTACGCGATGTTGAGTACCTTGCGAGCGTAAAATTCCGCCGTTAAAAAAAAATATAAAATGGAAATTTGTTTTGGGGGGGGGATGGCGGGAGAGGAGAGGCGTTTCGTTTCCCCGTTAGAAAAGGAAAAATCCCTTTCATCCTCATCATCATGCCCTCGCCCTCTTCCCTTCCTCTTTTTCTTTTTTGCCTTTCATTACGGCACGCCATCCCCTTCCTTCGAGAGGGACGATGAGATTATCATCTTTTGACACCTACTTTCTCCTCGATCACGGATGATCAAATGAAATGCAAAATAATCCCTTTTTTTGTTAAACCTCCATTGACCATCCCCATATCATAACACAACCTATCATCCGGACTAGAATTAGGACGTGTCACGATGGAATAAAAAATCAACTGAATTGAATTGCAAAAAATCTCATCTCACCACTTTAAGGTATTATTGAAAACCCTCCTAATATCCCTCCCTTTCTTGGATCATACCACCGCTCATTGACACTTTGTTATTTGGCAAAGGGCAATGGTCATTCTCTCTTTCTCTCTCGTGGCTCCTTTAGCGAACCAAATTGCCTTATCACCACCCACTCCACCCTACTTGCTTCCATCTTTATCATCCCGCCAACAACTCCGGATCTAGTCATTTCCTCCCCGAAACCAATTGCCCTTTCTATCACATCTCAATTGTTGCTCGCCCCTCCCAACCTCCCTCCTCCCCAACCATGTCTCATAGCATCTCGGACGACGACGACAATTGCGTGGTGGGTAGCATCATTGGCAATAAGAAAAGTAGCAATGGAGGAGGAGCAAGGTTGAATTAGGAATAACCGATAGCAACAAATCAAAAGAGATTGACGATGTGAATGGTCAATATAGACAGTTGGGTTTAGTGGAGGAGACATAGGAGACACTAGTGAGAAGATTGGTTTCAATTGATTCTTCATTTTCAGGTAATTAAATTGTACGAAGGTTTGTAATTACGATTGCCCCATGTGAACAGGAGCGAATTGAGAACAATTGATGATTCCTTGATGGATCAATTGGAGGGTGATAGACATTTACAAAGAGTATTGAGAACTAGGGGGTTCATGCCGATGTTTGATACATCACTCAATGAAAGATAGTTGTTATTTTTTATTTTCTAATTTATTTATCCAATTCGGTTTTATGATTTCTTCGGCATTTTATCAAGGTGAATTTGATCTAGAAGATGTCCGAGCTATCAAACGTCTTAGAGTGAGCATATTAAACTCGAGAACCCTTGCCTATATGCACATCAAGAAGCCTAGCAACGACCTCCATAACAATCACAAGCAAAAGAGTTGACCACGGATAGTAGGGATAAATCACACAAGCGTAAAACCAAATAATGAACTTGTCAGACACATACATTAACTTCAATATAAAGACGGAATCAAACTCCTTTCATTAAATTTGCATGGATCATACAACGAGGAGAAATTCTTCCATTTGTGATGATTCTCGATTTGTACATAATTGATTTAATTAATCGGCAAAAAAATCATCAATAAATCTTTATATTATATATAAGATTTACTAAATCAATCATAAACACGGCACCACTCAAGTTAACATATAGGTGACCGTACCAACAAGCGATCCTACCTTAGAGGTGTAAATTGATTGCGTAACTCAATCAAGAACGTGCGGTGAATGACCCCGCACGCCATCAATTTGCCGAGAAAACAAGAAGGCACGTGCGGCAGCTCCGTCGTTTTTATTTGACCGAATGTAACTGGGCGCGAAGGGCCTCTCCCAACGTGAGACCCCTTTCCAAGCCCAGTTATCGATGGGCCTCTCACTGCATTTAGGCCCTTTGCAATTAACTGGGAATGGAAAATGGGCCCCAAATGCAGGGAGAGGCCCATGGCGGCCCGCACGCTCGTGAATGATAATAAGCCTCCTACCGGTTCCAAAAGCCGAGAGAGAAGACCCGGGAGTTGGCTATTTGCCTCTTTCAATTCCTTTTTGCATAATTATTAATTATTACAATCGCGGCGCCCCACGCACGCCCCCACGGCAACACCCAGCAACAACAACAAAAAGGGGCGTGAGAAGAGAGACGCCGCCTCTCTTCAGCCCATTTTCATAAACCCTCCTCCCTCCTCCTCCTTCTCCTTCTCCTTCTCCTTCTCCTCCATCTTTCTCTCTCAGGAGTTTCTCTGCAACGGACCCGCCCTTCTCTCGGTGGGTAATTACTCTGGTCGCTCGCCCTCTCCCTCCCTCCTTCGCTACTCACAATCAACACCACAACCTCCTCTTCTTTGTCAATCATTTGCGTTGTTTATGTGGATGTTAATGTAACGGGTGTTCTTCAACTTTTATATACGTACTTTTGCTGCTGCTGCTGCTGCGTAAATCCTCGCCCTTTTTTACTCGTGGAGCTTTCTTTGCGGGTCTCTTCCCTTTCTTGTTGTTAACCTCACTTTCGATTCTCTGCGACCTTCCTTCTTTTCTTTCGATTGGATGGATGGATTCTCTTGTGCTCTAGTAGTGTCCGCAGGTTTCCCTCCCTCCATTGCAATTTGCATTCCCATCCCCTCTCCCCGCGACTCAAATTACGGGAGAATTACCAAAAAAATCATAAACCATGCGTTTGTCACAAATAGATTCGGTCAAACTTTTTTTTTTTTTTTTTGGCCAATTTAGTCCTAAACCTTTTATAAATGTCAAAAGTCGTCCTTCCGGCCAAAATTCGGCCCGGAGAAACTGACGTGGACGCCGGCCGGAGACAGCTGGCCGCGAACAATTTTATAATAATTTTTTTAAAAAAAAAAAAAAATCTATTTTTATTTCTTACCTTCTTCTTCTTCCTCTGGCGGCGAGGTGACCTCGCCGGCCACCGCTAGGCTCGCCCCCGGCGGCCACGTGCTGCGGCGAAGGCGAGCATCGCCGGATACGGTTACGGCCTCGCTAGTGGCCGCGAGGCCGAGCCTCGCCTTGGAGCGACGGCCGCCTCGCCGTCGCCCGGGCGAGGTTCACCTCGCTTGCCACTAGCGGCGAGCCTCGCCCGGCGACGGCGAGGCCGCGTCGCCAGATCCGGCGAGGCTCGCCCCACGCCACGCGGCGAAGGTGAGCCTCGCCCGGCGACGGCCGGGCCGCCGTCGCCGGATGGGCGAGGCTCGACCTCGCCATGGCCGGGCGAGGCCGAGCCTCGCCTTGGTTGGGCAACGGCGGCCTCGCCGTCGGCCGGGCGAGGCTCGCCTTCGCCGGTGACGCGGGGCGAGCCTCGCCGGTGGCCGGCGAGGTCGGCCTCGCCGGCCGGAGGAAGAAGAAGGAGGTAAAAAAATAAAAAAAAATTCAAAAAAATTTCGAAAAAAATTTAAAAATTCGAAAAAAAAAATTTAAAAATTATTAAAAAATTGTTCGCCGGCCAGCTGTCTCCGGCCGGCGTCCACGTCAGCTCCCGCTGGCAATTTTGGCTGGAAGGACTGAATTGGCACAATTATAAAAGGTTTAGGACTAAATTGGCCAAAAAAAGTTTAGGGCTCGAATTAGCGCAAAGCGATAGGTTTAGGACTTTTTGGTAATTCTCCCCTCAAATTACACATTCCCCTCCCTCCCTCCTCCTTAATTTTTTCTTCTTTTTCTTTGGGCCGTTTGGATTGATGTATGTGTTGAAAGTTTATTTGTAAAATAAACTCATAATATGTTTCATCATATCCCATGTAGGAAAAGTGAGAGGAAGCGAGCCAATTAATAAGTATGGGTTTTTGTGTACCTATACGTTGTTTTGTCAAACATTTGATGGGAAAAGTGCTAAAAAAGTCATAAACCTTTTGTGTTTGTGCAAAAAAAGTCATAAATCTTTTTTTAGTGTCAATGTAGTCATAAACATTTTTATTTAGTACCGATTCAATTCTTTTCGGCTAATTTTGGCCAAATTTTATTGACTAGACGCCGACTAGTTGACGTGACCTAATTGATGCTAACGTTGACAATTTTTAATAATATTTTGAATTTTTTATACTTTTTCGTTTTTTTCTTTTCATTCTTCTTTTTTTTCTTTTTTTTTTTTCTCTCCTCCTCCCTCCGCCACCGGCCGCACCATGGCGACTGGCCAGGTGACGGCTGGCGAGGCTCGCCAGCCACCTCGCCAGTGGCCGTGAGGGCGGTCGAGCCTCCCCGGCCATGGGCGAGGCTCGACCCTCGTTAGATCCGGTGAGGGCGAGCCTCATCGACGCCGCCTAGGCTGCAATTCGACAAGGTCAAGCCTTGCCGGCCAAGGGGTGGGCGCATCTCTCCTCGAAGTTGGAGCCGCGCACAGAGGATCCCATCTCCCTTACATCGCATCTCCCCTTGGCGTTAGAGCCAGCCCGGCGGGAGGCCGCCTTGCGTTGTATTTGGTGAGGGTTGAGCCTTGCCCATGGCCGGCGAGGCTTGACCTCACCAAATCACGGCCTAGGCGATGCTAGGGAGGCTCACCCTCGCCGGCCATGGGCGAGGCTTGACACTTGCTAGATTCGGCGAGGGTGAGCCTCGCTCACCCTGCTGGAGGCAGCCTCTCGTCGGATCTAGCGAGGGTCGAGCCTCGCCGCCCGGCGCGAGGCCGCTCTCGCAGCCACTGGCAAGGTGGCTGGTGAGCCTCACCGGTCGTCGCCTGGCCGCCTGCCGTGGTCAGCCGCGGTCGGAGAGAGGAGGAGAGGAAAAAATAAAAATGAAAAATGAAAAAGAATAAATAACAAGAATAAATTTTTTTAAAATATTAAAATATTATTAAAAATTATCAACATCAACATCGACAGCCGCGTCACCGGTCGATATCCAGTCAGCAAAATCTAGCCAAAATTGATCGAAAATGACTGAATTGACATTAAGTAAAAATGTTTATGACTTTTTTGGCACTTTTCCCAACATTTTGTCATTGTTGGCTCTCAATATACAGTCTTCACCTTATGTTTTAATTTTGTTCAAGAGGAAAACTCATGCTCAAGTTTTGGTATTTTATTCTGCACTAGATAGATCCAGAAACATTGAATGTTGCCTAAATAACAGCTAAAATAAAACCTGTTAAGCAACTTTGCAGTTTGCTGATGATGCCTGAGAGACATTTTGGAAATGATAGACCACCTTAGATGCTCTTAGTTTCACAAAAGCACCCTTTAGAATTCACCGATTGTTACGACGATTCTTGGCCTTTTGGCTCATAATAGTACATATCAAATTAGTTTTCAAGAGCATTTGTCACAAAGTAAAGTGCGATTTGGTAACGTTTATTCAAAAATATTTTTAAGGAACAGAAATAGAAAAAATTATTTACGTTGGGAACAATTTTCGATGAAAAATGTGTTTGTTAAATTTGTTTAAAAATTAAAAAAAAAAGAACAAAAACATATTTGATAAATTTGTGTTCTTTCTTTGTTTCTTTTAATCTTTTAATATATATATATATATTTTTTATTTTTTTTTTCTTTTTAAGTCGCCGGCCTCCAACCTCGGCCATGGCCGATGATCGGCCGACGAGGGCTAGCGGCCTTGCCCAGCTCTGGTGAGGTCAAGCTCGCCCAGCCACCGATCGCTTGGTGGTGGCCCGGCGAGGCCGAGCCTCGCCAAGGGCCGGCGACGCTTCGGCAAGGTCATCGGCCCTTGATGGCATCGCCGGCCCTCGATGGTCGGTTGCCGATCGTGGCCCAGGCCGGAGACCGGCCAAAGAAAGAAAAAGAAAAGAAAGAAGAGAGAAAATTTGTTTCTACAAATTATTTCAAAAACAATAAACAAGTTTTTTTTTGTTTTTTTGTTTTGTTCTAAATTTGTTCCGGAAATAAAAAAATAGATTTGGAACAAAAACGCAAACAAATGCGTTTCTATTCTGTTTTTGTTCCTCGGAACAAAAAAACAAGGATTCTGTTCACGAGCAAAAAATAAAAATGCAAACAAACACACCCTAAATGTATATTATTATCTTACTAAAGTCACGATTAACCAGACCAATGAACTAAAAACACAGCACGAGCGGTCCTTGCAGCACCATTCTACATCAATTTGGGATTTTTGTTCACGGTTCTGATGCCTTCTGACCTAAACTTAGCAGACAAGGGATATAAAAAAGAACATGCTATGATGTTCTGATTATTCAAGGAACATAGTCGTATCAGGATTCTCCTTTGCTTCATTTCAGATTGATCCCAGCAAGTTCTTGTTTGCAAAATTCTCCAGCGCACATGGGTGGATATTTGCTTGCAAGTGGGGAATCCGCATAATGGCCTAAAGGCTTCAGCATGGCATCCATTGCTATGTAAGCAAACAGCTACACACGGCAGATAAAAGAAGTCAGACAACATACACATAATTTTGATCATAATTTAAACTGAGCACTGCAAGGTCCATATAAAATTAACACAATTATCCAAATACCGACAGTAGCGGCCCATATTGATACTCACTGTCGAAGATACCCTCCAGAGGCTGCGATTTTGCTTTGATGCAGCTGCCACAGCATCCATTGTCCGACTCGTTACAACAACTTCATGCGTACCGGCCATGCAATCACCAGCAGTTAGCCACTCTATCTGCAGTATAATGCCATTGCACGAGGAAGGCAACATATGTAAATCAATATTGGTAAGTCAGGTCAAGGAACGCCAGGAATTAATATTAGAGTTATTGACAATGCAAAATGAAAGTGAATGCTTGGAATGATCTTGGAGATATTGACAAAGAAAAATGAAACTCAAAGATAGCTTGGAAAATAAGAGGAATGACTTTTCTAAACTATTCCTTTTGACATCAATGTCTCTCAGAGTGGATAGCAGAGCTTGCCTCTGCAATACCCTACCTGCTTTCCAGTCTGAATAAGAAGACAGCCTACAGGAACCTTCACTTCAACCTTTTGTCCATTCCTTAGCCAGATGTTCAAGCCAGGGAATCTACTTCTACCATGAATAGTAAGAAAATTAATGTCGTAGTGATACCCAGCAAACACGGTTCCCTCCTGCCCATACTGGCGGAGGTTACCTCCTGTCGGGGCAAGAAGAAGTGGTCCCTGTGGAAATCGAAAACCATACTTCATCACATGAAACATTATATAGAACAAGGAATGAACAAAGATGAAGATTTCCAGTTAGAACAAGTGCCCTCGAAGACAGCCAGCAATGCCCATCTCTGCCACAGCACATTCTTAAGTTTTTAACAAAGCCATCAAGGTAATGCAAAAAAGCGGTGACTCTGTTTGGTCAGAGGGTAGCAAGTTTGGCAAGAATTCAGGAAGATATCAACAATGGTCTCAAAGGTCTTCTGCGTGAGCAACGGCGTGAATAATGATTAATTAAGTCACTATGAGTAACGGGGACACTGTATTGCTTCATGATATCTTTTTCATACTTCTACCAAAAAAAGAACATGGTGTGGATTTACACTGCTAATAAGCGGTAAATGTGGGAAACATCACATTCAAGATTATCCGAGAGGATGCATGATGGAGGAAATTCACTCAGACTAGTTTTTCATTTCTGAACTCCAATTTCGATGACGGAGCTGAAGTCGAGCAGAACTTGCAGAAAAATTCAAAGCTATATGATCATCACCTGCTTCATCAGAGAAGTGAATGCATCTTTTGGCAAGCCAAAGCCAATTGCTGCCATTTCAGCGACGGCCTACGCACCATATTGGATTACATCAGACAAAAAATATTCAACCGATTGCAATGAAAACAAGTATGAGCGGATAAAGGATCATGCTGGTGAATCACCTCCACTGCTGATTTCATTTTGTAACCCCAGGCATCCATGGTCTCCTCCCATTCAGGAAAACCATCGGGAATGACAGGCTCCGAATTCAGCTCCTGCTTAAGAGACGGGTCAATGAATAACCAGGGCACAGAGGGGAGGACAAAAAGAGAACACAAAGAAGCAAAAAGAGGAGATGGAAGACCTGATAGCGGGTGTTCGACGGCTGGGGGCCTACTCTCCACATGTACCGCCACTTCAGATCCGGGCCCTTTGGGATAACTGGCCGGACCTCCTCGGGCATTGCCTTCAACTTGTCCTGGATTTCTTCGTCCACCGAGCTCTTGGGAACTTCTATGCCTTCAGGGGTTACTCCAATCTGCCATATCCTCATTCCATTCGCGCTCTTGTGAAAATTCACATCATCCCCTCTAACAAACATACCAAAGCCGTCCCCCCCCCCCCCCCCACTTGAGAATGCAGGCTACGGAAAGACTAGTCTCCCGTTGTACTGTGCTCCCGTTGTCAAAAAAAAAAAAAAAAAAAAAACACCTGAAGCACTAGCTCATCGTCTACCCTCGAATTCATCCATCCATAGTTTAAGAAACACCAACACTTTCCGGAAATTTTCGTGTCTCCCGTTGTACTGTGCCCCCGTTGTCAAAAAAAAAAAACACCTGAAGCACTAGCTCATCGTCTACCCTCGAATTCATGCATCCATAGTCTAAGAAGCAACAACACTTTCCGGAAGTTTTCGTGCGTGTCCAACACTCCGACACGCTCCAACCCGCGAGTCCAAAATCGATTCCAACTCGCACAGGTCAATTTTAAAAATTCTCAATACTTGATAAGTCAAAATATAAATATGTAAAAAAATAATAAAAATAACAAAAATAAAGGAGAAAGGAGAAAATTATTAGTCTCAAAGCTTCTCATTTATAAATTTTGATCTTTCCGTGAGTATCGATGGAGCGCCCATCTTCTTATCGGTGTCGTTCCGTTGCGCTCACGTACTTTAAAGTTACGATTTTTTTCTTCTTTCCACCTTATTTTTTTTTAGTCTATGTTATTGGCTTGGGAGTTATTTGTTACGATTTCCGTGATGAATTTAGTAATTTTCTTTTCTTTTTATCATACTTCGAGAATTCTTGTCCTGAATTTTCATTTTTCTTTCTTGAATCTTGTTTTGTAGAGGAGCTCCAAGTTAGTCTATTCTTTGACAAATATAAGAAAACACAAGTTTACTCTTTTATGTTTTTTTTTTTTTGGTATAGGAGAAACCACTTTGATCGATAGTCGTCATGTAAACTTCACGTGTCGCTAGCGGAAAACCACCGCAGGTTTCGAACCTTGACCCTCCTTTCGAACCTTGGCCCTCCTCGGTGGTGGAGGATAAAGGATCTACCCGTAAGGGCCGATGGTTTTACTCTTTTATGTTTGTAATTTATAAATTACCTGTTCAATTTTTATCAAATTAAAATAATAAATAATATTAATAAATAATAAATTAATATTTTTAATATAAATTAATTATATGCCCTTAATTCTCTATTTTTTTGAGAAAACGTACTCGGATTGAGCTTTCTTTTTTAAGTTTTTTCTTTAGTACTCATTAAGCTGAACAAGAAAAGTTGACGGTTGAAGGCAAGGAGGACAAATGCGAAAAGCAAAGACCTCTCCAAGGACATGACATGACGCTCTAAAATAACATGAATGTTGTCGATGACTTGTGTGAACAAGCAAAGGTAGAGACGGTAAACGAAAGGAAGCCGAAGAAGAAGAAGAAGAAGAAGAAGAAGAAGAAGAAGAAGAGAAGAGAGAGGGGGTGGACCTGATAATGGGTGTGAGGACGCTCTTGGGAGCGCTTGAAGTGAGGAGGGGCGTCGAAGTACTTCTCCATCATGTCGATGAAGCGGTCGTTGTCGAGGGCGGAGCACCTGGGATCCTTCACCATCAGGGCCCCCGTCTCCCTCAGGATCCGGCTCACCTCCCCGCACAGCCCCATCAGCGACGGCCCCAGTTGGTCCCCCAACTCCTCCGGGCGGGAGCTGGTCAGGGCGGGCGAGATCTCCAGGTACGGGGACAGATCGATCACCGGCACTTCCATTTTCCGATCGTGGTAACTGGAGAGATCGCGAAGATATGAATGAATGAATGACGGAGTTGGGAGAGAAAAAGAAGAAGAAGAAGGACAATGAAGATAAGGTGCGATCTGCACATAAGAAGAGAGTGGGGTACGGTATGAAGACACGACACGTAGTCAACTTTTTTTCGACTTGTCTCCACACGTGTGTCGGATGGAAGCGAGGGCGAGGGAGGAGAGACGAGATTGTGAGCGATGGCGAGAAACCCCCAGAGAAAGAGTAAAGACTGAGGTGCGAGGTGGAGGAGGAGGAGAAGGATCGAGAGGAAGAGGAGAGGAAGGGGTCATATGGAGGTCGTGCGACCAAGGAAAAAAAGTGTTCCGGTAGCTTGGAAAATTCAATGGGGGTGACGTGTCACGTGGGTGGAGTAAGGGAAAAGGAGAAAATGGGGGTGAAGTGAGCCAGTGAGAGCGTGTCACGTGGGTGGAGGAGGGAAAAAGGAAAAAATATTAGGTACGTGTCTCACGTTCTGACAAACGAGAATGTCACGTGAGTGGAGGAGGGAAAAAGGAAAAAACTATTAGATACGTCTTACGTTGTGACAAACGAGAAGGCAGTGGAAGCGCGATACGTGTCCTCATGGGACCCACGTTCGGAGAGAAAAAGAATTGCCAATTTAAAAAAATTTGGGGTGGTGGGGGAAATAGTTTGACAGGGAAAGGTAGGGAAAAAAAATCGAAATAAATTTAGGAGGGGAGAATGGTCCCGACACGTGTCTTCGTGGGACCTATGTTATGAGGAGAAAAGAATCACCAATTTAAAAAAATTTGGGGTAGGAGGAAATAGCCTGACATGGGAAGGTAGGGAAAAAAAATCGAAATAAATTTAGGAGGGGGGAATGGTCTCTCGTGGGGGAGGGAGGAAAAAAATTGAAATAAATTTGGTAGTGGGTGGGGGTGGCGTGGGGGGTGGGCTGAGGAGGAATTTTTTTTAGTCGGAAATAAGCAAAAATTAAAATTTAATTTAAAAAATAAAAGTATTGAATTTTAAATGATAATAAATTTTGATCATTGTAAAAAATCGCAAATTTATTTAAATGAGTTGATTCTAATTTCTTATTAGTCATCGGCTTTATTAATAACTTTTGTTAAAGTTAAAAATGTTTCCAAGTATGGATACGTATTGATTATGAATATATCTTTCGAATTTCCAATGAATTAATTTATTAATATTATTAGTATAAATTCATTGTAGGCTCTCTTTTTTAATTAATTAATTATTTATGAATTTAAATCAAACTAATTAAAAATAAAAATATTTATTTAATATTTAATATGTCGGAATGATCGAAATTCTCTACTCTTTGGAAAATGACGTTTCGCGTGTCGTATCGTATCGTGTCCTGTGTTGCGTGTTGATGCTATATAGGGGGTACGCGTTATTGGGTACAGGATACCTTCTTAGCGCAAAATTCCACCATTAAAAATATAAAATGGAAATTTGTTTGGGGGGGAGTGGAGGGAGAGGAGA
This sequence comes from Eucalyptus cladocalyx, assembly GCA_017140615.1. NCBI lineage: Eukaryota > Viridiplantae > Streptophyta > Magnoliopsida > Myrtales > Myrtaceae > Eucalyptus > Eucalyptus cladocalyx. The sequence goes on from CM029525.1 coordinate 15,481,788, forward strand.
GGCGTTTCCTTTCCCCGTTAGAAAAGAAAAAAATCCTTCATTCTCGTCATCATGCCCTCCTCCCTTCCTCTTTTTCCTTTTTACCTTTCATTACAGCACGCCATCGCCTTCCTTCAAGAGGGACGATGAGATTATGATCTTTTGAAAACAATCCCTTCCTTGTTAAACCCCGGTGACCATCCCCCACCTAATAACAACGCACGTGCCGCGATGAAATAAAAAATCAACTAAATATTTTGCATTGTAAAAAAATCTAATCCTACCGCTTTAAGATATTATCGAAAACCCTCCTAATACGCCCACTTTCTTGCATCGTACCTCCGCTCATTGACCCTTCGTTATTTGGCAAAGGGCAATGGTCAGCCCTTTCTCTCTCTCTCTCTCTCAACGAACCAAATTGCCTTATGTTTGTGCTGCTCCCATCATCGCCCACTCCACCTACTCACTTCCACTTATATCATCCCCACTGACAACTCCGGATCCAATCATGTCCTCCCAACACCAATTGCCCCTTCTATCACATGTCAATCATTGCTCACCCCTCCCTCCTCCCCGGCCATATCTCACAGCATCTCGATGGCAACAACAATTGCCTGGTGGGTAGCGTCGTTGGCAATAAGAAAAGCAACAATGGAGGAGGAGTAGGATTAAACTAGGAGAGACCGATAGCAACAAATCGAAAGGGATTGACAATGTGAATGGTTGAGATGGACAGTTGGGTCTAGTAGAGGAGACATAGGAGACGCTGGTGAAAAGATTGGTTTCGATTGATTCTTTATTTTAGGTAATTAAACTATATGAAGGTTTGTAATTACAATTGCCCCATGTGAACATGAGCGAATTGAGAACAATTGATGATTCCTTGATGGATCAATTGGGGGATGATAGACATTTACAAAGAGTATTGAGGACTAGGGGGTTCATGCCGATGTTTGATACATCATTCGATCACTCCACCGGAAGATAGTTGTTATTTTTTATTTTCTAATTTATTTATCCAATTCGGGTTTATCCCGTCTTATGCCGAATTTATTAACTGGCATTTAATCAGGGTATATTTGATCTAGAAGATGTTTGAGCTATCAAACGTCTTAGATGGCTAGCTGCACATCAAGAACCCTTGCCTAAACCGCACGTGCGGCAGCTCCGTCGTTTTTATTTTGATCGAATGTAACTGGGCGCGACGGGCCTCTCCCAACGTCGAGACCCCCTTTCCAAGCCCAGTCACCGATGGGCCTCTCACTGCATTCAGGCCCTTTGCAATTAACCGGCAATGGAAAATGGGCCCCAAATGCAGGGAGAGGCCCATGGAGGCCCGCACGCTCGTGAATGATAATAAGCCTCCTCCCGGTTCCAAAAGCCGAGAGAGAAGACCCGGGAGTTGGGGGGGGGGGGGGGGGGGGAGTTGGCTATTTGCCTCTTTCAATTCCTTTTTGCATAATTATTAATTATTATTACAATCGCGGCGCCCCACGCACGCCCCCACGGCAACACCCAGCAACAACAACAAAAAGGGGCGTGAGAAGAGAGACGCCGCCTCCCTTCAGCCCATTTTCATAAACCCTCCTCCCTCCTTCTCCTTCTCCTTCTTCCTTCTCCTTTCTCCTCCCATCCATCTTTCTCTCTCAGGAGTTTCTCTGCAACGGACCCGCCCTTCTCTCGGTGGGTAATTACTCTGGTCGCTCGCCCTCTCCCTCCCTCCTTCGCTACTCACAATCAACACCACAACCTCCTCTTCTTTGTCAATCATTTGCGTTGTTTATGTGGATGTTAATGTAACGGGTGTTCTTCAACTTTTATATACGTACTTTTTTGCTGCTGCTGCGTAAATCCTCGCCCTTTTTTACTCGTGGAGCTTTCTTTGCGGGTCTCTTCCCTTTCTTGTTGTTAACCTCACTTTCGATTCTCTGCGACCTTCCTTCTTTTCTTTCGATTGGATGGACGGATTCTCTTGTGCTCTAGTAGTGTCCGCAGGTTTCCCTCCCTCCATTGCAATTTGCATTCCCATCCCCTCTCCCCGCGACTCAAATTACACATTCCCCTCCCTCCCTCCCTCCCTCCCTCCTCCTTCATAACGTTCTTCTCTGTTACTTTTGTTCTCCACCACGTATTCCTCTTTGGAATTTATATAGGCTTATACTCGTTTGATTTCCTTCTGAGCCAGAATGCCTCACCGATTTTTTCTTATTTATTTATTTATTTATTTTTTGGGCCATTTGGATTGACTTAGGTTCGGCACTGAGTTGGCGGAATGGCGGGCAAGTCTAACAAAGGGAAACATCGGAGAGCCTCTCATGCTGCCGCCAATTCTACGGAGGGACCACCCTCTTCGGATGCCCCCACCGCCGCCGCCGCTGCAAAAGAGGATGCAATCCCGTCTGGGTCAGTCAAAGCTGATGCTAATGGAGTCCCGTCTGTTGGAGAGCCGGGTGGGGCTGCACCCGAGTTCAAGGACTCCGAAACTGCGGATGCAGCGACACAGTCGAAACAGGGTACGCGTTGCTTGCTAATTCGTTTTCCGTCCTTCTTGCTCTTTCGTATGAGGATGTCGAGAGGACGTACATATGCCCATCGATTGACTGTTAATATGTCATCCTCGATAAGAACTTGCTTTCTTGATTTCCCATTTCACGGCCCCACTTGACACGTACATCTTCTGCATCCTTCTTCACTCTTTTCTTCTTCTTCTTCTTCTTCTTCTTCTTCTTCTGTTTGAAAAGTGAGCGCTGGCGACTCTTCTGCAATGCTATTTCGAACTTTTCCTGACAAAATTGCTGGGATTTAAACATATTTCGCTGCGCCCAGTCTGGTTTCTTAGTCCTCCAAGTGAACATTTTTTCTTAAACTATAATGCAGAAGTGCAATCTTTGCCCCATCCCTCTTTGCTCCAATATGCTATTGCTCGACTCTCGCAAACGAGAATCCTCTTGTTCTCCTTCCTCTGTCATCCTATATCTTGTTTCCGATCATATTTCCTAGATATCTAATAGGAGGGGGATCCGATTCGATTCTCATTCAATGTTGAGTAAAGATAGATGCATTGGATGGGTCAAAGCTTCAATTGGTCTTGCGAGTTTCGCCAATTTCATTTTTGCTCGCTCTACCATGTATTGTATTGTAATTGGTTGAACTCTGCGGTTGCAGGAGACCTTCATCTCTATCCAGTTCCTGTCAAGACACAAAGTGGCGAGAAGCTTGAGCTACAAGTACACTCCCTTGATTGCTCTTGCTCTTTTGATATTGATATATGGTTGTCTGATCGTTGACTTAGCTGCTGAGATGTTAGCTTGCTCATGATGGTTGTGCTTACATATTTAGTCTTAAATTGGCCTTGGCATCGTAATCATTGTACTCAGTTGATGTGAAAAGGGGTCAGCTATTTGGGATTCTTTTTTTTTTTTTTTTCTGTGCTCACTTATTTGCTGAGATATTACAGCTCAAGATGATTGTGCTTTCACCCTGAGAATGAATTAGTCTCCATGTCTTGATTACCGCTCCTAGTTAACAATAGGAAAGGTGTCACCAGTCTGACATTTTTTTTTTCTGTGCTTTTAGATTAACGTACTACGTACTGTTCCCATTTGCAGTTGAATCCAGGGGATTCAGTGATGGATATTAGGCAATTTCTTCTCGATGCTCCCGAAACATGTTTCTATACATGCTATGACCTACTGTTGCACACAAAGGATGGGTCGACTCACTGCCTGGAGGACTATAATGAAATTTCCGAAGTAGCTGATATTACCGCCAGCAATTGCACCTTGGAAATGGTTCCTGGTAGGGGTTCAAAGTCAAAGGACAAATTATTACACGATCAGATCATTTCTCTGCTTAATAATGCTGATTTTTTTTTTCTTTGGCAGCATTATACGAAGACAGATCAATCAGGGCTCATGTTCATCGCACGAGAGATTTACTGTCCCTATCCACACTTCATGCCTCGCTGTCAACATCCCTTGCTTTGCAGTACGAGACAACTCAAAACAAGGGGTTAGGTGCCAAAGGTGATGTCCTCTGTAACAATATTTAATTATTGTGCCTGTGCATTCTTTAATAATACTTTCCGTTTCCACTTCATTTTGATTCAGATACTTCGAAAATCGAGGTTCCAGAGCTTGATGGTCTGGGTCTTATGGAGGATGTTCCTGGTGCCCTAGGAAACTTGATATTACCTTCTTCAAGGGAGATAAAATGTGTGGAGAGCATTGTCTTTTCATCGTTTAATCCTCCTCCAAGTTATAGGAGGTGGGAGCTTCTTTGCATCTTTGCGTCCATTCCTCTTTGTTCTTTGAGTTTTTTTTTTTTTTTTTTTTTTTGGTTGAACTTTTGGGTTTTTCTTATTTTCAGGCTCGTGGGTGATCTGATTTATTTAGATGTAGTGACCTTGGAAGGTACTACATTTTGTATCACCGGAACCACAAAAACGTTTTATGTCAATTCAAGCAATGGAAATGTACTTGATCCAAAGCCTAGTAAGGCTACCGCTGAGTCAACCACCCTTATTGGACTCCTGCAAAAGATTAGTGCTAAATTCAAAAAAGGTAGTGCACGTGTGGTTTCACTTAGTATGCTGCTGTACAATAATTGGCTTTAACATATACTTTCTGTGTTATCGTGTTCAGCTTTCCGTGAGATTTTGGAACGAAAGGCTTCTGCTCATCCGTTCGAGAATGTTCAATCATTATTGCCTCCAAATTCATGGCTTGGGGTATACCCGGTTCCTGGTGCGTCAAACTCTGTACTGGGCGAATTTATCTTCATGGTTGCAGAGCTGTGTTGTTTGATAATTTCTTATTTTTCAATGTGAATCATTCGATATCCTCAAGCTTGTGATACAAATGCAAAGACGATTAACTTAAAAATATCATGCTGAGGTGATAGTTGGAGATCTATGGAGGGTAAGAACAGTGTTGTTTATTGTCTGAACTGTTCATTCTTTCAACCATTTGCGTTAAACAAGTGCATTATCTTCAACGATTCTCAGTTGTGGTACAGTAAGCATGGCATGCTTTTTGTTAGCCTAATGGATATGACTCTTTAATTTTCAATTAAGCCAGCAGAATTAATTGCTTCCTGACCTTCTTCCTCATTTTCTGGCTCTGCCATCTCCTACTTTTTAATCTGTTCTGTACATATTGAAGTTTTATATTACACCTTACTTTTTCATTCAATCAATATGTTAAAGGTTTTCTTTTTGGGGAGCAATGCATTAGTAATTTTCTACGTCTTGGGTTTATTATCATTTAACTTAAAGGAGAAGGAAAGTTTTAGGACTATGGAGAAACTGCATCTGTTTGAGGAATTGTAATGCGGAGTCAATTGCTGGAGATAATGGACACGATGGCCTTAACCTGCACACTGTTTGTGAGTTTTGAGTTCTTGATTTCATCATGTGAAAGTTCTGGTGACAGAATTGAGAAGTATCTTTTTGTTGAAAAATAAAGACCTTTTATTGACTGGATTGCCTGATTATGGGTAGACAATGAAATTTTTTGTTGAAAATTCTTTGGGGGAACTGTGATTTATCCATGTTTGGTAAAGAATTTCCGGTAATAGCCAGAAGTTGCCGTTAAGAATGCTGTACTAGTTCAAGTCCCATATTGGCTTGGAGAGGCCTTGGGGAATGATTCACGAGGAACACTCACCCCCGAATGGTTATCTCAGTGAGAACTCTTTTGGGGGTTTGGCCATGTGATACGAATGGTATCAGAGTAGGATCTCCTTTTAGTAGATGTATGGTCATGGATAGACTGGGCTTTAGTCAATAAATGAGAGTGGGGAGTGATATTTGGAATGAGAGGACTTGCATAAGGTGTGACTCTTGGGATGCTTCTAGGATGGCAAAGAGGAGAAATGGACCAAATCACACATTCAGATAGGGGTATATTGTTGGGCTATATGGGCCAGTGTTGATGAAGATTTTGGTGTCTTAAGTGGGAAATTTGTAACACTCCAAATCCCACATTGGTGGATGATTTCTTGTGATGTGTTTCATAAGTAAGATTATGAACCACACCCACCTTTAAATGGATAGCACCTTGAAGCTCCTTTTGCGCTTGAGCTATGTGGAAAGAGTCGGTATTATAGGTGCAATTGATTTTTCTTTTCTCTTCTTAAGAAAAAGTGCTTGAAGCTGGCTGATGCCACATCTCCTACTAATTCATATTTGATCACTTCTATCATCAGATCATAGAAGAGATGCAGCCAGAGCTGAAGATGCACTATCTCTTTCTTATGGTAGTGAGCTGATTGGCATGCAGAGAGATTGGAACGAGGAGTTGCAGTCTTGTAGGGAATTTCCCCATACAACTCCTCATGAAAGGTACACCGAATTACATGCTATGGATTTTGTCTGAATAAAACACAATTCAATTTGATGCTAATATTAAGTATGTGCAATCTCTCTTCCCCTTTTCTATGAATTGCTGGTAATGAATGTACTTCCTTGCAGGATTCTGCGGGATAGGGCTCTCTACAAGGTGACTTCTGACTTTGTTGATGCAGCGGTAAATGGTGCTATTGGAGTTATTAGCAGATGCATACCCCCAATCAATCCAACAGATCCTGAGTGCTTTCATATGTTAGTGCTTCTTGAAATGGTCGTGATCTTTTTCTATTTATATAAGAGTTCGTTCTCAAAGGATATCTCTAGGATTCCTTTCTCTAATCTCTATTTGGTTTTTTTAGCCTTCTCTGTTTATCTGCGCTTGAATGATTTCTTCCATGTTCTTCTGGTCGGGATAAATTTTTATTGACAATGGAAACTAATTTATTTCTTTAAGTTTGAGGGCTACAGGCTTGGCCTCTTTTGATTCTGTTGCCTGTTTCAATACCTTCTTGTTATGCTCTTACCACTTGGCCAGATTATTTCCTTTTTGTCATCTTACTTGACCAATTATATGTATTTGTGTTTGCGTTTAGGTATGTCCACAATAATATATTCTTCAGTTTTGCTGTGGATGCTGACCTTGACCAGTTGTCAAAGAAACGTTCATCTGATTCCAATTCGAAGGGTGAGAGCACAAACTCCTGCCACAAATTATCTGAGAAGGCTGCCTCTGAGTTACCGAGTGCATCCATTGGAGTTACTGATGGAGAAAAGAACAAGTCAAATTTTGGTGAAAATGCTGTTAATATCCAGTTGGAACCTGATCTATCTGCCGAGACGCAGATGGGTGATAGCGAGCAGGCTACATATGCATCTGCAAATAATGATTTGAAGGGCACCAAAGCATATCAGGAAGCTGATGTCTCTGGACTTTATAATCTCGCGATGGCTATAATTGACTATAGGGGTCATAGGGTGGTAGCTCAGGTGGGTACAATATTAGTATCTTCCTTTACTGTTGTGAAATCTCGCCATTATGAATCCTTACAAGGTTAACAGACTTATGACGTGTATACAGATCACGTGTTAGATCTTTTTCTCTATTTCAAGCTGCAAATTGGATTAAACACAGTCAAAACTTGATGCCTCCTCTAGGCTTCTATTTACTCATTTTTGCTTTTCACATTCAAGTCAGTCTTCCTCATCAGTGTGCTTGCCTCGTCATGTTAGCCTCAAGACTCGGTGGGTTTTTTTGTTAATAGATAGCCAATTGCTGTAATTGTTAACAAAGTTAAAAAACTTGGTGATTTTGTCTATCCCCTGATTGACAATTTTCAATTGTCGTCTTCTCTATGCTGATTTTCTCCTGCTTTTGATTTTTAAATGGTTCCTTTATTAGAGACATCCACAATTTTTCTATGGCTTTATGAAGTCATTCTCTACACTTTTATTGTAGAGTGTGTTGCCTGGCATCCTTCAAGGGGATAAATCCGAATCCCTTCTGTATGGCTCTGTTGATAATGGCAAGAAGATATGCTGGAACGAAGATTTTCATTCCAAGGTGAGGGGTAGTTTTCTTTTGTCGGACATTCCATTCATAGCCTATGTGCAAGATATGTGCATACTCTTACGAGAACCATATATGGCTTTCGTCTTAACACAACCAATCGACCTGGCCTTTGTGGAAAATTCTTCTACCAGATGAAAAGACGAGGTCATACATGAAATGCTCCATAATTTTGCTCCATGTTGGATCCTTTGTAAAGGAGAAATGAAATGAAAGAAGGCATATCTACTCATCAAGTGAATGGTCTTACATACACACATGACATCAAGAGATGCAGAAGATTCCTAAATTAGCAAGTAATATTGTGAAGAACCATTATTTCTGGTTTGTTATAAGAGTTCTGCTATTCCATCTTGACTGCTGCAGTAGAATGTTTTCTTGGGGCATAAATGTGATAAATTCTGTGCAAAAAGTCTGATAATTCCAGTTAATGTAGTTTTGTTATTTTTCTTATGAAGCGGAAGACCAGCTAAGCATTTAGTTGCTTAAAACACTTTTCCATCTACCCAATAAAGTGCTCTCTGCTATGTGAATTTTGTTTTTCACACATGCACACGCACACAAGACTTGGTCATCATCTTCTCGCTTCTATGAGGATGGTTGTTAAATCAGGATTTGGGTACTCAGTTAAGGAGTTGAGACCTAGAAAATTCTAGTTCAGAATCACGTAATGAATCAAATATAAGCAGCCAATGATTCTACTACTAGTTAAAATGGCATTTGTTTTTTGAAGCAGGTGGTTTGGGGCTGACTTAATATAGAATTGTCCTATTCTCATACAAAATTGGAGAAATGATTCAGCAACACTTCATTTTAAGTTGGCTGAAGTAAAAGACACAGTTATGAATGACCAAGTGTCAATTTTGAATTTATATAAGTTGTGATGTAGTTTTTAAACCTTAAATGAACTACAGGATGATCCCATAGACATAAGCAAAAGCATCAAAATCTGTTGCTTGTGATAATGCCTTCTGCATAGACCTTCCGTCCAAGCCCAGTTAAGGAAAACTGGGAATATACCGATAGGCATTTCATTAATCAAGCTTGCACTTCAAATTTCTCAATCTAGCTTTCTGCGGTTCTCCATTATATGACCTGGTATTCTTGTCTTTAGGTGTTGGAGGCAGCAAAACGTCTTCATTTGAAGGAACATGCTGTATGTGATGCTTCTGGAAACATTTTCAAATTAGCTGCACCAGTGGAATGCAAGGGTATTGTGGGTAGTGATGACAGGTTATCCTCTTGGGGCAGCTTATTTCACCTCTTCTTGGTTTGCTGGTTGATATGCCATCATTTTTAAGTATAACATCACCTTTTACTCATAATTTGTTTGAACAATGTGCTTTCATTGTTCAGGCCATTTTTTATACTTCCTGCTTTCCTCCTCAATAATTTTTGCTTTCTTTTTTCCTTTTGGCTTGCACTAGTTCTTAAGGCCCCTTTCACATTATTCTAAGGGTACGCTTAACAGCTTAACAATATAGTGAGCACCGTCTTTCTGCTGGAGAGAGAAAATTCTAATGGGAAGATGAATTAATTCCGTGATGATAGAAAAAAGAAAAGATTTCATTAACTGAGAAAGAGTTGAAACAATTGAGGACCACAAGTGTAAAGTTACATAGCACTTGGCTATGGTGATGTAAAGACTGGATCTAAACTTATGTAGGGCATGCGTCTTGCCATTTTTGTGCCACTATTGGAACTTCAAATTTGTTCTTGGCTGCAGCATCTTGCTAAAATGCAGTTGCTATATTGATTAAAATTCCCATTTGTCAAACGTGTTTTTTACATGGCATAAAAAACTGTAGTTGGGGGAACTGAGATGATATAATTGAAAATTTCTTTTCATTTCATCTGTATGTTATTTCTAGTGTGTCTCATAAGGTCCTCTTTCCATTTTACTCTTTTGTTTTGATTTAGGCACTATCTTCTTGACTTGATGAGAGTAACTCCTCGTGATGCAAACTATACTGGACCCGGCTCTCGATTTTGTATTTTGAGACAGGAACTAGTCACAGCTTTTTGCCAGGTAGCACATGCTATTGCTGTAGATAAGTGGGTCAGCCATCTTCATGATTTCTTACTTTAAGATTTTTCTATTGGGAAGGCCCAGGCTGCAGAGAGATCAAAACAGAGTTCAAGCTCTGATACTGTCCGTGACTCGCCAACCGATTCTCTAAGAGTTGCAGGAGATGACGGGCTTGGGAATGGTGATGCTGGTGCTGGAGAATTTTCTGACAGTAAGGTGGTTACCTTATCTTCCCCTTCAAATGGTATTGGGCAATTATACTTCAGTTCTATCCAGGCATTTGTAAACTTGGCATAATATCCCCTGAATGTCACATCATGACATTGTGTATATATTGTTCAGATAATATACTATAGCATCTTTAAATTGCTGAATAGTATCGGTTACTTTGTGCATGACTTAATCTCAAGTCCCGGCAATGGTTGACTTATGGCATCAAATGTTTTTTCGTGACTCTAAGAAATAGTTGATTAGTATGTAGAACTTTCTTTGTCTGTACAACTTGTTTGAACAAGAACTTGGCATAATCTAGAAACCCAGCATTGTTCTAGGTGATTGGTGTTCTTTGTCAAAAGAGAGAAAATCAGTCATTCTGAGTAGATGCAGAAGTTTATGTGTTTTATATTGGCTGAAGTTAAGCAGGTTATGCCATTTCCATATTCAGTGTCGGAACTCTTTAAGGTGTTTGAAGGAATCAGTGGAGATCAATTATCCGTCTGGAAAGACTCGAATAGTCTTTGAGGGACTGGAATTTCCATCTCATCGCTAAAAATATGAATATATTACTCTATTCTGAGCTGTATCTTTGTCTATCTGTGCGCTCACATGCAATTTTTTATATATTTTCCTTTGTGTTTGGGTACTCTATTTCCCAGACTTAATGTATTAGATGTGCCATTTTGCTTCATTCAGGCTGCGCATGGAAACAATTCCGTTTCTTTTTTGTTCCTGGGAACAGAAACAAAAAAAAAGTGTTTATGTTCCGGGAAACAATTTTTGAACAAAAGAACTCGTTTGGTAACGTTTGGTCAGGGAATAAAAAATGAATAAAACACGTTTGGTAAATTTTATTCTTTTTTTGTTTCTTTTAATTTTTTAAATATTTTTATTTTATTATTTATTTTTCTTTTATTATTTATTTTTTATTTTTTCTTTTTTTCGGCCGGTCACCGGCCTCCGGCGACCGGCCGACGGGGCCGGCAGCCTCACCCAGCCACGGCGAGGCTCGCTGGCCCTAGGCGAGGCCGAGCGTCGTCGGCCCCGGCGAGCTCGAGCTCGCCCAGCCATGGCGAGACCGAGCCTCGCCGGGGCCGGCGACGCTCGGCCTCGCCGGATCTGGGCGAGCCCGAGCTGGCCCAGCCAAGGCGAGGCTCGGCCCCCGCACCGCACCGAGCCTCTACGGGGCCGGCGACGCCGGCCTCGGATCCGGGCGAGGCCGGCCTCGACGGCCGGTCGCCGGCCATGCCGGCCATGGCCGAGGCCGGCGACCGGCGAAAGAAAAAAGAAGAAAAAAAAGAAGAAAAGAAGAAGAGAAGAAGAAGAGAGAGAAGAGAAATATTTCTTCAAGAAATATTTCTGGAGCAAGAAACAACAAATTGTTGTTTCTTTTTTCTGTTCTTATTTCGTTCTAGAAACAAAAAAACAAAAAAAGAACAGAAACGCAACCAAACGCGTTTCTGTTCCTTTTTTGTTCCCGGGAACACTTTCCGTACAGAAGTGTTCCGGAAACGTTTCTAGAAACGTTTCCATGCACGCCCTCAAAGTGCTTTTATTATTTCATCTATTGAAGATTGGAAAAAGGCCAAAGTGGTCCTACATGGCATGAAAACTGAATTTTTCCCACTGCGTGTACACATAAGAATTTGCCCCACTTTGACCTTCTTGCTAAAATGATTGCTGCATCTTGCAGGACATCAGAGAAGAGGGGACTGATGCTGTGCAACAATGTGCTTCTGCATCTGCTGAAATCTCTGAATCTTATGATGAAATACTTTTTAACCCTAATGTTTTAACTGAATTTAAGTTGGCTGGCAATGAAGAGGCAAGTTTGGTATCTTGCAATTTGTTCTTATGTATTCAGAAGTCAGAACTGCTTATGCGTTTATTATGGCCTGTCTTTATTAGGAAATAGCTGCAGATGAAGAAAATGTGAAGAAAGTTAGTTTGTATCTAAAAGAAGTTGTGCTGCCAAAGTTTATACAAGATCTTTGCTCCCTTGAAGTTTCTCCCATGGATGGCCAGACATTAACTGAAGCCCTCCATGCCCATGGAATCAATGTTCGTTATATTGGAAAGGTAACTTTATAAGATAAAAGTTTAAGCTTATCTAAGGCTTCAAAGTCAGGCTTGAACAAAAAAATATTGTACTTAATGAAGAAATCCTAGAAGTTGTGTCGTATTATACATTAATTTACTCTTGACTTCTGCAAACTGCATCTTAATGACAGGTGGCGGATGGGACCAAACATTTGCCACATCTTTGGGATCTATGTTCTAATGAAATTGTGGTTAGGTCAGCGAAGCACCTGCTGAAGGTCAGTCTGGCTTATCAAGTAATTTTGATTGATTTCTGAATTCTTGGGGAAAAACTTAACCAAGAAATAAAGCTGCTTTGGTTTATTGCGGTTGGATATGTGATTGTTGGCTTATTGCTGCTTAAGTTTTTTTTTTTGGGTCAATTTTACCTGCATTGAAATGAGAATTTTTTCCTGTTAATTACATTTACATTGGGAAAATGATGCATCATTTTTAACCTGGAAAATCTTGTACTATGAGTAAACATCCAAATTAAATGCATGTCGAGAATGTTGGCTGATCTATGCATGGATAACCAAGTTCAGGTGACGTGTATTGTGGAATAAACTCTTCAAGCCATAGCTGCTAATAGGCTTACAGCTTTCTTTGGTGTGAAAACTTGATAACTGCAAGCATAATTTGAGGTATTTGCGTGCACATAAGCTTTTCTGAGTAAGTGGTGAAGCTTTTGGTTTCTTTGACTCTGAACATTGAATCTTAAATGTCTTTTTTTAATATCATCCAATGAAGCCGATAATGGTCCTTTAGTTTCTTGAGCCTGTATTACATGATATGCTATGGTTGCAGAGACCAATCTTATTGTTCATTATTGATTTTGCAGGATATTTTGAGGGATACGGAAGATCATGATCTTGGTCCTACAATATCACATTTTCTCAATTGCTTCTTTGGACAGAGTCAGGGCATTAATCCAAGAGGGATGCGTAACAATGTGCAGTCTAGGATCCCTAAGAAGGTACAATATAATTCTCTAATTTGCCATTCTTTCATTAGTGGTGATATTTCAGGCAGTTATCTGTGTTTCTGTAACAGTATGTTAGGAAAGGGGAGGCGTCTTCTTAACAGAGAAGTCACTGGATCTTTTCACTTGAGAAGATTAAGCTAGTCATATCTAAAGCAATAGCTTAGTTTAGCATCAAAGGAAATGTGGTCATTCTATATATAATGTTGATTGTCTTCAGGACCAAGGCGGCCACCAATCTTCAGGCAAGTCTTCAATTGGGCAAGCTAGATGGAAAAGCCGAGCATCTGTGAAGAAGATTCAATCTTCATGTATCAATATTAGTTCAGAGACTGTATGGTCTGACATTAAGGAATTTGCAAAGCTTAAATATCAGGTAAGTTCTCTATGTCCTTGAGTGAACCCCTAAGGTAGAGAGCTTCAGGAATTAATCTGGATGTGAGGTGCATAAAGCTGCGGGCATGTGTAAGACTAAACCGCCGGTGGGTTGATCTCATCTTCGCTGAATCAAGCTACATAAAAAAATAGAAAATAAACTTTTAACTCTAAAATGCTTTAGCCTGGTAGTGACCGTTTGCATGATGTTGCGCTCTTGAAAGTGCATAGAATCCTCAGGACCCGAACAAGCGTATGTTAAACATAGTTTGCAACTTAGATCTGTTTCCCATCCCCTATAATTTTGCATTTTCTCCAAGGAGCAATTAATTGACCTACTGGTCATATGCTTAAGAAATTTTCCATGTTCGTCACTTTTGTTCTCTTATCCACCAACTTGTCCAACCACGTGTCTTTTTTTTTTTTTTAATAGTTTGAGTTGCCGGAGGATGCAAGACAACGTGTGAAGAAAGTTGCAGTTTTGCGCAACTTCTGCCAAAAGGTTTGTTGTTTTATTTATTTGAGTTTGCATGACGTGAAACTGTGTTTGATTAGATACTTTCCGGACTGTGAAGGTGTCGGAGAGAGAAAATTGTCATATATCTTATGGTGTTATTAAATAATTTCGGGATGCCCAGGTGAATTTGTTTAATGTGTTTGGATGTCTTCAAAATAGGTTGGCACATCTATTGCTGCTCGCAAGTATGATTTCAGTGCTGCATTACCATTCCAAACATCTGATATCTTGGATATCCAACCTGTAGTGAAGCATTCAATTCCTGTATGTACCGAAGCAAAGGATCTTGTGGAACTTGGGAAAGTCCAACTGGCAGAGGTAATAGCTGTTTATGTGTTTGTTCAATTTTCTATTGTTTCAAATTTGGGGTTTTTAAATTTAATGTAAAAATGACGTGGCGGTTTTATTCTGTAGAGTATTTGAGGTATTGGATAGTGAATTTATGCCAAATTATAAGTGAAGGAAATCAGGTAGATCAGATACATGCACCTTTTTCATCTGTTAGTATGCGTAACAATTATCCGGGTTCACTAAACTTTCTTTATTTATTTTGGCAACTTTTGAGAGCAAGAAAATTTAATTCCTTGATCAATTTTTCTTTCCCATAGGTTTAAGGCTCTGTTAAGTCCTTTCACCCTTCTGTTTCAGGGAATGCTCAGTGAAGCATACACATTGTTTTCGGAGGCATTTTCAATGCTTCAGCAGGTACATATTGTTTCAGTCCATTAACATTGTCTTATGGATGTTGTTCATCATCTGGTGTCACATCTTTCAATTAATGTATTGCAGGTAACAGGCCCAATGCACCGAGAGGTGGCTAATTGCTGTAGGTACATATCATAATTTGAACCTTTCATGAGGTTGCAGTTATAATTTTAATTAGTTTATTGCCATGAACCTCGTGAGAACGAACAATTTTTGCTGGAATGTCGGATATAAGCTGGAGCTTTAATTCTTGACAGCAATGGCCTTGTATTTGTCTTGAGGAAATGACCTAAACAGTCCCCAAACTTTGACTCAATGTGTAATGTAGTCCCTGAACTTTTAATATGTTTAATTTAGTCTCTGAACTTCAGATACATGTTCAATTTAGTCCAGGGACTATATGAAAATGTTCGACATTTTCCCTGGTTTTAAATTAATGGAAGGACTATATTGAAAATTTTCATATAGTTCAGGGACTATGTTAAATATGTATCAAAATTTTAGGGACTACAATGAATAAATTAAAAGTTCAGGGATCATATTGCACATTGGGCTGAAGTTCATGGACCATATTGAACAAATAAAAAGTTCTTGGACCATATTGCACATTGGGCCAAAGTTCATGACCTATTTGAGTCATTATTACTATTTATCTCTATTTTCTGGTTATAAAACAAGTAATAATGTGCTAATTTTTTTAAATTCAACTCTGCAGGTACCTTGCGATGGTTTTGTATCATGCAGGAGACATGGCAGGCGCCATAATGCAGCAGCACAAGGAATTGATTATAAACGAACGTTGCCTGGGTTTGGATCACCCTGACACTGCCCACAGGCACTGTTCTTTCCCCCTCCCCCAGCCTCTTCCTTCTGTTTCATAAATATATTGGTGGTTGGATATGATTATCAAGTCTATCTTGTCAATTGTTGTTGTAGGATGTAGGACTTCTTTCTTTGGATGTTTGAAAGTTTATGCATTTTGATTTTCCTTGATTAATGCTGATTTTAAAAATCCATCCTTCCTTCCCCAGCTTTCTCGCTGGTGTTATTGTGGGTATAAATCTTTGCAATAATTCCTATTTGCAGCTATGGAAATATGGCTCTTTTCTACCATGGACTTAATCAAACAGAACTTGCTCTAAAGCATATGGCACGGGCATTACTCCTGCTTAGTTTGTCATCAGGCCCTGATCATCCAGATGTTGCTGCAACATTCATAAATGTTGCAATGATGTACCAGGATATGGGAAAGATGGATACTGCTCTTCGTTATCTGCAGGAGGCATTGAAAAAGAATGAGAGGCTTCTAGGGGAGGAGCATATTCAAACTGCAGTGTGCTATCATGCACTTGCAATTGCATTCAATTGTATGGGTGCCTTTAAGCTCTCTCATCAGGTATGTATGTGCTTCAAGCAATTAGTCCTTCAATGATGTGCTGTGATAGATGACTGATGTTGCCTTGTCATGCCAGCATGAGAAGAAAACTTATGACATACTTGTTAAGCAACTTGGTGAGGAGGATTCACGGACCCGTGACTCGCAGAACTGGATGAAGACATTCAAAATGCGTGAACTTCAGGTAAACAGATGATATAGCTGGTTGACATAATATTTGCTTTTGGACAGTTGTTCATTCTTATTTTTATGTTCTATTTAACTCATCACTTTGCTCTGTCAATGTTACGGGGGCAGATGAATGCACAAAAGCAGAAAGGCCAAGCTGTGAATGCAGCTTCTGCTCAAAAGGCTATTGATATTTTGAAGGTACCTTTTTATGACTTTTCGTGCTTGGCTAGATTGTTTCCATCTATGAGATATGTTAGTGGTAGGGGCATGGTCTCAAACATATGGAGGATAAAGAATTTGGAAAAGGCGATATTTTTTTAACATATCTACCAAAAGTCACATTTCATGCCACTTATACTCTCCACCAGAGCTTTGTAGATAAAACTTCAGCCATGCTGGTTTGCTGAAAGGTAAAGGTCCATCTGTGTCGCTAAAAGGATGTTGAGGTTCCATTTGAACAATGATGTTCTGCTTCCCTGCAATATTCGGCTTCTTTTATGAAGTTTGTGATTCAGTCAACCATCTGTGAGTGTGTAATGGTTTGCTTTTCGCTTAACAGGCTCATCCAGACTTGATACATGCATTTCAAGCTGCTGCTGCATCCGGTGGATCTGCAAGTTCCAGTACATCTGTTAATCAGTCAATTAATGCTGCCATTATTGGCGAAACTCTTCCGCGAGGAAGAGGGGTCGATGAAAGGGCAGCACGAGCAGCAGCTGAAGCAAGGAAAAAGGCTGCAGCTAGGGGTCTCTTGATACGTCCGCATGGTGTTCCTGTCCAAGCTTTGCAACCCCTTACACAGCTCCTCAATATCATCAATTCAGGAATGACCCCTGAAGTCGTTAATAGTGAGGAAACTGATGGGTCCAAGAAGGAAGTCAATGGTCATTCTCAAAATGGCACCGAAGATGAGAAAGACCAAGTAGCGTCTGCAGAAGTTCAGCCGCCAGTTGGACTGGGCCGAGGCCTGGGATCCCTTGAAACAAAGAAGCAGAAGGCAAAGCCGAAAGTTGCGGATTAAGTTCAGAGGGCAGACCATTTGAGTACAAGGAGTTTTCTCTATAAGTCAGATTACAGCTGTGCTATGATGTTTTCAAAAATTCAAAGCACCACGGCAGTTTACTGATGGTACCCATCAGTATGCTCATGCTTCTCAATTGGGCAATTGTTTTTGCTATGCAAGATTCAGCTCACATGCAGTCGGGTTATGAGAAAGTTATAGTCAAAATAATATTGTCATTGTTTTGTTTTCATCGTTACGAAATTTTGTTGGCTATTGTATTGCCGATGTTGTTAAAGCATTTAAAAGGAGTTTTTGCATTTCAATGTATTGTACGAGGCGACTTGTAAACGAATTTTAGAAGTCCTAATAGAAATTTGAATGAACCATGGCATTCTATGCTGCCCTTTGTCCCCGCTGATCTCTCGTGGTAGCAGATGGGTTTCATCTGGAGTCTAGAGGATTAAATTTTCAATAGGTTTTGGACATCCTTGCAGACAGTGAAAGCCACTGAAGTGTGTCTTCAGTTAAGAATCCAACTCCTTTGTTGATTAAGCTTCACCTTGTTGCTTGCACCTTTGCTTCTGCTGGTTCCTGTATGGATCTTTTTACCTTGCTAGAACCTTTTGGTACATGCCTTGCCGCTGGAGGGAAGAACTTTTCCTCGTGGAGGCATGATAGGACGCTAGTCAATTCGGACACGCACTTTATTCTTCTTTCTCCACCAAGAAGCAACGGTGGAGCAAACAAACCGCAAAGAGGAACAGCTTGAGGGGGGAAGCCACCCGACAGTTGAGCCTATTAAAAGAAGTAATAATTTGGCCAATCGCCTGTAGTATGGCGCAACCGCTCGCATGGGGCTCTAAAGGTTAATGGTGCATTTGCTTCACCGTGCAGTGAGTTAAAAAACATTTCTATCGACTGACTGGCAACTTATTCAAATCATAACACGTTAGTTTGCCGACAATTTTATAGAAATACAAACAGTTATGTAACTAGTTACATGTTATTTAGTCACCAATAAATATGAAATTGATATTTTAATTCACTTTTAAATTTCCCACTATTTTTATAAACTGCTAGTATTAACTTGTATTGCTTTCTAAAAGTCACAAACTCTTGTAAAAAATTACGAACTCTTACATGAGTTCATTTACCCACTTTTATTTGGCTGTTTCAATAACCAATATTTCCAAGAATCAACCACTATTTATTTATCTTTTCTTTTGATAATTTGTAAAGCACAGGGAGGAGCAACTGTTGCTAGATATTACCATGAAGGTCTCCAACTATTGCGAAATATTTGGATTGTCTCATAACTACTCTACACCACTTGCAACTTGACGGCTTGACGCTTTTAGCTAAAGTTACACTCTCTTGGCAACTAGCAATAGCAACCCCCTCTAAACCTTACCAATATTTATTTACTAAATTTATCACTGTGTAAAAGTTACTAAGTCTTATAATAAACTCCTAATTTTAGTTTAAGTGATCTACCAACACTTCACGGACAAAGTCACCACCTGGTATTGGCTTTAGTAAGTACTATTAAACTTGAGTTACTGACTTTATCTAGTAGTTGCAAAATTACATGAGTCCCCTTTCTAGTGTATATTCAAATGTAAACTTAACAAGTTGGAAATCTCCCCAAATAAATGTGGTAAATTATTGGAACAGTTGAAACTTTTAAAACAATAAAATAAAAGCCGATAAGTTACTTAAATAAGATTGGAAATTTCATGAAGAGTTGGTGACTTAAGTTCTGCAAAAAAATTATGTTGGTAAATTATGTGAATGTAGTTGGTAATTTTGAAAAGAGTTGGTAATTTCGTGTAAGAATAGTGATTTAACTTGTCAGTAGGCTCTCCAAATGAACATTTATAAACTATTGAGCCATTTTGTACGTTTGACACAATCAAATAAAAGTTGATAACAAACTCAAATAAGAGTTGATATTTTCTTATAGGAGTTATCACCCTTTTGTGGGTTGATAAATTCCCATAAATGTTTCTAAATTATTGGAACAATTTGTAGTTTTAAAACAACCAAATAAATGCTGGTAACTAACTCAAACATCGATTGGTAACTCAATGTAAGAGTTGATAAATTGAGCTCTGGAAATAAATGTTTGCAAATTATTGGAATAGTTGGTACTTTTAAAATTAGTTGTAATTTAGTGGAAGAGGTAGTAACATGTGGGTAAGTTCAACAAATTTGTTGAATTAGAGGGATGGTCGGCAATTTCCAAAAAAATGTAGTGAATGTTGGTGGCTGGTAATTTCTCAGAAAAGGTAAGTAACTTGGACAAGTTGGTAAGTTTTTGCCAAAAATAAAAATAAATTCTAGCAGTAATTATTAGTAAAAATGGTAATTTCGAAACAATCACACATACATGAGTGGTAATTTCCTAAAATATTTGATTAATTTAACATCTTGGTAACTTGAACAAATATATTTTGGTAAAGTATTGAAACGGCTGGTAATTTCGAACAATCAAACATACTTTGGTAAGATAAGACTCGACAAGTTGGCGAGCTTCGAAAATGAAGTTATTAAAACTGCTAGTAATTTCGAAACTAGCAAATAAATATTGGTGACTCACTCAATTAAGAGTTAGAATCTAAAACTAGTTGGTAAATTAACATGTGAAAAATTAGTAAATGACATAAATCAAGATTGGTAGTTTTCTATAAGAGTTAATATCTTTGGCACATAGATAACTCCAAGAAATAAATATTGGTAAATTATTGAAATAATCGGTAATTTTGAATCAATCAAATAAAAGTTGGTAAGTTGACTCATATAAAGCATGTAATTTTCTATAGAAGTTAATAACTTTAACACGTTGCTATGTAGATAAATACTGATAAATTTTTGAAATAGTTAGTAGTTAGCAAATGTCAATAATTTCATGAAAATGTTGGTAACTTCGTGTTATCGACCAAATAAGTTGCCAATCAAAACTTTGTCACTGATAGATTTTGACAATTACCGACGTTTTTCATGTTTTACCATTATAGAATAGTGTTTCAATTTTTGTCCTATGAAACTAGTTTTACCTTCACACTAGTTCGTCATAGATCAACATGTACTTCGCAATGATGGGTGCTCCGTCAAAGACATTGTAAATTAACTACCAAACCACAATCACAATAGAGCAAAGGGGAGGATACCTAAGGCTTTGTTTAGTTCACAAGAAAATTTTTAATTTCTATTTTTAATTTCTATTTTGTAAATAGGAGACAGAAAACCCATTTGGCAGCCCTTGAAAACTGCTTTTTTTTTTTTTTTTTTTTCCCTAAATGACAAAACCGGTAATTCTTTTCAAAATTCAAATCATGTAATCAAAATTGAGTTTTGTGATGTTTTCATTATTTTTCCATGTCAAACTGGAAAAAAAAACAGGGGGCTAAAAAAACCATTTGAAAAGCTTTCTTTCATGATTTTGGCGAAATATAAGCATAATTTAATCACATTTAATCCTGAACAAAGCTCTCTGTCAGATAATTGAAAATGGAAATAACTGTTGTTTTTAAATTTGCAATATAAACACAGTACCATTTTCTAAAACAAAACAGGAACCCTGAGATTCCACCTCTTTTACTTTTCCCCGAAATTCAATTCAGTAGGAGGAGGTGTTGCTTTTTTTTTTTTTTTTTTTGTCGGACAGGTGTTGCTTAACTCAAGTCATATGCATTGTTAAATGAGATGAGATCTATATAACTCCCACCCAACTAATGGTTTATGTGAGCAGGACGCACATTATTCGGTCGTAATTAAGATTTTTATTCTCAATTTAGTGTATGCATTCCATTCTCAATCTTATAATAACCGTTTGGACCTATCTGGATTTAGTAAAAATAAAGATGTAAAGAGTTTATTCTGTTGTTTATTCTCAGTTTTCTTGTAAACCTACTCGATTCATGAAAATAAGTTTTCTCGAGTGGAATAGAAATTTTGAGCGCATGATTTTGATGTTCAAAGGATACGTCAATGGTGTCCTGTTAGTTTACTGCCTTACCCTTGTTGATTCACAATATGATCACTTCAGGATTCCTTTAACAAAGCTTCAAGTAATCTCCGATTAACGAAAAAGCTGGAGGCCAACTCAAACAAATAAAATACATGCTAGAAGGTGAGAAGCCAAGCTTCGGAACAGAAAGCAATGACAAGAAGATGAATACGTGAAGCGTCCAAAACTGAAATAGAGAAGATCGTAGCAGCAACAGCTAATTACTTTGCATTGAAAATGAAAACATGGAAATTTGATGTCTGTTCTATTCTGTATGACCGATAGCGTTTTCATATGATGTTTCTCATTTTGAAATGAGAATGAAAATTGGCTAGATCAACTCTGCAATCAAATGTTGGAAAAAAGGTCCATTTCTGTCCTGGTCCTAGTCCTTTCCTCCAAGCATATCAAGCAAAATTTCATGCTTTCTCTGCACTTTCACTATTTCTTCCCCAGCAGGCTTCTTCATCAAAGCATTCCTTTCTTCTTGAAAACAAACTCAACCTCTAGTCACTGTGCTTCGAAAGGAAAGAATCTGAACTTTCTCATGCTCTTTAGCTGCCTTCATTGTTGGGACTTCCTTGCTTCCGAATTGAGTCTAAGCTTTCTTGTGGGCTTCTGGCCCACTTTCTGCATCCTCTTATATCAGAAGAATAATTATGAAAGGGGCCATGAAGCTGCGATCCATATATCACCTTTAGCTACTCCAAGAAAACAACCAATGAGTCAATCCAATTTGGAAAAAGAAACTCCTCGATTTTGTTGAGATCAAAAACTGCATTTCAAGCCATTCAACCCATTCAAGTTTTCTCAGAAGAATAACTTGGGATGTTTCATTTTCCTGCCTAAACTTCTTGAAGGGCTGTGATCCTTGCTAGAATATTGCAAGGAAGGCAAGGAAGCATATCAAAGACTCACACTTCACGTGGTTCTTCCAATTCGTCAAAGGTGAGATTGGTAAAAAATTGTTTGTCTTACCATAGTACACCGTAATTTACTCTTTCTCTACAACTCTTGGTGAACGAGATTCTGGCCAAGCAAACATGCTGAGAAGCTTATGCTACTTCCCATGTTTCTCTAAACACCCTCTTGCTTTGGCAGATTCAGGACAGAGGTAGTTGAACTTGAAGCCTATATTCTTTTAGAGCTAAAACATCAGGTACTTTTGAACTCTATATGTGCTGAATATGTTTTCATTGATTGTTCATCAGAATCTCAATTAAGTGAGGTAACTCATCTTGCAGAACAAAGCGGTGCTGTTAAGCTAGCACACATTATTTGGAATACACCTAGCAAGTCAAGCTGGTCCATTCACCATGCAGTCAGCTACTCTGCCAGCCTCAGCAACTGATCCAGATGATTATAAGGTCAAAGATGCCAATCCTGAGCTTGGCGAACGGTGGCTGAACAGTGGATCATATGGTGGCAGAGGGTGGATGAGCAGCGAGAGATTCACGAGCACATACGACCTTGTAGAACAGATGTTCTATTTATATGTTCGAGTTGTAAAAGCAAGAGATCTTCCTCCAAGCTCCATAACTGGGAGCTGTGACCCTTATGTGGAGGTCAAGTTGGGGAACTATAGAGGAAGAACGAGGCATTTTGAGAAGAAAATGAACC
Source organism: Eucalyptus cladocalyx (assembly GCA_017140615.1). Lineage (NCBI taxonomy): Eukaryota > Viridiplantae > Streptophyta > Magnoliopsida > Myrtales > Myrtaceae > Eucalyptus > Eucalyptus cladocalyx. Next base: position 15,504,785 of record CM029525.1, read on the forward strand.
CAGAGTGGAACCAAGCTTTTGCTTTCTCTAAGGACAGAATCCAATCGTCAACACTCGAGGTTTTTGTGAAGGATAAGGAAATGGTGGGAAGAGATGATTATGTTGGCAGAGTGGTTTTCGACCTGAATGAAATTCCTACTAGGGTTCCTCCTAACAGCCCTTTGGCTCCACAGTGGTATAGGTTGGAGGACAGGAGGGGAGGAGGGAAACTGAGGGGAGAGATGATGCTGGCAGTTTGGATGGGTACTCAAGCTGATGAAGCCTTCCCTGAGGCATGGCACTCTGATGCTTCCTCTGTCTATGGGGAAGGTGTATATAATGTTCGATCAAAGGTTTATGTGTCACCAAAGCTCTGGTATCTCAGAGTGAATGTCATTGAAGCTCAGGACGTGCTTCCCAATGACAGAAGCCGATTGCCAGATTTATTTGTCAAAGCTCAAGTTGGCAGTCAAGTACTAAGGACAAAGATATGTCCGACTCGCACAACCAACCCACTGTGGAATGAAGATCTGGTTTTCGTGGCAGCTGAGCCTTTCGAAGAGCTTCTGGTCATCACAGTTGAAGATCGAGTTCACCCTTCAAAAGAGGAAATGATGGGGAAAATAATTCTCCCGCTCGACACATTTGAGAAGCGGCTTGACCACAGGCCAGTTCATTCTCGATGGTTCAATCTTGAAAAGTATGGCTTTGGAGCCTTGGAAGCAGACAGGAGAAAGGAGCTGAAGTTTTCTAGCAGGATTCACCTGAGAGTCTGCCTCGAAGGTGGATACCATGTCTTGGATGAATCAACCATGTACATAAGTGATCAGCGACCCACATCAAGGCAGCTTTGGAAGCCGCCAGTGGGCATATTGGAGGTGGGTATTCTAAGTGCACAAGGGCTCCTCCCAATGAAGATGAAGGACGGTCGAGGGACCACAGATGCATATTGTGTGGCCAAGTATGGCCAGAAATGGGTTCGGACAAGGACGATTCTTGATACTATGAATCCTAAGTGGAGCGAGCAATACACATGGGAGGTCTGTGATCCTTGCACGGTGATGACCGTAGGGGTCTTCGACAATTGCCATTTGGGTGGAGGTGAGAAGTCAGCTACAGGCAGTGCAGCAAGAGATTCACAAATTGGCAAGGTACGAATTCGCCTCTCGACACTAGAAGCTCACCGTATCTACACACATTCTTACCCACTTTTGGTTTTGCAACCACAAGGGGTAAAGAAAATGGGTGAGTTACAACTAGCATTTCGGTTCACTACCCTTTCTCTCGCCAACATGATCTATGTCTACGGACACCCTTTGCTACCAAAAATGCATTACTTGCAACCTTTTACTGTCAATCAAGTAGACAGTCTCAGATACCAAGCAATGAATATTGTCGCGCTAAGGCTTGGGAGAGCTGAACCTCCTCTCAGAAAAGAAGTGGTGGAGTATATGCTAGATGTGGACTCACACTTATGGAGCATGAGGAGGAGTAAAGCCAACTTTTTTCGCATAATGTCGCTCCTTTCAGGAATGATTAATATGGGCAGGTGGTTTGGAGACGTCGGTAACTGGAAGAACCCCATGACGTCAGTGTTGGTTCACATCTTGTTTCTGATACTAATATGGTACCCAGAGTTGATACTACCAACTCTATTTTTCTACATGTTCCTCATCGGATTATGGAACTACAGGTTCCGCCCGAGGCACCCACCTCACATGGATACAAAGATTTCATGGGCAGAGGCTGCGCACCCAGATGAGTTGGATGAAGAATTTGATACTTTCCCTACTTCTAGGCCACACGATATTGTCCGAATGAGGTATGACAGACTTAGGAGCGTTGCAGGTAGGATTCAAACTGTCGTGGGCGACATAGCAACACAAGGAGAGAGATTGCAATCCTTACTCGTCTGGAGAGACCCAAGAGCAACGGGCCTTTTCATTATGTTTTGTCTTTGTGCAGCCGTGGTGCTCTATGTCACTCCTTTCAAAGTAGTGGCCCTAGTGACGGGGCTGTATTACTTGCGGCATCCTCGTTTCCGGAGCAAACTGCCTTCAGTCCCAAGCAATTTTTTCAAGAGATTGCCTGCTCGCACAGACGGTTTACTGTGATGAAACAATCATCGTACTTCTGGTTTGCCCACTGTTTCATATTAGATGCATCCTATCTATGTACTGACAAACTGCTTTGTATAATATAAGGGTATTGTGTACTCTATTTGGGTGCTGAAGTCAAGCTGGTATCGCAATGTTTATGTCCACCGTCCAAGTTAAATTGTACTTGTCTCCATAGAAATCCCACAATGCATCTTCAGCATGCTAAAACCATGTCAAAAACACAACAAGCACCCTTAGATCAACAGCTTTCACTGGCAAATCGTTCTCAGAGCTGCAAGAGAGAATAGCAAAACAAAATCGATTGCATGGCAGAATCAGCCCACAAAAGATGAAGTTACTGATTAATTCCGTGCAGAGTTCACAATGACGCTCCGCCTTAAGATTAGATTACTTGAAATTAAACATAAATTAGATGGCATCAGCTGACAACAAATTCCACAGGACGTACAAAACAAGATTTGGTATAAAGTCCTTTCACATATAACCCAGATAAATAGACGGGAGATGACTGAGTCCTCGATCCCAATAGAGAAGGAGAATACAGTCAAATTTCACATAAACCTTAACCACAAGGTAGAGGCATGGACTATTTCTCCAAAGGAAAAGGCCTTTTGCAATTAAGAATGACATCAAAGAAGCATGCCAAAAAATGCAGGGAGGATCACGGCCTGACAATCAAAGAGGCAAAACCCTTTACTACGCTCAGAAGTTAAATCAACATTTCATGACATTCACAGAAAACAAAAATGACGAACTAATCCAACAACAAATTGTAAGTACCAAAAGTCAAGAGAAGTCAGGATTGCTGAATTCAGAGAAAAGAAAATCGCTTCACAAAGTATGTATTGCCTCTGAAAACGACAACATTAAGATGTCTATAGCAATGTGAGAATAAAAAGTACACATGATGAGATAACAATGCTCGAAGTAGCAAAAACGGAGAAATCCTAGCACTATACTTCATCCTCTAGAAGACCAGTTCATGAGGTTTCATGCCCGCCTTGAGGGAGAACCTGGCAGCCAAATAGGTCTTCAAATCTGGCACACCTTCAATGGATTTTATCAATGGAGTATCCACTGACTTCTGGTCATCTTTTTTCTCCTGTGGAAGCACATTCTTTTCCTACATTTCGAAAAGAGAAAGAGCAATAGAAGTTAAATGTTGCCATGCTGGAAGAGGAATCCTACTCTGACTACAAAACTATTTCATGGAACTGACCTCTTTCTCGGCCTCAAAGAACTCGCCTTCTCCTTTATTTTTCTTCTTCTCGACTTTCTTTGCAAAATACTTGTCATCAAATTTCTCAACATTAACACCAGATATGTCGACCTTAGTGGATGTAGCAATCACATAAGATTGATTAACTCTTCTTAGAGGAACACCATTAATCTTGAACGGACCTGAATTTAGAGGATAAAAATAGATTAATGAACAATACAGGAGTGGCTGAAGGGGAAAAAATTACAAACTTATGTTCTTTGTATCTATGTAGAACCCATGCCTGGCATGAAGTGATACACTACAGCCACATTACTAAGCTGAAAAAAGCAGCTACACCCTCCCCCTTAGCTATTAAAGAATGCAACTCTAGTCAGTCGATTTTTCAAGCTAGAGAACATCGATTAGCAAATTGAACGCACGAAGTCGATTGCAGAGGCGACTGATGTTACGGTGCTGAGAAGATAACTCCTCAGGAACCAGATATTTGCAACGTATAGGCGTAGAACCATGGGGAGATGGGAAATGGAAAATCCGGATGCTTTTACGAAGTTATTGCTGCTTCTGAAAGGCGACAGCTGCTCCAGCAGATTGCTTGGCGGGATTTCAAAAGTAAAAAACGTGAAAGCTCAAGGGATTATACGTAAGCTCCGAACAAGAAGTCAGGGGGTTGTTTCTACGAAACAGGGTCTAAATGCTGTCTCATATAGTTAACTCCAAACTAGTAATACATCCTAACTCCACAATAACAATTAATGTAAGAATCGGATCCGCATGAAACATCGAATCCATAGGAAGCAAATCAAATTCGAAGATGCTAAGCCAAACACAAAACACCATGGTTAATCCACACTGAGATAAATGCCCATAACAAAGGGAGGAAACCCGGGAGGACCATCGACGCCCAAGTACGTAACTTTAACAGAGTAGAGGAAACATGCGTATGAGATTTTCCAACTACAACAACAGAGGGCGGAAGTCCAGAGAGAGAGATATGGAGGAGGATGAACTCACCGGTGATGAGGAGCAAACCGGAGGGGAGCTGCTTGAGGAAGACCACCCGCTTGCCCTTGAAGCGGCCGGCGAGAATGATGAGGACGGTGCCGGGGGAGACGGAGGGGCGGAGCTTGGTGGGTCTGGGGGTGCGCTTGTTGAGGAGGGGCTTCTTGACGTCGTCGGCGGGATAGAATTTGGGGGCCTTGGCGGCGGGAGGGGCAGGCTTTGGGGCGGGGTCATGGCGGGGGAAGGCGCCGCCGTTCTTGGCCTTGATGGCCCAGAGACCGCGCTTGTGGTACATCCGAGACCTCGAGTACTTGCCTATCCCTCGGATCAGCTCCGGGTTCCTGCTCCCCTTCCCACTCTTGCTCTTCGCCGCCGCCATCGTTCGATCGATCTCTCCTCCGCTCCTCTTCCCTCCCCTCCCTGTGCGCCCTGCAAAATGAGATGCCTCTGCTCTCTCGGGTCGGCGCGATCGAGCAGAGAGGGGGCGCATATAAACCTCGTCCCGCTGTTCTGTTCCGTTCGCCGCAAACGAAACCCTAGCGGGACGGTCATGTGGCCTATGGGCTTTGAGTTTGGATCGGTCGATGGGTCACGGCAGGCCTAGTGGGCTCGACCCATTAAAAAGCTCGGTAGGCCCACCTAAAGTTCCAGTCCATGTTGGGGTTGGGGAAGATGGAGGAAATGGATAATTGATCGTCGCAGGAGAAGATAGAACGCAACTCCTGCGCACTGGAGTGGATACCGTCGCGACTCGCTCCTCCAGCCCCCCACAATCCTCCTCCTCCTCCTCCGTCACTTGCTGGTTTGCTCTGCTTCCTCTCTTCCCATGGCGTCAGCGACATTATCTGTGCTGCTGCTCTCGGCGTCGCCTCGCAGTCTCTCTCGTCACTCCCACTCCTTCCATTCATGGTCGTCCAATGCGAAGCAACTCCGTCCCAATCCTCGACCTCAAGACCCCCCTCGCCTTCCCTTTTCCTCTCAAACCTACCGCCTCCTCCTCCTCCTCCTCCGCCCCGCGTAGATTGTACTTGAAGAGATTTTGCGCGTGTGCCGTTGCGGAAGAAGCCGCCGCCGCCGCCGCTCCTTCTTCTTCTTCTCTTCTTCTTCGGAGGGCGCCGCCGCCAGGAGGCTCTACATTGGGAACATCCCCAGAGACGTCGACAACGCCCAGCTCACCAAAATCGTCGAGGAACACGGCGCCGTTGAGACAGCTGAGGTACTGCTCCAAATCCAAAAAAATTAGCATTAGCCACGCTACTTTGTCAGGCAGTTACAATTATTGCAGTGGGCACGTCTTTCGGTCCTGGTTAGGGATTCTCTTCATTGTCCATCCTCTGCTGGTTGCTCATTATGCTCGGTCCGCATCATGCTGTTCAGATTGTACATCGCACCTCACTTGTGACTTTTTACCGAAGCCCATCACCCGAAAATCTGTCCAGATCACAAAATGAGTGGCTCCATGAGTGGGTTTTGGTTCTTCGACAAAAAAACAAATGAATCAATGTCTGAACTTGAGTCTGTTCTTTTCTTTTCTTCTTTTTTGTTGGTCTCCTTTTAGGTGATGTACGATAAGTACACTGGCAGAAGCCGCCGATTTGCATTTGTTATGATGAAGACCGTCGAGGATGCCAATGCTGTAATAGAGAAACTGAATGGCTCTGTAAGTGACTGATGGATGAAATTAAGGGAATTACATTTATAGACATCAGATGACTGGAAATAATTAGCTCTATGTATTCCATGGCAGCAAATAGGAGGCCGGGAGATCAAAGTTAACATCACCGAAAAACCATTGCCCTCAGTGGATTTGTCCCCTTTTCAAGCTGAGGAATCCCAGTTCGTCGACAGCCCACACAAAGTATATGTGGGAAATCTTTCTAAGCCGGTAACTACAGACACGCTGAAGCAATTTTTCTCTGAGAAGGGGCAGGTACTCAGTGCGAAGGTTTCACGGGTTCCGGGAACATCGAAATCCAGTGGGTTTGGTTTTGTTACCTTCTCCTCGGATGAGGATGTGGAAGCCGCTATTGCATCTTTTAATAATGCTGTAAGTGGACTGATCACAGTCGATACTTTATGCAATTATGTGGCCTTGTGTGGCATAAGCTTCATATGGGTACACGCACATCAGGTTGCCTCGTGTGCTACTACTGCCTAAGTTGCTAGCTTATGTGTTAAATTTATCTGTAGGCTTAAGCTATATTTGCACGATCTTTGTTCTATCTTTGCTCTAAGTTGTCAGCACTTACGGTTTTCTAGCTCACTGACTGTTCTGCATCTTGCTTTGCAGCTATTGGAAGGACAGCGAATTCGTGTGAACAAGGCGTAGCCGTAGGGGAGAGCTTTGGCTTTTGAGATATGTACATCGTTTATGTATCCTCCGGAGATATCAGCTTTTTGCACATTTGGAGTCTTTTGGTTCTATTTGTATACCTGAAAAGGGCAGGGGATAAAGGAGATAGTTTTGAAGCGCAGTTTCGTGCTATAAAGTTTCATCCTGAAACTGATCATGCTGCTTTAGTGATGACCCCAAGACTGAATTGATACTCTTCAGTGATATTCATGTCTGCTCTGATGCGGGTGATTCACTTAGGGTTCGGGAACCAGCCAGCCAGGTCTTTCCAGAAGCAGACGAGCTTCCAAAATGCAACCTAATGCCTCTGGAAGATCTATTGGGAGGGGAAGGGGAATGTGCATTTCTTTGATACATTCAAACTTGAAAGAACATGTTTTAATTTACTATGGCAAAGTGTATAATGCTCGTGACTGTGCGGAGTATATCTGTGTTTCCATTCACTCCATGATGTGAAACCAAAATTGAGGCTCTGAGTATGGAAAAAGTTTTGCCAGCTTGAGGGCCTTCACGGGGAAGAGAAGAGGGGATGTGAGTAGTGAGTCGTGGGTCGGTCGTGAGGGTTAGTGGAGATGGTGGGTGAGTGAAGAAGTAGCCCTTGTTCGGAAGGATTGCTATTTTTTATTTTATTTTTTGAATTTGCAGGATTTGTGACATTAACGTTTTTAACTCGAGGCGCTTGAGTATTTAACGTTATTCAACTTATAATAAATATATAAACGGCCGATGATTGCACGTAAACATGTTTTGATTATCACAAGGATCTTTCACTTGAGAGAAACATTTGTTTACTAATTAGGTCTGATATCACCACGAAAAATATACTGAGGCATCATAAAAAATTCTAAGATGTAAACTTTTGTATTTTCTTCTATGGTATTTTAAATTTTAATTAACAAGAAAGACGAGTAAACCGGTGTATTGCATATGAGACTCAATTTATTCAAGCTCATGAGTCGTCACTCTCGTTTTATGTGATTATTGGAAGAAACATAAACATTTTTTTTTTTTTTTTTTTTTGGGTCCCATTCTCAATGACATTGTGGCCATTTGTTTCCTCAATTTAACATATAAAATTATACTTTCGACTTGATCTTCATCCGTTGAGAGAATTTTTTATATTGATATTAGGTGGAATGTTTCGGAGTAGACCCAAGTACAAGATTTTTTTTATATAGTTTAGAAAGATTTTCCCTCCTCTTTTTTGGCAAAAAAACAATTAGAAATTTCGAGATTTTTGCCAAATTTTCATAATTATCCTTTTGATATTGGCACGCGCGAAACGAGCAAGAGAGGGAACAAAAAAGGGAGGTCGAAACACAAAAAGTGGCGCCACTCGCCGGTTTCCCGCGCGCTCCCCACCCTCCAACCCCAAATTCACCATCTCATCGCCACCCCTTCCATCTCCTCTCTTCGGATAATCGCAGTCGCGGGGTTCCTCAGTCGGTGCTTACGACGTTGTTTACCTCGGCAGACAGACGACATGTTTTACTCGCAGACGTTTCTGGGTCGGAAAGGTCCCCTCGGCACTGTCTGGTGCGCCGCTCATCTGCAACATCGCCTCAAGAAATCTCATTATACCTCCACCGATATCCCCAAAACCGTTGGTTTGTAATCCCATTCCTTTTCTTGTGGTGCTTGATTCTCAAGATTTCCCCCCCTTTTCTTTTTCCCGATTTCCCCGAGCTATGGTGATTTGTCATTTCTTTGCCCCCTGCTTTGTTCGGTTCCCCCGTCGAAAGGAGGGGACTTGATGCAGTCAGACTCCAGTCTAGATCTAAATGACGAATGTCGCTTGTAAATTGGCGCGAAAGTTTCTTCCTTTCTTCGCTTCGTCGCTGGAAGATTCTTCTTTTCCTCCCTCCATCTCCATTTTTGGGCCGGTTTTCCTGTTAGTTTCCCTTTGCGATTGCATTCGAACTAGCGACGAGTTAATTAATGGGTTTGAAGACGCGGAAGCATCTTACAAGGAAAATGCTTACAAGAAGTCATTATTTTGTCCACCAGTTCGTCTGTAGACGTAGGATTTTTAGCTTGGAAATTATCATTCTCGAGTCCTTTTAATTTCCGCTTTGGCGGCAGAAATATACTTTGAGTCCAGTCGCATTGACTTTTTATCCGGTGGTCGCTCAATTCATGTTGTTTTGGCTGACCTTTGAGTGTTCGTTCCTCCTATTGCCCTGTCTTAGTAAACTGTATTAGTGCCTTATTTTTCACTAGTCTCCACATCTCCACAATCCTCCCAATTTGCTGTACAGACGCTCATATACATGCCAGTGTGGGAGAAGGTGCTTGTGCAGCTGCTGCACAAAGCAATGATATGGCTCTTATGTTATCTGATTACAATAAGGCCCTTATGTTTGTTAAGTCAAAGGGCAGTAGCATGGTGAGAAGGGAGAGCAATTGACATTTGTTTTCTCAGGACGGATCGATTTGAAAATTGAAGGAAGACACCTCTCGTGTGTTCCAATTAAGCTATGCTTCCCAAACTTGCAAAGGGGACCATATTTCTCACTGTAGCAAAATAAGAACTTTGATTGCAAGTCTCCTCTGATTCCTTGACGCTAATTTATCCGTTTGCTTTCAAGCGCATATTCATACTCTTAGCGTCTGGTGTTATTCTGTAATTGTTTGGATGTTTACCTCACTGAGATTCTCAAATTTGAGTAATTCTTTTTGGTATTCTGTAGAATATATTATGTTTCCCGAAGTGCCAATTGCTTTGAGGATGTCTGGCCATCTTCTGTTGGGCGTTGTTCGGATATATTCCAAAAAAGTGGATTATCTTTTCCACGAGTGTAATATTATACTCACTGGATTGAGCAAAGTTTTTGCTCCAGTAGAGCTTAATTTGCCAGAGGATACAAGACAGGCACCGGTACAATCTATCACTTTGCCCAACACATTTGAACTTGATGCCATGGATTTGGATGACACATATGAAGAGGGGTATGATTGTGATTAGTCTCTTGCCTTTCCATGGTTCCACCTTTTGAAATGTCATGAATAGTGGATTTTATTTCAGGATCCAGGATGATCATCTACGGAGCCGTGATGAGATTACTTTGATAGGTGACTGATTTTTAATTTAAGAAGTAAAATGTTTTCAATCATTTGGTTTGACATTCATGTTCTTAACACATGAATTTGTGTACTTTTCTGCTTTGGTTCTTAGAACAAATCCCAACGGGAAGAGATCCTTATATTGTTATATCCTTTGATGAGGTTATAATCTCTAACTTGATCATCTCTTCATTTGGTTGACTTATCGTTGCTTTGTCCTTACATCTAGTAATTCTTCCGATACCTAACAAGAATGGCTTGTTTTATAGGATATTCTGGAATCGTCACAACATGTGCTGGTACCTGTTTCTGTGGTTAGTTTAATGGAAGAGGAGTAAGTGTCCTTACGATTTTTTTTTCCTTTGGTTTCTTATATTATGCAGTTTACAGAAAGATATGTAGTCTTTTTATCGGACGATGATAAGGTGATTTCTATGTGTATTTAAACAGTCGTTGGCATTCTGAAGGTCCTAGTCCTAGTCACCCAGAAGTACATAGGGAGAGCTTCCAGGATTCTCCTCCTAGATCAAGGGGAGAGATTGATCGTGACATTCCTACACTAGATTTGCCAGAAATAGAAGTTATGCGTGATGCAGTTCATGATGTTGGCTTTGGGAACTTTCCTCCCATGACAGATCATGTAGATGATAGAAGCTCTCCGACAAGATCTGAACAAATCATGATGGAAAAGGGAACTGTCACCTCTCCTGTGCCTGATGCCTTGGCTTCTGGAGGGTCATCACTACCATATCAACAGCATTCAGAAACAGCCGCTTCAGCAGACCTGCAGAATGCTGCTGTGTTTCCGGATGAGCATATTTTGTTTGGTGGGACCTTCTACCACTTTCCACGCACATTTTAATGTTTTAATGAACTGAGTTTATGCCTTTCCAGATTTCCCATAGCCAGTGTTCTTTACATGTGTTTTTCTATATCTCAGAGCATGCATCACCTGAAATGGCAATTCGATCAAGCCCACCCCAGCAGCCACCAGCAAGGAAAAGAAAGAGAAAGCAATTGTTTGATGAATGTGTAGTGTTGAAAAATAGGTAATCTTTTTAGTCAAGACATGAGCAGACTCAGATATTCTTGTTGCCTTATAGTAACTCGAAAATGTTTATGTGCAGCTTTATGAAAAGGGCTCTTGACAATCCCAGTGATATACTGCGCAAAAGGAAGAACATACCTACCTCTGCTTTTGGTTTATGGAAGTTAAATAAACGCCTCAGGAAGGAGTGCAGTTTTCAGGAACCCCTCTTCAATGGTATTTGTCTCTCTAAAACTTTTCTACTGCTTTTTGCACGTGCTAGGTGGAGAAATCTTCACTAGAGGATCACACTATATGCGTTGCTGCAGGCATGTGCACTGATCTTCAGAATATCTATAAGAAGGATTACATACAAATAAACCCACATCTTTTTGGCCAAGATGATGTTATTCCAGAGGCTGTGGATTCAGAGACTCTGGGTCCAACAACTGAAGTTTTGCCTGGTCTTGGGATTTCTCGTTCTCCTGATAATGCTACTGCTTTTGACATGGAAATTGAGCATCTTCGGCATGACAGAGACCAGACTGGCGGCAACTTCCTGGATTTTGTTTCACTTCCAATAAGAGGCATTGACTCCTCTCTTGGAAGAGATATATTTACTCCTATATCAGGTAGTTTGGGATCGGTGCCGGAGCTTCCTGAGGGAAGTACTGCTGGAACTGGAGTTTTGCCAACACCTGATGCTGCCACGTCCACTGGTACTTTTAGGTCTGACACAGAAACACCACTGACATTTATAGAAGAAAATCAAGTCGAAGAGAACACTTGCCTTTCGGATATTCCAGAGATGACTGCTGCAGAAGTAAGTCTTCCCTTGCTTTCTAGTGTATTGTTGAATTCTATTTTATTCCTTTGCTAACTGGTTGACTACTTCAACAGAACATCTCATTAGTTATTTGATACCTGGCATTTCTTGTGAATGTGTAATTCGAATTATCTTGTTTCACTTGGTCCTTATAGAAACTCTGTTACGACTGTTTTCAGTGTGACAAAAGGCCAACGCTTGCGGTTATGGTTTCACCTTCTGAATAAAGATAGTATTGCGATTTTCCTGACCCTAATTCTGCGACATGCCTACAATTTCTATGCTGCAAAGTTGCTTGCGTTTGAGCATAAGTAGTTCGTCTTGGCACATTCTTCATCTTATTTTGCATCACCAATTGCAGTTCCTTATCCTTGGCTTAGAGTTTGTCTCCTTGGAGTATTCTTTCTTTTGCCTTATCTACTTGGCATTACTACCTTGGAGTCTTTGATGCATTGCCTAGTGCATAATGCTTCCTTGTTGTTTAATAAGATCAAGAGAAGCACACATATGTATTGATTCTTTTTCCCTAAAAAGTTTGGGTATTGGAGAGCTTTGATACAAGTTTTTATTTCTGTTGCCAACGTATATGCAGGAACTTTCTTTTCTGGAAGCAGATGATACTTCACTGGCGGGTATGATGTAATACGTGATTTGTGCTACTAGTTTTTTCTGTCTTTCGTAAGGCTTAATAGGCAAGACGTCTATAGCTGACCAAGAATACTTGATAGCAGGATCCTGCAGATCACAAGAAATTGACCCTTTGTCTATCAGAACAAGGTTTGACCCTGTGTCCTTATTTTTTTTTAATAGAATCCCCTATTTTTAAATGCTTCATAGTTAGGTTAAACTCTTGCATGTGATTCACTTGTGCTTACTGTAATCTACTGCCTGGCACTATTGCAGGGCAGTCGCCCAGTTCTTACAAAGACGTTCTCCCACTGCCCCAGGACAAGAAGAAGAGTCAGGTCTTAGCCTGACCAACACTTTAGAAGGAAAGAGCAGAAGATTATGCGCAAGAATGTTTTTTGAGACACTAGTACGTTCCTTGGAATCTCTATGGTAGATGGAATGTTTATGGTAGATATATTGCCTAAGAATCTAATCTCTTTCATCCACTCCACAAAACCCAATTACAGTCCCCACAAAAGAGCATCGATGTTTGCACTTTCTTCTAGAACTGTATGCATAATTAATTACCTAAACATTTGAGGTCTTGATCAGTGCTGCCCATGTTCTAGTTCTTTGCTTATGTTGACTCTTGTGACATAATGGTAGCAGAGATGTTTGGCAAGATTCAAATTTTAATGAATGATGATTGTATATTTTGGTTCCTGTCAATACCAGATTCTTCTGTTGAGCCATTAATTGTCCTATGTGCCATTTAAGGGAACAGAGCATCTTCTGGACCAATAGAAACTTCCTGTTGATTGAGTGATTTCGGCTGCCACTCGCAACAAAATCACGACATAGAAGAGATTTCATACTGATGCTTTGCTAATCACCTAGGCTACTACCTGGTTTTGCAAGTTTTCATGCAATGATGTTGCAAATTTCCATCTGATACAGGCTTCCTAGAAACCATCATGATATAATATTCTTAATAAATGCTAAGAATCTTGTCCTACTTACTGTTAGGAAGGTGGATGCTGATACTCTAAATATAGCTAATTAATGACGACACTTTAACTTTTTTTTTTCTTCATTTGAAAGAGTGAGCTAGGCTAATATTTGGTCATTATCTGTGGGACTCGAATGTGAGGACGTTTGCTTAATGCAATTTCCTTTCTGGCAAGCTTTTGGTATTCAAGTATATAATACAAGAATTACAACTTTAGATGTACTAAACTGGAGCCATATCAAAAGTGCTCCTGATTTTCTTGATTGTTTTCTCGGTTGATAACTTCTCATATGATGTGGACAGGTTTTGAAGAGTTACGGACTCATTGATGTGCAACAAGATGAAGCTTATGGTGATATATTGTTGAAGTTGACTCCTACATTTTCAAAAGCACAAATTTAATGTTAGATGTGTGCTCACTATTATCTTGCTGTACATAGAAACATAGTCATTATGAGTAATGAAGGTAACTCCTCTCAGCAATGATGTTGCACTCTCCACTAATTTCTCTTTCCCTTGCATGTTCAAAGGTCATCAGCCAGCCGTTTTCTTTATCTATGTGGCGCTTTAAAAGATGTTTAACTATGATTTATCGGTAGTTCATGTATAGAAATGACATATACAATATTTTCTGTTCAAATGCATTTGAATAGGCAATTGTTGCCTTCCATGATAGGAGGAGCCTAAAATTCACAGCCAAATTGGCTCTTCACTTGGTGCGGCAAATGTACCTTCATCCATCAAGTTAGCATCAACATCCAAATCCTCACCTTTGATTTGACAAGCAGACTTATTTGGACATGACATTATTGGATGCATGTTGAACGGGAGTTGTAAGTTTTGAATTCTCTCATTCAAATTGTTGAAGCTTCTTTGGTAATGGTCCTTCAAGTGACATTCAAACTCAACAACCCCTAAATTGAAAAACCACGGCTATCACCTGAAAATTGGTAAAACCCAAATAACCCACAAAAACACCAATCTTGTTCTTTAGTGCCCAGTTCATTTGCCCCAAAGGCTAGTTCTTGCAGAACCTAGAATTTACAGTTTTAAAGATCCTCAATCAAATGTTTATAATTTGAATTTGAGAATCCTCAATCAAATATTTATAATTTCTTCCTTTTATCCATTAACAACCACAAAATTGTGACAAATCAAAATTACCATCTAATAATGTTAACTACCCCCTTAAATCTTACTTTATTGAATAATGCTTGTTTATTCCATGCACTTAATAACAACTTAATTACCAAATCATATTGATAGAAAAATCAAATCTCATAATTTAGAGACACTTTAAGAATATCAAAACAATTCTCACATTTTCTCCTCATGATCCATATAATATTTAAAATATCAAAACATCAATTATTTTTCATATAACTTAAATTAACTATTTCACTTCAATAAAAATTTCAGTGGGAGTCCTTGAGCGGTATATGTCACTGAGCTATTTCGTTGATTGCAATGAGAGTACAAAGTGTCCATAGAAATAGATAGCGAGAGGTTTCTCAAAGTGTCGCTCCTCGTCCTTAGTTTCCCCATTTAGAGAATTCTCACTAGCAAGATCATTATTAGGTAATCTTCTTCTTTTAATAAACCGAAGATCATTATTAGGTAATGTTGACACCTAAATTTTGGCGACCTAATTATTTATTCAATGCATAGAAAATTAGAGATTAATTTTTAAGCCCTAAAAAAATATAATAATTAATTGCATATCATATAATTTTAGATGCATTTATTTATTATTATTGCATTTTGTATTGGACCCGTGATGGATGAGTTTGACTTGGTGGCTCTAAACTTTAATTAGACGAGTTGGATTAAGCCCGCGGCAAGAGGGAATTGGCCCAAGCCCGTTGTTCTTTGATGAACAAATTGACTTATGAGGAATGACGATGTGATATTTTTGGAAAAGATTCGTGATATTCTTCCAATATTTGGTAAATATTTTATATATTTATGCAATATATACATTGAGTGATATATTTTGCAACAAATTAAAAGATTTCAGAAGAAATATCAAAATAATCAAAGAGAATATTGCACTTGGGGATATACTGAACGATATATTTTTTGTCTCAAAACAAGAGAGATTGCATGGTTATTAGGGATTTCGTGCAGAATTTTTTTTTCTCTTATGGGATCATACCATTCACTTGTAAAATGCCGCTTAGTCAAGAAAAAGAGGAGAGAGGGCACGCTATAGGATAGATGGCCAAGAAGAGAGAGAGTCATAGCTTTAGAGGGAGAAGAGGATAGAGAAGTCTTTCATAACTTTAAGGGTTTTGTGATCTCCAAAACGATAAATTGTATGGAAACAAAGCTTTTGAAACTCATTTATCCTGTAGATTTCCAACTTTCTAAGGTTTTTAGGCAAAATATCAAAAGGAATATTCTCTCGAGCAAACGGAAATTTTCTTTGACAAATCTTCATTTTCTGATTTCACATAACTTTAAGGTCTTGTCATCTCCAAAATGATAAATCATATTGAAATAAAGCTTTAAGAACCCATTTATCCCTATAGATTTCCAACTTTCGGACGTTATTAGGACAATATCTAAAGGGAATTTTCTATGGAGCAAAGGGAAATTTGTTCTGACAAATTTTCGTTCTTTGATTTCACCTGACTTTAAGGGTCTTGTGATCTTCAAAATGATAAATCGTACGGAAATAAAGCTTTTGCAGCCCATTTATCCTTGCATATTTCCGACTTTTGGAGGTTTTTAGGCAAAATATCGAAAGTGAATTTTCTATGGAGCAAAAGGGAATTATCTCTGACAAATTTTCATTCTCTGATTTCACCTGACTTTAAGGGTCTTGTGATCTCCAACTTGATAAATCATACGAAAATAAAGTTTTTGGAACCCATTTATCCATAAAGATTTCACACTTTCGAAGGTTTTTAAGCAAAATATCGAAAAAGGAATTTTTTATGGAGCAAAAGGGTATTTTCTTTGACAAATCCTTGTTCTCTGATTTCACCTCACTTTAAGGGTCCTTTGATCACCAAAATGACAAATCGTATGGAAATAAAACTTTTGCAACCCATTTATCCATGCAAATTTCCAATTTTCGGATGTTTTAGGCAAAATATCAAAAGGGAATTTTTTATGGAGCAAAAGGGAATTATCTCTGACAAATATTTGTTCTCTGATTTCACCTCATTTTAATAGTCTTGTGATCTCCAAATGATAAATCGTACGGAAATAAAGCTTTTGGAAGCAATTTATCCCAACATATTTCCAACTTTCGGTGTTTTTTAGGCAAAATATCGAAAATGAAATTTCTATGGAGAAAAAGAGAATTTTCTCTGTCAAACCTTTGTTATCTAATTTTGCCTGACCTTAAGGGGGATTTGATCTTCAAAATGATAAATCGTAAGGAAATAAAGTTTTTGGAGGACATTTTTACAAGCAGATTTCCAACTATAGGACTTTTTTAGGCAAAATATCGAAAATGAATTTTCTATGGAGAAAAATGAAACTTTCTCTGTCAAATCTTCATTCTCTGATTTGCTCTCACTTTAAGGGTTCTCTGATATCCAAAATGATAAGTCATATGGAAATAAACCTTTTAGAACTCATTTATCCATGCATATTTCCAACTTTCGAAGGTTTTTAGGTCAAATACCGTAAGGGAATTTTCTATGGAGTAAACAGGAATTTGTTTTGACAAATCTTTGTTCTATGATTTCACCTCACTTTAAGGGTTCTCTTATCTCCAAAATGATAAATCATATGGAAAGAAAGCTTTTAGAACTCATTTATTCTTGCAGATTTCCAACTTTCGAAGGTTTTTAGGTGAAATACCGAAATGGAATTTTCTATGGAGCAAACAGGAATTTGTTTTGACAAATCTTCATTCTTTGATTTCACCTCACTTTAAGGGTTCTCTCATCTCCAAAATGATAAATCATATGCAAATAAAGCTTTTAGAACTCATTTATCCCTGTAGAGTTCCAACTTTTTGAGGTTTTTAGGCAAAATACCGGAAGGGAATTTTGTTTGGAGCAAACATGAATTTGTTCTAATAAATTTTCGTTCTCTGATTTCACCCGACTTTAACTTGTGATCTCCAAAATGATAAATTGTATGAAAATAAAGCTTTTGAAGCCCATTTATCCCTACATATTTCTAACGGAGGATTTTAGTCAAAATATCGAAAGGGAATTTTTTATGGAGCAAAAGTGAATTATCTCTGACAAATCTTCATTCTCTGATTTCACTTGATTTTAAGGATTTAATGATCTCGAAAATAATAAATCATACATAAATAAACCTTTTGGAACCCATTTATCCATGCATATTTCCTATTTTCGAAGGTTTTTAGGCAAAATATTGAAAGGAAAATTTTTATGGAGCAAAAGGGAATGATCTCTAACAAATCTTCGTTCTTTGATTTCACTTGATTTTAAGGATTTAATGATTTCCAAAATAATAAATCATACATAAATAAAGCTTTTGGAACCCATTTATCCTTGTAAATTTCCAACTTTCGGAGGTTTTTAGGCAAAATATCAAAAGGGAATTTTCTATGGAGCAAATGGAATTTTCTCTGACAAATCTTCATTCTTTGATTTCACTTGACTTTAAGGGTCTTGTGATCTTCAAAATGATAAATTGTATGGAAATAAAATTTTTGGAACCCATTTATCCCTATAGATTTCCAACTTTTAGAGGTTTTTAGGCAAAATATCAAAAGGGAATTTTCTATGGAGCAAAAAGGAATTTTATCTTAAAAATCTTCATTCTCTGATTTCACCTAACTTTAAAGGTCTTGTGATCTCCAAAATGATAAATTGTACAGAAACAAAGCTTCTAAAACCCATTTATCCCAGCATATTTCCAACTTTCAGACATTTTTAGGACAATATTGAAATGGAATTTTCTATGGAGCTTGTTATGACAAATTTTCATTCTTTGATTTTACTTGACTTTAAGGGTCTTGTGATCTCAAAAATGATAAATCGTACGGAAATAAAGCTTTTGCAGCCCATTTATCCTTGCAGATTTCCGACCTTTGGAGGTTTTTAGGCAAAATATCGAAAGTGAATTTTCTATGGAGAAAAAGGGAATTATCTCTGACAAATATTTGTTTTTTGATTTCATGTGACTTTAAGGGTCTTGTGATTTCCAAAATGATAAATTGTATGGAAATAAAGCTTTTGGAACCTATTTATCCCAGCAAATTTCCAACTTTTGGAGGTTTTTAGGCAAAATATCGAAAGGGAATTTTCTATGGACCAAAATGAAATTTTCTCTAACAAATCTTCATTCTTAGATTTCACTCGACTTTAAGGGTCTTGTGATTTTCAAAATGATAAATTGCATGGAAATAAAGCTTTTGGAACCCATTTATCCCTGCAAATTTCAAACTTTCAGAGGATTTTAGGCAAAATATCAAAAGGGAATTTTCTTTGGAGCAAAACAGAATTTTCTTTGACAAATGTTCATTCTCTGATTTCACCTCACTTTAAGGGTCTTGTGATCTCTAAAATTATATATCGTACAAGAATAAAGCTTGTGAAGCCCATTTATCCCTACTGATTTTGAACTTTTTGAGGATTTTAGGCAAAAATTCGAAAGGGAATTTTTTATAGATCAAAAGAGAATTATCTCTGACAAATCTTCGCTTTTTGATTTCACCTGACTTTAATAGTCATGTGATTTCCAAAATGATAAATTGTATCGGAAATAAAGCTTTTGGAACCCATTTATCCCTGCAAATTTCCAACTTTCGGAGGCTTTTAGGCAACATATCGAAAGGGAATTTTCTATGGAGCAAAATGGAATTTTTTCTGACAAATCTTCATTCTCAGATTTCACTTGACTTTAAGAGTCTTGTGATCTCCAAAATGATATATCGTATGGAAATAAAACTTTTGGAACCCATTTATCCCTATAGATTTCCAACTCTGAGAGGGTTTTAGGCAAAATATCGAAAGGGAATTTTTTATGGAGCAAAAAGGAATTTTATCTTAAAAATCTTCGTTTCTCCGATTTCATCTAACTTTAAGAGTCTTGTGATCTCCAAAGTGATAAATTATACGGAAACAAAGCTTTTGAAACCCATTTATCCTGTAGATTTCCAACTTTCGAGGTTTTTAGGCAAAATATTGAAAGGGAATTTTCCATGGAGCAAAAGGGAATGTTCTCTTACAAATTTTCGCTCTCTCGATTTCACCTGATTTTAAGGATCTTGTGATTTCTAAAATGATAAATTGTATGGAAATAAAGTTTTTGGAACCCATTTATCCATGTATATTTCCAACTCTCGGAGATTTTTACGCAAATTATCGAAAGCGAATTTTTTATGGAGCAAAAGGGAATGATCTTTGACAAATCTTCGTTCTTTGATTTCACCTCATTTTAAGGATCCTTTGATCATCAAAAATGATAAATTGTTAGGAAATAAAGCGTTTGGAATCATTTATCCCTACGGAGTTCCAATTTTCCGATGTTCAAAAGGGAATTTTCTTTGGAGCAAAATGGAATTTTTTTTTGACAAATCTTCCTTCTCTAATTTCACTTGATTTTGAGGGTTTAATGATCTCGAAAATGATAAATCGTACAAAAATAAATCTTTTGGAACCCATTTATCCATGCATATTTCCAAATTGAGGTTTTTAGGCAACATATTGAAAGGAAATTTTTTATGGAGCAAAAAGGAATTATCTCTGATAAATCTTTGTTCTCTGACTTCACTTGACTTCAAGGGTCTTGTGATCTCAAAAATGATAAATCATACCGAAATAAAGCTTTTGGAAGCCATTTATCCCTATAGATTTCCCACTTTCAGAAGTTTTTTGGCAAAATATCAAAAGGGAATTTTCTATGGAGCAAAAAGGAATTTTATTTTAAAAATCTTTGTTCTTTGATTTCACCTGACTTTAAGGTCTTGTCATCTCCAAAACGATAAATTGTATGGAAACAAAGCTTTTGAAACTCATTTATCCCTACAAATTTCTTTTTGAGGTTTTTAGGCGAAATATCAAAAGGGAATTTTCCATGGAGCAAAAGGGAATTTTCTCTTACAAATTTTCGCTCTTTGATTTCACCTGATTTTAAGGGTCTTGTGATCTTCAAAATGATAAATTATATTGAAATAAAGTTTTTAGAACCCGTTTATCCATGTATATTTCCAACTTTCGGAGGTTTTTACGCAAAATATCGAAAGGGAATTTTTTATGGAGCAAAAGGGAATGATATTTGAGAAATCTTCGTTCTCCGATTTCACCTCACTTTAAGGATCCTTTGATTACCAAAATGATAAATTGTTAGGAAATAAAGCTTTTGGAACTCATTTATCCCTGCGGAATTCCAATTTTTGGATGTTCAAAAGGGAATTTTCTCTGGAGCAAAATGGAATTTTATCTAACAAATCTCCGTTCTTTTACTTCACTTGACTTCAAGGGTCTTATGATCTCTAAAATGATAAATCGTACAGAAATAAAGCTTTTGGAACCCATTTATCCTTGCAAATTTCTAACTTTCGGAGGTTTTTAGGCAAAATATCGAAAGTGAGTTTTCTATGGAGCAAAAGGGAATTTCCTTTTACAAATTTTCATTCTCTCGATTTCACCGATTTTTGGGATCTTGTGATTTCTAAAATGATAAATTGTATAGAAATAAAGTTTTTAGAACCCATTTATCCATGCAAATTTCCAACTTCGGAGGTTTTTACGCAAAATATCGAAAGGGAATTTTTTATGGAGCAAAAAGGAATGATCTTCGACAAATCTTCGTTCTCTGATTTCACCTCACTCTAAGGATCCTTTGATCACCAAAATGATAAATCGTTAGGAAATAAAGCTTTTGGAACTCATTTATTCCTGCAGAGTTCCAATTTTTGGATGTTCAGAAGGGAATTTTCTTTGGAGCAAAATGGAATTTTTTTTGACAAATCTTCCTTCTCTGATTTCACTTGATTTCAAGAGTTTAATGATCTCCAAAATGATAAATTGTACATAAATAAATCTTTTGCAACCCATTTATCCATGCATATTTCCAATTTTCGGAGGTTTTTAGGCAAAATATTGAAAGGAAATTTTTTATGAAGCAAAAGGGAATTATCTCTGACAAATCTTCGTTCTCTGACTTCACCTAACTTCAAGGGTCTTGTGATATCCAAAATGATAAATCGTATAGAAATAAAGCTTTTGGAACCCATTTATCCTATAGATTTCCTAACTTTCGGAGGTTTTTGGCAAAATATCAAAAGTGAATTTTCTATGGAGCAAAAAGAAATTTTATCTTAAAAAATCTTTGTTCTCCGATTTCACCTAACTTTAAGGGTCTTGTGATCTCCAAAATGATAAATTGTTACGGAAAAAAAAGCTTTTGAAAATCATTTATCCCTACAGATTTCCAACTTTCTGAGGTTTTTAGGCAAACTATCGAAAGGGAATTTTCCATGGAGCAAAAGGGAATTTTCTCTTACAAATTTTTGTTCTTTGATTTCACTTGATTTTAATGGTCTTGTGATCTCCAAAATGATAAATTATACTGAAATAAATTTTTTGGAATCTGTTTATCCGTGTAGATTTCCAACTTTCGGAGGTTTTTATGGACAATATCGAAAGGGAATTTTTTATGGAGCAAAAGGGAATTTGATTTTGAAAATCTTTTATTCTCTTATTTCACCCGACTTTAAGGATCCTTTGATCTCCAAAATGATAAATCGTATGAAAATAAAGCTTTTGCAGCCCATTTATCCTTGCAGATTTCCAACTTTTGGAGGTTTTTTGGCAAAATATCGAAAGTGAATTTTCTATGGAGTAAAAGGGAATTATCTATGACAAATCTTCGTTCTCTGATTTCACCTGACTTTAAGGGTCTTGTGATATCCAACTTGATAAATCGTACGTAAATACAACTTTTAGAACTCAGTTATCCCTGTAGATTTCCAACTTTCATAGGTTTTTAGGCAAAATATCGTAAGGGAATTTTTTAGAGCAAAATGGAATTTTCTCTAACAAATCTTCGTTCTCTGATTTCACCTCACTTTAAGGGTCCTATGATCTCAAAAATGATAAATCATATGGAAATAAAGCTTTTAGAACTCATTTATCCTTGTAGATTTCCAACTTTCGGAGGTTTTTAGGCAAAATATTGAAAGGGAATTTTTTATCAAGCAAATGAGAATTTTTTCTGACAAATCTTTGTTCTCTGATTTCACCTAACTATAAGGGTCTTGTGATCTCCAAAATGATAAATCTTATGGAAATAAAGCTTTAGGAACCCATTTATCCTTGCAAGATTTCTAAATTTTGAGGTTTTTACACAAAATATTAAAAGGGAATTTTTTTTGAGCAAAGGGAATTTGTTTTGACAAATTTCCATTCTCGATTTCACCTAAATTTAAGGTCTTGTGATCTCCAAAATGATAAATTGTACGAAAATAAAATTTTTGAAGCCCATTTATCCCTGCAGATTTCAAACTTCCGGAGGATTTTAGGCAAAATATCGAAAGGGAATTTTTATGGAGCAAAAGGAATTTGACAAATCTTCATTCTCTCGATATCACCTTACTTTAAGGGTCTTGTGATTTTCAAAATGATAAATCATACCGAAATAAAGCTTTTGGAACCCATTTATCCTTGCAAATTTCTAACTTTCGGAGGTTTTAAGGCAAAATATCGAAAGGGAATTTTCTATGGAGCAAAATGAAATTTTCTCTGACAAATCTTCATTCTTTGATTTAACTTGACTTTAAGGGTCTCGTGATCTTCAAAATGATAAATCATATGGAAATAAAGCTTTTGGAACCCATTTATCCCTATAGATTTCCCATGTTCAAAAGTTTTTTGGCATAATATCAAAAGGGAATTTTCTATGGAGCAAAGTCGAATTTTATCTTAAAAATCTTCGTTCTCTGATGTCACCTAACTTTAAGGATCTTGTCATCTCCAAAACGATAAATCATACGGAAACAAAGCTTTTGAAACTCATTTATCCCTACAGATTTCCAACTTTCTGAGGTTTTTAGGCAAAATATCGAAAGGGAATTTTCCATAGATCAAAAGGGAATTTTCTCTTACAAATTTTCGCTCTCTAATTTCACCTGATTTGAAGGGTCTTGTGATCTCCAAAATGATAAATTGTACAGAAATAAAGTTTTTGGAACCCATTTATCCATGTAGATTTCCAACATTCGGAGGTTTTTATGCAAAATATCGAAAGGGAATTTTTTATGGAGCAAAAGGGAATGATCTTTGACAAATCTTCGTTCTCTGATTTCACCTCACTTTAAGGATACTTTGATCACCAAAATGATAAATAGTTAGGAAATAAAGCTTTTGGAACTCATTTATTCTTGTAGAGTTCCAATTTTTGGATGTTCAAAAGGGAATTTTCTCTGGAGCAAATGGAATTTTCTTTGACAAATCTTTGTTCTCTGACTTCACTTGACTTAAAGGGTCTTGTGATCTCCAAAATGATAAATTGTACGGAAATAAAGCTTTTGTAACCCATTTATCTCTGTAGATTTCTAACTTTGGGAGGTTTTTAGGAAAAATATAGAAAGTGAGTGTTCTATGAGCAAAAGGGAATTTTCTTTAATAAATCTCCGTTCTCTGATTTCACCTCACTTTAAGGGTCCTCTGATCTCCAAAATGATAAATCATTAGGAAATAAAGCTTTTGAAACCCATTTATCTCTGCAGATTTCCAACATTCGGTGGTTTTTATGCAAAATATCGAAATGGAATTTTCTATAGAGCAAAAGGGAATTTTCTTTGACAAATAATCGTTCTCTGATCTCACTTGAATTTAGGGGTCCTTTGATCTCTAAAATGATAAATCGTATTGAAATAAATCTTTTAAAACACATATATCCCTGCAGATTTCCAACTTTCGGATGTTTTTAGGACAATATCGAAAGGGAATTTTCTATGGAGCAAAAGGGAATTATCTCTGACAAATCTTCGTTCTTTGATTTCACCTGACTTTAAGGGTCTTGTGATATCTAACTTGATAAATCATACGGAAATAAAAATTTTAGAACTCATTTATCCCTGAAGATTTCCAATTTTGGGAGGTTTTTAGGCAAAATATTGAAAGGGAATTTTGTATGGTGCAAAAGGGAATGATCTTTGACAAATCTTCGTTTTCTGCTTTCACCTCACTTTAAGGGTCCTCTGATCTCCAAAATGATAAATCAAATGGAAATAAAGCTTTTAGAACTCATTTATCCATGCAGATTTACAACTTTCGAAGATTTTTAGGCAAAATACCGAAAGGGATTTTTCTATGGAGCAAACAAGAATTTGTTTTGACAAATCTTCGTTCTCGATTTCACCTCACTTTTAAGGGTTCTCTGGTCTATAAAATGATAAATCATATGGAAATAAGGCTTTTAGAACTCATTTATCCCTGTAGAGTTCCAACTTTCGAAGGTTTTTAGGCAAAATACCGAAAGGGAATTTTCTTTGGAGCAAACGGGAATTTGTTCTGAAAAATCTTCGTTCTCTGATTTCACCTGACTTTAAGGGTCTTGTGATCTCCAAAATGACATATTGTATGAAAATAAAGCTTTTGAAGCCCATTTATCCCTACAGATTTCCAACTTCCGGAGGATTTTAGGCAAAATATCAAAGGGAATTTTTTATGGAGCAAAAGGGAATTATCCTTGACAAATCTTTGTTCTTTGATATCACCTCACTTTAAGGGTCTTGTGATTTTCAAAATGATAAATCGTATGGAAATAAAGCTTTTGGAACCCATTTATCCTTGCAAATTTCTAACTTTCGGAGATTTTTACTCAAAATATCGAAAGGGAATTTTTTATGGAGCAAAAAGGAATTATCTTTGACAAATTTTCATTCTTTGATTTCACCTCACTTTAAGGATCCTTTGATCACCAAAATAATAAATCGTTAGGAAAGAAAGTTTTTGGAACCCATTTATCCCTATAGATTTCCAACTTTCAAAGGTTTTTAGGCAAAATATTAAATGGAATTTTCAATGGAGCAAAAAAGAATTTTATCTTAAAAATCTTTGTTCTCTGATTTCACCTAATTTTAAGGATCTTGTGATCTCCAAAACGATAAATCGTACGGAAACAAAGCTTTTGAAACCCATTTATCTCTGCAGATTTCCAACTTTTCGAGGTTTTTAGGCAAAATAAAGAAAGGGAATTTTCCATGGAGCAAAGGGAATTTTCTCTTACAAATTTCGCTCTCTTAATTTCACCTGATTTTAAGGGTCTTGTGATCTCCAAAATGATAAATTGTATGGAAATAAAGTTTTTGGAACCCATTTATCCATGTATATTTCCAACTTTCGGAGGTTTTTACGCAAAATATCAAAAGTGAATTTTTTTATGGAGCAAAAGGGAATGATCTTTGACAAATCTTCGTTCTCTGTTTCACCTCACTTTAAGGATCCTTTGATCACCAAAATGATAAATTGTTAGGAAATAAAGCGTTTGGAACTCATTTATCCCTGCAAAGCTCCAATTTTTGGATGTTCAAAAGGGAATTTTCTCTGAAGCAAAATGGAATTTTCTCTGACAAATCTTCCTTCTCTGATTTCACATGATTTTAAGGGTTTAATGATCTCCAAAATGATAAATGTACAGAAAAAAATATTTTGGAACCCATTTATCCAAGCATATTTCCAATTTTCGGAGGTTTTTAGGCAAAATATTGAAAGGGAATTTTTATGGAAAAAAGGAATTTTCTTTGGAATCTTCATTCTCTTGTTTCGTCGACTTCAAAGGTCTTGTGATTCCAAAATGATAAATCGTACAGAACTAAAGCTTTTGGAAGCCATTTATCCTTGCAAATTTCTAACTTTCTAAGGTTTTTCAGGCAAAAAATCCATGGAAAGGGAATTTTCTATGGAAAAAAGGGAATTTTCTCTCGACAAATCTTCGTTCTCTTGTTTCACCAATCCTTTAAGGGTCTTGTGATCTCAAAATGATAAGCCATACAGAAATAAAGCTTTTGGAAGCCATTTATCCCTATATTTCCAACTTTCAGGGGTTTTTTGGCAAAAAAAATATCAAAAGGGAATTTTCTATGGAACAAAAAGGAATTTTTCTTTGGAATTTTCGTTCTCTTGTTTCACCGGGCCTTTAAGGGTCTTGTGATCTCCAAAATGATAAATCGTACGGAACTAAAGCTTTTGGAAGTCATTTATCCCTACAAATTTCTTTTTGAGGTTTTTAGCAAAAAATCTGAAAATGGAATTTTCTATTGAAAAAAGGGAATTTTCTCTTTGGAATTTTGTTCTCTTGATTTCACCTAATTTTAAGGGTCTTGTGATCTCCAAAATGATAAATTATACTGAAATAAAGCTTTTGGAATCCATTTTCCTAGTAGATTTCCAATTTCGGAGGTTTTATGCAAAAATCGAAAGGGAATTTTCCATGGAAAAAAGGGAATTTTCTTTTGAATCTTCATTCTCTTGTTTTTCCGAGTCTTCAGTGGGCTGTTCTCTCCAAAATGATGGGCCGTACGGAACTAAAGCTCTTGGAAGCCATGTTTCCTAGCATATTTCCAACTGTCGGGGTATTTCGCCAAAAAATGGCCGAAAAGGGAATTTTCTATGGAAAAACAGGGAATTTTCTGTGTGGAATCATCGTTTTGTTGTTTCGCTGGGCCTTCAAGGCGATGTGATCTCCAAAATGATGAGCCGTACGGAACTAAAGCTTGTGGACGCCCTGTTTCCCAGTAGATTTCCAATGTCGGGGTTTTTTAGCAAATAAATTCTCGGAAAGGAAATTTTCTATGTAAAAAGAAGGAATTTTCTCTATGGAATCTTCGTTCTCTTGTTTTGCCGGGCCTTGGGGCACCTTTGTGATCTCCAAAATGATTAGCCGTACGGAACTAAAGCTTTTGGAAGCCATTTTTCCCAGAGATTTCCAATGTCGGGGTTTTTCAGCCAAAAAATGCCCGGAAAGGGAATTTTTTCTGTGGAATCTTTGTTCTCTTGTTTTGCCGGGTCTTCGGGTGCTCGGATCTCCAAAATGATGAGCCCTATGGAACTAAAGCTTTTGGAAGCCATGTTTCCCAGTAGATTTCCAATGTCGGGGTTTTTCAGCCAAAAAATGCCCGGAAAGGGATTTTTCTATGGAAAAACAAGGAATTTTCTCTGTGGAATCTTTGTTCTCTTGTTTCGCCAGGCCTTCAAGGCGCGTGATCTCCAAAATGATGAGCCGTACGAAACTAAAGGTTTTGGAAGCCATGTTTCCCAGTAGATTTCCAATGTCGGGGTTTTTTCAGCCAAAAAATGCCCGGAAAGGGAATTTTCTATTGAAAAACAAGGAATTTTCTCTTTTGAATCTTCGTTCTCTTGTTGCGCCGGGCCTTCGAGGCTCTGTGCTCTCCAAAATGATGGGCCAAAGCATTTGGAACCATGTTTCCCAGAATATTTCCAATTGTTGGGGTTTTTCAGCCAAAAAATGGCCGAAAAGGGAATTTTCTATGGAAAAACAGGGAATTTTCTGTGTGGAATCATCATTCTCTTGTTTCGCCTTGGCCTCAGGGGTTTGGATCTCCAAAATGATGAGCCATATGGAACTAAAGCTTGTGGAAGCCATGTTTCCCAGTAGATTTCCAATGTCGGGGTTTTTTAGCAAAAAAATTCTCGGAAAGGAAATTTTCTATGTAAAAAGAAGGAATTTTCACTGTGGAATCTTCGTTCTCTTGTTTCGCCGGGCCTTCAAGGCGCTGTGATCTCCAAAATGATGAGCCGTACGGAACTAAGGCTTTTGGACGCCATGTTTCCCAGCAGATTTCTAATCTCAGGGTTTTTCAGCCAAAAAATGCTCGGAAAGGGAATTTTCTATGTAAAGAGAAGGAATTTTCTCTATGGAATCTTCGTTCTCTTGTTTCACAGGGCCTTCAGGGCGCTGTGATCTCCAAAATGATGAGCCGTACGGAACTAAAGCTTTTGGAAGCCATGTTTCCTAGTAGATTTCCAAAGTCGGGGTTTTTCAGCCAAAAAATGCCCTGAAAGGGAATTTTCTATCGAAAAACATGGAATTTTCTCTATGGAATATTCGTTCTCTTGTTTTGTGGGGCCTTCAAGGCGCTGTGATTTAAAAAATGATGGGCGTAAGGAACTAAATCTTTTGGAAGATATGTTTCGTAGCATATTTCCAATTGTCGCGGTTTGTCAACAAAAAAATCCATAGAAAGGGAATTTTCTATGTAAAAAAGGGGAATTTTCGTTGTGGAATCTTCGTTCTCGTTTCGACGAGCCTTCAGGGTGTTGTGATTCCCAAAATGATGAGCCATACGGAACTAAAGCTTTTGGTAGCCATGCTTCACAAAGCATATTTCCAACTATAGGGGTTTTTCAGCCAAAAAATGCCCAGAAAGAGAATTTTCTATGGAAAAACAGAGAATTTTCTCGTGGAATCTTCGTTCTCTTGTTTTGCCGGGCCTTCGTGGCACTGTGATCTTCAAAATGATGGGCCATACGGAACTAAAGCTTTTGGAAGCCATGTTTCGCAGCATATTTCCAACTATCGGGGTTTTTAAGACAAAAAATGGCCAAAAATGGAATTTTCTATGGAAAAACAGGGAATTTTCTCCGTGGAATCTTTGTTCTCTTGTTTCGCCGGGACTTCAGGGCGTTATGATCTCCAAAATGATGGGCCGTACGGAACTAAAGCTTTTGGAAGCAATGTTTCGTAGTAGATTTCCAACCGTCGGGATTTGTCGGCAAAAAATGTTAGAAAATGGAATTTTCTATGGAAAAATAGAGAATTTTCCTTTTGGAATGTTTGTTCTCTTTTTTCGCATGGCCATAAGGGCGTTGTCCGCTCCAAAATGATGGGCCGTATGGAACTAAAGCTTTTGGAAGCCATGTTTTGCAGATATTTCCAACTATCGGGGTTTATCACCAAAAAATGGCGGAAAATGGAATTTTCTAAGGAAAAATAGTGAATTTTCTCTGGGGAAACTTTGTTCGCTTATTTCGCCGGGCCTTGGGGGCATTGAGATCTCCAAAATGATGGGCGCTACAGAACTAAACCTTTTGGAAGCCATGTTTCACAGCATATTTCCAACCGTCTGGGTTTTTCAGCCAAAAAATGCCCGGAAAGTGAATTTTCTATGGAGAAACAGGGAATTTTCTCTGTGGAATCTTCGTTCTCTTTTTTCGCCGGGCCTTCGGGTGCTGCGATCTCCAAAATGATGGGCTGTACGGAAGTAAAGCTTTTGGAAGCCATGTTTTCGAGTAGATTTCCAATGTCGGGGTTTTTCAGCCAAAAAATGCCCGGAAAGGGATCTTTCTATGGAAAAACATGGAATTTTTTTTGTGGAATCTTCGTTCTCTTGTTTCACCGGGCCTTCAGGGCGCTATGATCTGCAAAATGATGAGCCGTTCGGAACTTAGGTTTTGGAAGCCATGTTTCCCAGTAGATTTCCAATGTCGGGGTTTTTTCAGCAAAAAAAATGCCCGGAAAGGGAATTTTGTATGGAAAAACAAGGAATTTTCTCTTTGAATCTTCGTTGTCTTGTTGCGCCGGGCTGTCAAGGCTTTGTGCTCTCCAAAATGATCGGCCGTACGGAACTAAAGCTTTTGGACGCCATGTTTACCAGCATATTTCCAACTGTCGGGGTTTTTCAGCAAAAAAATGGCCGAAAAGGGAATTCTCTATGTAAAAACATTTTCGATGTGGAATCTTCATTCTTTTGTCTCTTTGGGCCTTCGTGGTGCTGTGATGTCCAAAATGATGAGACGTATGGAACTAAAGCTTTTGGAAGCCATGTTTCCCATTAGATTTCCAATGTCGGGGTTTTTCAGCCAAAAAATGTTTGGAAAAAGAATTTTCTATCGAAAAACTGAGAGTTTTCGCTGTGGAATCTTCATTCTCTTGTTTCGCCGGGTCTTCAGGGTGCTGTGATCTCCAAAATGATGAGCCCTACGGAACTAAAGCTTTTGGAAGCCATGTTTCCCAGTAGATTTCCAATGTCGGGGTTTTTCAGCCAAAAAATGTCCGGAAAGGGAATTTTCTATCGAAAAACAGGGAGTTTTCGCTGTGGAATCTTCGTTCTCTTGATTCGCCGGGTCTTCAAGGCGCTGTGATCTGCAAAATGATGAGCCCTACGGAACTAAAGCTTTTGGAAGCCATGTTTCCCTAGCAGATTTCCAATGTCGGGTTTTTCAGCCAAAAATGCCCGGAAAGGGATTTTTCTATGGAAAAACAAGGAATTTTTCTCGTGGAATCTTCGTTCTCTTGTTTCGCCAGGCCTTGCAAGGTCGTGATCTCCAAAATGATGAGCCGTACGGAACTAAAGCTTGTGGAAGCCATGTTTCCCAGTAGATTTCCAATGTCTGGGTTTTTAGCAAAAAAATTCTCGGAAACGAAATTTTCTATTTAAAAAGAAGGAATTTTCTTTGTGGAATCTTTGTTCTCTTGTTTGGCCGGGCCTTCGGGCGCTATGATCTCCAAAATGATGAGTCGTACGGAACTAAAGCTTTTGGAAGCCATGTTTCGCAGCATATTTCAAACTGTCGGGGTTTTTCAGCCAAAAAATGGCCGAAAGGGAATTTTCTATGTAAAAAAAAGGGAATATTCTATGTGGAATCATCGTTCTCTTGTTTTGCCGGGTCTTCGGGTGCTTTGTGATCTCCAAAATGATGAGCCGTACGTAACTAAAGCTTGTGGAAGCCATGTTTCCCGGTAGATTTCCAATGTCGGGCTTTTTTAGCAAAAAAATGCTCAGAAAGGCAATTTTCTATGTAAAAAGAAGGAATTTTCTCTGTGGAATCTTTGTTCTCTTGTTTCGCAGGGCCTTCGTGGCACTATGATCTCCAAAATGATGAGCCGTACGGAACTAAAGCTTTTGGAAGCCATGTTTCCCAGTAGATTTCCAATGTAAGGGTTTTTCAGCCAAAAAATGCCCTGAAAGGGAATTTTCTATCGAAAAACATGGAATTTTCTCTTTGGAATTTTCGTTCTCTTGTTTTACCGGTCCTTCAGGGCGCTGTGATCTCCAAAATGATGGGCCATACGAAACTAAAGCTTTTGCAAGCCATGTTTCGCAGCATATTTCCAACTCTCGGGGTTTTTTAGCCAAAAAATGCCTGGAAAGGGAATTTTCTATGGAAAAACAGGAAATTTTCACTGTGGAATTTTTGTTCTCTTGTTTGGCCGGGCCTTCAGGGCACTGTGCTCTCAAAAATGATGGGCCATACGGAACTAAAACTTTTGGAAGCCATGTTTCGCAGTATATTTCCATCTGTTGGGGTTTTTCAGCCAAAAAATGGCAGAAAATGGAATTTTCTATAGAAAAACAGGGAATTTTCTGTGTGGAATCATCGTTTCTCTGTTTCGCCGGGGCTTCGGGCTCGTGATCTCCAAAATGATGAGCCGTACAGAACTAAAGCTTTTGGAAGCCAAGCTTCCCGGTAGATTTACAATGTCGGGGTTTTTCAAAGCAAAAAATGCTCGGAAAGGGAATTTTCTATGTAAAGACAGGAATTTTCTCTATGGAATCTTCGTTCTCTTGTTTCGCCGGGCCTTCGGGGCATTGTGATCTCGAAAATGATGAGCGTACGGAACTAAAGCTTTTGGAATCCATGTTTCCTAATAGATTTCCAATGTCGCGGTATTTCAGCAAAAATATTCTCGGAAAGGGAATTTTCCATTGAAAAACAGGGAGTTTTCGCTGTGGAATCTTCGTTCTCTTGTTTCACCGGGTCTTCGGGCGCTGTGATCTCCAAAATGATGAGCCGTACGGAATTAAAGCTTTTGGAAGCCATGTTTCCCAGTAGATTTCCAATGTCGGGTTTTTTTAGCCAAAAAATGCTCAGAAAGGGATTTTTCTATGGAAAAACAAGGAATTTTCTCTGTGGAATCTTCGTTCTCTTGTTTCGCGGCCTTTAGGGCACCGTGATGTCCAAAATGATGAGCCGTACAGAACTAAAGCTTGTGGAAGCCATGTTTCCTAGTAGATTTCCAATTTCGGGGTTTTTAGCAAAAAAATTCTCGGAAACGAAATTTTATATGTAAAAAGAAGGAATTTTCTTTATGGAATCTTTGTTCTCTTGTTTCGTCGGGCCTTCAGGGCGCTGTGATCTCCAAAATGATGAGCCATACAGAACTAAAGCTTTTGGAAGCCATGTTTTGCAGGATATTTCCAACTATCGGGGTTTTTCAGCCAAAAAATGGTCGAAAAGGGAATTTTCTATGCAAAAAAAAGGGAAATTTATATGTAGAATCATCGTTCTCTTGTTTCGCTGGGTCTTCGTGGCGCGTGATCTCGAAAATGATGAGCCGTACATAACTAAAGCTTATGGAAGCCATGTTTCCCAGTAGATTTCCAATGTCGAGGTTTTTTAGCAAAAAAATGCTCAGAAAGGGAATTTTCTATGTAAAAAGACGGAATTTTCTCTGTGGAATCTTTGTTCTCTTGTTTCACAGGGCCTTCAGGGTGCTATGATCTCCAAAATGATGAGCCATACGGAACTAAAGCTTTTGGAAGCCATGTTTCCCTGTAGATTTCCAATGTCGGGGTTTTTCAGCCAAAAAATGCCCCGAAACATAATTTTCTATCGAAAAACATGGAATTTTCTTTGTGGAATTTTCGTTCTCTAGTTTCGCCGGTCCTTCGGGCGCTGTGATCTCCAAAATGATGGGCCATATGAAACTAAAGCTTTTGGAAGCCATGTTTCGCAGCATCTTTCCAACTGTCGGGGTTTTTTAGCCAAAAAATGCCTGGAAAGGGAATTTTCTATGGAAAAATAGGGAATTTTCACTGTTGAATTTTTGTTCGCTTATTTGGCTAGGACTTCAGGGTGCTGTGCTCTCCAAAATGATGGGCCATACGGAACTAAAGCTTTTGGAAGCCACGTTTCGTAGCATATTTCCAACTGTTGGGGTTTTTCAAAAAAAAAGGTCGAAAAGGGAATTTTCTATGGAAAAACAGGGAATTTTCTTTGGGGAATCATCGTTCTCCTGTTTCGCTGGGCCTTTCAGACGTTGTGATCTCCAAAATGATGAGCCGTACAGAACTAAAGCTTTTGGAAGCCGTGCTTCCCACTAGATTTCCAATGTCGGGGTTTTTTAGCAAAAAATGCTCGGAAAGGGAATTTTCTATGTAAAGACAGGGAATTTTCTCTGTGGAATCTTCGTTCTCTTGTTTCGACGAGCCTTTAAGGCGCTGTGATCTTGAAAATGATGAGCCGTATGGAACTAAAGCTTTTGGAAGACATGTTTCCCAGTAGCTTTCCAATGTCGGTGTTTTTCAGCAAAAAAATTGCCCGGAAAGGGAATTTTCTATAGAAAAACAGGGAGTTTTCGCTGTGGAATCTTCGTTCTCTTGTTTCGCCGGGCCTTCGGGGCACTTTGATCTCCAAAATGATGAGCCGTACGGAACTAAATGTTTTGGAAGACATGTTTCCCAGTAGATTTCCAATGTCGGGGTTTTTTCAGCCAAAAAATGCTCGGACAGGGAATTTTCTATGGAAAAATAGGGAATTTTCTCTTTTGAATCTTCATTCTCTTGTTTGCGTTGGGCCTTCAAGGCTGTGCTCTCCAAAATGATGGGCCGTACGGAACTAAAGCTTTTGGAAGCCACGTTTCCTAGCATATTTCCAACCGTCGGGTTTTTCAACCAAAAAATGGCCGAAAAGGTAATTTTTTTAATATAAAAACAGGGAATTTTCTGTGTGGAATCATTGTTCTCCTCTTTCACGGGCTTCCGAGCGCTATGATCTCCAAACCGATGAGCCGTACGTAACTAAGGCTTTTGGAAGCCGTGCTTCCGATAGATTTCCAATGTCGGGGTTTTTCAGCAAAAAATGCTCGGAAAGGGAATTTTCTATGTAAAGACAGGGAAATTTTCTCTGTGGAATCTTCGTTCTCTTGTTTCGCAGGGCCTTCAGGGCACTATGATCTCCAAAATGATGAGCCGTACGGAGCTAAAGGTTTTGGAAGCCATGTTTCCCAAGTAGATTTCCAATGTCGGGGTTTTTTCGGTCAAAAAATTCCAGGAAAGGGAATTTTCTATGGAAAAATAGGGAATTTTCTCTTTTGAATCTTTGTTCTCTTGTTGCGCTGGGCCTTCAAGGCTCTGTGCTCTCCAAAACGATGGGCCGTACGGAACTAAAGCTTTTGGAAGCCACGTTTCCCAACATATTTTCAACTCGTCGGGGTTTTTCTCAAAAAATGGCCGAAAAAGGAATTTTCTATGGAAAAATATGGAATTTTCTGTGTGGAATCATCGTTCTCTTGTTTCGCCGGGCCTTCGGGCGCTTTGATCTCCAAAATGATGAGCCCTACGGAGTTAAAGCTTGTGGAAGCCATGTTTCCCAAGAGATTTCCAATGTCGGGGTTTTTCAAAAAAAATTCTCGGAAAGGAAATTTTCTATGTAAAAAGAAGGAATTTTCTCTCGTGGAATCTTTGTTCTCTTTTTTGTCGGGCCTTCAAGGGGCTGTGATCTCCAAAGTATGAGCCATACAGAACTAAAGCTTTTGGAAGCCATGTTTACCGATAGATTTCCAATGTCGAGGTTTTTCGTGCAAAAAATGCACGGAAAGGGAATTTTCTTTCGAAAAACATGGAATTTTCTTTCAAAAAACATGGAATTTTCTTTGTGGAATCTTCGTTCTCTTGTTTCGCCGGGCTTCGTGGCGCCGTGATCTCCAAAATGATGAGCCCTACGGAACTAAAGCTGTTGGAAGCCATGTTTCC
Source organism: Eucalyptus cladocalyx (assembly GCA_017140615.1). Taxonomy (NCBI): domain Eukaryota; kingdom Viridiplantae; phylum Streptophyta; class Magnoliopsida; order Myrtales; family Myrtaceae; genus Eucalyptus; species Eucalyptus cladocalyx. The sequence goes on from CM029525.1 coordinate 15,539,653, forward strand.
TAGTAGATTTGCAATGTCGGGGTTTTTTAGCCAAAAAATGCCCGGAAAGGGATTTTTCTATGGAAAAACAAGGAATTTTCTCTGTGGAATCTTCGTTCTCTTGTTTCGCCGGGGCTTCGTGGCGCCGTGATCTCCAAAAGGATGATCTGTACGGAACTAAAGCTTTTGGAAGCCATGTTTCCCAGTAGACTTCTAATGTCGGGGTTTTTCAGCCAAAAAATGTCGGAAAGGGAGTTTTCTATGTAAAGAGAAGGAATTTTCTCTGTGGAATCTTCGTTCTCTTGTTTCACGGAGCCTTCAGGGTGTTGTGATCTCCAAAATGATGAGCCGTGCAGAACTAAAGGTTTTGGAGGCCATGTTTCCCGGTAGATTTCCAATGTCGGGGTTTTTTTAGCAAAAAAATGCTCAGAAAGGGAATTTTCTATGTAAAATGACAGAATTTTCTCTGTGGAATCTTTGTTCTCTTGTTTCGTGGGGCCTTCAAGGCGCTGTGATCTCAAAAATGATGGGTCGTAAAGAACTGAATCTTTTGGAAGATATGTTTCGCAGCATATTTCCAACTCTCACGGTTTGTCAACCGAAAAATCCACGGAAAGGGAATTTTCTATGTAAAAGAAGGGAATTTTCGCTGTGGAATCTTCGTTCACTTGTGTCGACGAGCCTTCAAGGCATCGTGATCCCCAAAATGATGAGCCATACGGAACTAAAGCTTTTGGTAGCCATGCTTCCTAGCATATTTCTAATTGTCGGGGTTTTTCAGCAAAAAAATGCCCAGAAAGGGAATTTTCTATGGAAAAACAGGGAATTTTCTCTGTGGAATCTTCGTTCTCTTGTTTCGCGGGGCCTTCAGGGCGCTGTGATCTCCAAAATGATGGGTCATACGGAGCTAAAGGTTTTGGAAGCCATGTTTCGTAGAAGATTTCCAACCGTTGGGATTTCTCAAAAAAAATATCATAAAATGGAATTTTCTATGGAAAAACAGGGAATTTTCCTTGTGGAATGTTTGTTCTCTTTTTTCGAAGGCCCTTAAGGGTGCTGTCCACTCCAAAATGATGGGCTGTACGGAACTAAAGCTTTTGGAAGCCATGTTTCGCAGCATATTTCCAACTGTCGGGGTTTTTCAGCCAAAAAAAGGCCGAAAATGGAATTTTCTAAGGAAAAAGAGGGAATTTTCGTTGGGGAATCTTTGTTCGCTTATTTTGCCGGGCCTTGAGGGCGTTGTGATCTCAAAAATGATGGGCCCTACGCAACTAAACCTTTTGTAAGCCATGTTTCGTAGCATATTTCCAACCGTCGGGGTTTTTTAGCCAAAAAATGCCCGGAAAGTGAATTTTCTATGGAAAAACAGGGAATTTTCTCTGTGGAATCTTCGTTCTCTCTTTTCGCCAGGCCTTCAGGGCGCTGTGACCTCCAAAATGATGGGCCGTACAAAAGTAAGGCTTTTCGGAGCCATATTTCGCAGCATATTTCAATCGTCGGTGTTTTTCCGCCAAAAAATGGCCGAAAATGGAATCTTCTATGGAAAAACAAGGAACTTTCATTGTGGAATCATCGTTGTCTTGTTTCGCTGGGCCTTCAGGGCGTTGTAATCTCCAAAATGATGAGCCGTACGGAAATAAAGCTTTTGGAAGCCATGTTTCCCAGTAGATTTCCAATGTCGGGGTTTTTTCATCCAAAAAATGCCCGGAAAGGGAATTTTCTATGGAAAAACAGACAATTTTCTAATTTGAATCTTCGTTCTCTTGTTGCGCTAGGCCGTCAAGGCTCGTGCTCTCCAAAATGGTGGGCCGTACGGAACTAAAACTTTTGGAGGCCATGTTTCCCAGCATATTTCCAACTGTTGGGGTTTTTCAGCCAAAAAGTTGTCCGAAAAGGGAATTTTCTATGTAAAAATAGGGAATTTTCTCTGTGGAATCATCGTTCTCTTGATTCGTCGGGCCTTTAGGGCGCTGTGATCTATAGAACTAAAGCTTGTGGAAGCCATGTTTCCCAAAGAGATTTCCAATGTCGGGGTTTTTCAGCAAAAAAATTCTCTGTGGAGTCCTCAAGTTCTTGTTTCGGTGGGCCTTCGTGGTGCCGTCGTGTCCAAAATGATGGCATGGACTGACCTAATGCCTTTTGAAGCTAATGTGTCCCAGCAGATATCCAACAGTCGGGGTTTTTCAGCCAAAAAAAGGTCGAAAAGGGAATTTTCTCTGTTGAATTTTTGTTCTCTTGTTGCATCGGGCCCGCAAGGCTCGTGCTCTCCAAAATTGATGGGCCGTACGGAACTAAAGCTTTTGGAAGCCACGTTTCACAGCATATTTCCAACTATCGGGGTTTTTCGCCAAAAAATGGCCGAAAAGGGAATTTTCTATGGAAAAAAGTGAATTTTCGGTGTGGAATCATCGTTCTCTTGTTTCGACGGGTCTTCACGGCGCCTTGATCTCGAAAATGAAGAGCCGTATGAAACTAAAGCTTGTGGAAGCCATGTTTCCCGGTAGATTTCCAATGTCGGGGTTTTTCAGCAAAAAAATGCTCGAAAGGGAATATTCGATGTAAAAAGAAGGAATTTTCTCAGTGGAATGTTTGTTCTCTTGTTTCACAGGGCCTTTAGGGGGCTATGATCTCCAAAATGATGAGCCGTACGGAACTAAAGCTTTTGGAAGCCATGTTTCCCAGTATATTTCCAATGTCGAGGTTTTTCAAGCAAAAAAAAGCCCCGAAAGGGAATTTTCTATCGAAAAACATGGAATTTTCTCTCGTGGAATTTTCGTTCTCTTGTTTCGCCGGTCCTTCGGGCGTTGTGATCTCCAAAATGATGGGCCATACGAAACTAAAGCTTTTGGAAGCCACGTTTCGCAGCATAATTCCAACTGTCGGGGTTTTTTAGCCAAAAAATGCTTGGAAAGGGAATTTTTATGGAAAAACAGGGAATTTTCACTGTGGAATTTTTGTTCTCTTGTTTGGCTGGGCCATCGTGGTGCTGTGCTCTCCAAAATGATGGGCCATACAGAACTAAGGCTTTTGGAAGGCATGTTTCGCAGCATAATTCCAACTGTCGGGGTTTTTCAGCCAAAAAATGTCCGAAAAGGGAATTTTCTATATAAAAACAGGGAATTTTTTGTGTGGAATCATCGTTCTCCTCTTTCGCCGGGGCTTCCGGGCACTGTGATCTCCAAAATGATGAGCCCTACAGAACTAAGGCTTTTGGAAGCTAGGCTTCCCAAGAGATTTCCAATGTCGGGGTTTTTCAGCAAAAAAATATTCGGAAACGAAATTTTCTATGTAAAAAGAAGTAATTTTCTCAGTGGAATCTTTGTTCTCTTATTTCGCCGGGCCTTCAAGGCGCTGTGATCTCCAAAATGATGAGTCGTAGGGAACTAAAGCTTTTGGAAGCCATGTTTTGCAGCATATTTCCAACTGTCAGGGTTTTTAAACCAAAAAATGGCCGAAAGGGGAATTTTCTCTGTTGAATTTTCGTTCTCTTGTTGTGCTGGGCCTTCAAGGCTCTGTGCTCTCCAAAATGATGGGCCGTACGGAACTAAAGCTTTTGGAAGCCACGTTTCCTAGCATATTTCCAACTATCGGGGTTTTTCAGCCAAAAAATGGCAGAAAAGGGAATTTTCTATGGAAAAAAAGTGAATTTTCTGTGTGGAATCATCGTTGTCTTGTTTCGACGGGTCTTCACAGCGCTGTGATCTCCAAAATGATGAGCCGTACGAAACTAAAGGTTGTGGAACCCATGTTTCTCGGTAGATTTCCAATGTCGTGGTTTTTTAGCAAAAAAATGCTAAGAAAAGGAATTTTCGATGTAAAAAGACGGAATTTTCTCTGTGGAATCTTTGTTCTCTTGTTTCACAGGGTCTTCAGGGCGCTATGATCATCGTTCTCTTCTTTCGCTGGGGCTTCCGGGTGTTGTGATCTCCAAAATGATGAGCCGTACAGAACTAAGGCTTTTGGAAGCTAGGCTTCCCAGTAGATTTCCAATGTCGGGTGTTTTCACCAAAAAATGCTCGGAAAGGGAATTTTCTATCTAAAGACAGGGAATTTTCTCTATGGAATCTTTGTTCTCTTGTTTCGCCGGGCCTTCGTGGCGCTGTGATCTCGAAAATGATGAGCCGTTTGGAACTAAAGCTTTTGGAATCCATGTTTCCCAATAGATTTCCAATGTCGGGGTTTTTCAGCAAAAAAATTCTTAGAAAGGGAATTTTCTATGTAAAAAGAAGGAATTTTCTCTGTGGAATCTTCGTTCTCTTGTTTCGCAGGGCCTTCAGGGCGCTATGATCTCCAAAATGATGAGCCGTACGGAACTAAAGGTTTTGGAAGCCATGTTTCCCAAAGTAGATTTGCAATGTCGGGGTTTTTTCGCCAAACAATGCCAGAAAGGGAATTTTCTATGGAAAAATAGGGAATTTTCTCTTTTGAATCTTTGTTCTCTTGTTGCGCGGGCCTTAAAGGCTCTGTGCTCTCGAAAATGATGGGCCGTACGGAACTAAAGCTTTTGGAAGCCACGTTTCCTAGCATATTTCCAACTGTCGGGGTTTTTCAGGCAAAAAATGGCAGAAAAAGGGAATTTTCTATGGAAAAACAGGGAATTTTCTGTGTGGAATCATTGTTCTCTTGTTTCCCCGAGCCTTCAGGGCGCTGTGATCTCCAAAATGATGAGCCGTATGGAACTAAAGCTTCTGGAAGCCATGTTTTCCAATAGATTTCCAATGTCGGGGTTTTTCAACAAAAAAATATTTGGAAACGAAATTTTCTATGTAAAAAGAAGTAATTTTCTCTGTGGAATCTTTGTTCTCTTGTTTCACCGGGCCTTCAGGGCACTGTGATCTCCAAAATGATGAGCCGTACGGAACTAAAGCTTTTGGAAGCCATGTTTTGCAGCGTATTTCCAACTGTCAGGGTTTTTTGGCCAAAAAATGGCCGAAAAGGGAATTTTCTCTGTTGAATTTTCGTTCTCTTGTTGCGCTAGGCCTTCAAGGCACTGTGCTCTCCAAAATGATGGGCCGTACGGAACTAATGCTTTTGGAAGCAACGTTTCCCATTATATTTCCAACAATCGGGGTTTTTCAGCCAAAAAATGGCAGAAAAGGGAATTTTCTATGGAAAAAAAGTGAATTTTCGACGTGTCTTCACGGCGCTGTGATCTCCAAAATGATGAGCCGTACGAAACTAAAGGTTGTGGAAGCCATGTTTCTCGGTAGATTTGCAATGTCGGGGTTTCTCAGCAAAAAAAGCTAAGAAAAGGAATTTTCGATGTAAAAAGAAGGAATTTTCTCTGTGGAATCTTTGTTCTCTTGTTTCACAGGGCCTTCGGGGCGCTATGATCTCCAAAATGATGAGCTGTACGGAACTATAGCTTTTGGAAGCAATGTTTCCCAGTATATTTCCAATGTCGAGGTTTTTTAAGCAAGAAAATGCCCTGAAAGGGAATTTTCTATCGAAAAACATGGAATTTTCTCTATGGAATTTTCGTTCTCTTGTTTGGCCGGTCCTTCAGGGCGTTGTGATCTCCAAAATGATGGGCCATACGAAACTAAAGCTTTTGGAAGCCACGTTTCGCAGCATATTTCCAACTGTCATGGTTTTTTAGCCAAAAAATGCTTAGAAAGGGAATTTTCTATGGAAAAACAGGGAATTTTCACTGTGGAATTTTTGTTCTCTTGTTTGGCCTGGCCATCAGGGTGCTGTGCTCACCAAAATGATGGGCCATACGGAACTAAAGCTTTTGGAAGGCATGTTTCGCAGCATATTTCCAACTGTCGGGGTTTTTCTGCCAAAATATGGCCGAAAAGGGAATTTTCTATGGAAAAAAAGTGAATTTTCGGTGTGGAATCATGGTTCTCTTGTTTCGACGGGTCTTCACAGCGCTGTGATCTCCAAAATGATGAGCCGTAGGAAACTAAAGGTTGTGGAAGCCATGTTTCTCGGTAGATTTCCAATGTCGGGGTTTTTCAGCAAAAAAATGCTCAGAAAAGGAATTTTCGATGTAAAAAGAAGGAATTTTCTCTGTGGAATCTTTGTTGTCTTGTTTCACAGGGCCTTCAGGGCGCTATGATCTCCAAAATGATGAGCCGTACGGAACTATAGCTTTTGGAAGCAATGTTTCCCAGTAAATTTCCAATGTCGAGGTTTTTCAGCAAAAAGAAGCCCTGAAAGGGAATTTTCTATCGAAAAACATGGAATTTTCTCTGTGGAATTTTCGTTCTCTTGTTTCGCCGGTCCTTCAGGGCGTTGTGATCTCCAAAATGATGGGCCATACGAAACTAAAGCTTTTGGAAGCCACGTTTCGCAGCATATTTCCAACTGCTGGGGTTTTTTAGCCAAAAAAATTCCCGGAAAGGGAATTTTCTATGGAAAAACAGGGAATTTTCACTGTGGAATTTTTGTTCTCTCGTTTGGCCGGGCCATCGGTGCTGTGCTCACCAAAATGATGTGCCATACGGAACTAAAGCTTTTGGAAGCCATGTTTCGCAGCATATTTCCAACTGTCGGGGTTTTTCTGCAAAAAAATGGCCGAAAATGGAATTTTCTATTTAAAAACAGGGAATTTTTTTTTTTGGAATCATCGTTCTCTTCTTTCGCCGGGGCTTCCGGGCGTTGTGATCTCCAAAATGATGAGCCGTACAGAACTAAGGCTTTTGGAAGCCAAGCTTCCCAGTAGATTTCCAATGTTGGGTGTTTTCAGCAAAAAATGCTCGGAAAGGGAATTTTCTCCGTGGAATCTTCATTCTCTTGTTTTGCCGGGCCTTCGTGGTGCTGTGATCTCGAAAATGATGAGCCGTTCGGAACTAAAGCTTTTGGAATCCATGTTTCCCAATAGATTTTCAATGTCGGGGTTTTTCAGCAAAAAAATGCTTAGAAAGGGAGTTTTCTATGTAAAAAGAAGGAATTTTCTCTGTGGAATCTTCGTTCTCTCTTTTCGCAGGGCCTTCAGCGCGCTATGATCTCCAAAATAATGAGCCGTACGGAACTAAAGGTTTTGGAGGCCATGTTTCCCAAGAGATTTCCAATGTCGGGGTTTTTTCAGCGAAAAATGCCGGAAAGGAATTTTCTATGGAAAAATAGGGAATTTTCTCTTTTGAATCTTTGTTCTCTTGTTGCGCTGGGCTTTCATGGCTTCGTGCTCTCCAAAATGATGGGCCGTACGGAACTAAAGCTTTTGGAAGCCACGTTTCCTAGCATATTTCCAACCGTCGGGGTTTTTCGGGCAAAAAATGGCTGAAAAGGGAATTTTCTATGGAAAAACAGGGAATTTTTTGTGTGGAATCATCGTTCTCTTGTTTCGCCGAGCCTTCAGGGCACTGTGATCTCCAAAATGATGAGCCGTACGGAACTAAAGCTTTTGGAAGCCATGTTTCCCAATAGATTTCGAATGTCGGGGTTTTTCAACAAAAAAATATTTGGAAACGAAATTTTCTATGTAAAAAGAAGTAATTTTCTCTGTGTAATCTTTGTTCTCTTGTTTCGCCGGGCCTTCGTGGTGCTGTGATCTCCAAAATGATGAGCCGTTCGGAACTAAAGCTTTTGGAAGCCATGTTTTGCAGCATATTTCCAAGCGTCGGGTTTTTAAACCAAAAAATGGCCGAAAGGGAATTTTCTCTCGTTGAATTTTCGTTCTCTTGTTGCGCGGGGCCTTCAAGGCTCGTGCTCGCCAAAATGATGGGTCGTACGTAACTAAAGCTTTTGGAAGCCACGTTTCCTAGAATATTTCCAACTATTGGTGTTTTTCAGCCAAAAAATGGCAGAAAAGGGAATTTTCTATGGAAAAAAAGTGAATTTTCGGTGCGGAATCATCGTTCTCTTGTTTCGACGGGTCTTCACGGCGTTGTGATCTCCAAAGTGATGAGCCATAGGAAACTAAAGGTTGTGGAAGCCATATGTCTCGGTAGATTTGCAATGTCGGGGTTTTTCAACAAAAAAAGCTCAGAAAAGGAATTTTCGATGTAACAAGAAGGAATTTTCTCTGTGGAATCTTTGTTCTCTTGTTTCACAGGGCCTTCAGGGTGCTATGATCTCCAAAATGATGAGCCGTACAGAACTATAGCTTTTGGAAGCAATGTTTCCCAGTATATTTCCAATGCCGATTTTTTTTAAGCAAGAAAATGCCCTGAAAGGGAATTTTCTATCGAAAAACATGGAATTTTCTTTGTGGAATTTTCGTTCTCTTGTTTCGCCGGTCCTTCAGGGTGTTGTGATCTCCAAAATGATGGGCCATACGAAACTAAAGCTTTTGGAATCCACGTTTCGCAGCATATTTCCAACTGTCGGGGTTTTTTAGCCAAAAAATGCCTGAAAAGGGAATTTTCTATGGAAAAACAGGGAATTTTCAGTGTGGAATTTTTGTTCTCTTGTTTGGCCGGGCCATCAGGGTGCTGTGCTCACCAAAATGATGGGCCATATGGAACTAAAGCTTTTGGAAGGCATGTTTCGCAGCATATTTCCAACTGTCGGGGTTTTTCTGCCAAAATATGGCCGAAAAGGGAATTTTCTATATAAAAATAGGGAATTTTTTGTGTGGAATCATTGTTCTCCTCTTTCGTCGGGGCTTCCTGGCGTTGTGATCTGCAAAATGATGAGCTGTACAGAACTAAGGCTTTTGGAAGCTAGGCTTCCCAGTAGATTTCCAATGTCGGGGTTTTTAAGCAAAAAATGCTCGGAAAGTGAATTTTCTATGTAAAGACAGGGAATTTTCTCTATGGAATCTTCGTTCTCTTGTTTCGCGGGGCCTTCGTGGTGCTGTGGTCTCAAAAATGATGAGCCGTTCGGAAATAAAGCTTTTGGAATCCATGTTTCCCAATAGATTTCCAATGTCGGGGTTATTCAGCAAAAAAATGCTTAGAAAGGGAATTTTCTATGTAAAAAGAAGGAATTTTATCTGTGGAATCTTCGTTCTCTTGTTTTGCAGGGCCTTTAGGGCGCTATGATCTCCAAAATGATGAGCTGTACGGAACTAAAGGTTTTGGAATCCATGTTTCCCAGTAGATTTCCAAAGTCGGGGTTTTTTAAAGCCAAAAAATGCCAGGAAAGGGAATTTTCTATGGAAAAATAGGAAATTTTCTCTTTTGAATGTTTGTGCTCTTGTTGCGCTTGGCCTTCAAGGCTCTGTGCTCTCCAAAATGATGAGCCGTACGGAACTAAAGCTTTTGGAAGCCACGTTTCCTAGCATATTTCCAACTGTCGGGGTTTTTCAGGCAAAAAATGGCCGAAAATGGAATTTTCTATGGAAAAACAGGGAAATTTCTGTGTGGAATCATCGTTCTCTTGTTTCGCCGAGCCTTCAGGATGCTGTGATCTCCAAAATGATGAGCCGTAAATAACTAAAGCTTTTGGAAGCCATGTTTCCCAATAGATTTCCAATGTCGGGGGTTTTCAGCAAAAAAATATTCGGAAACAAAATTTTCTATGTAAAAAGAAGTAATTTTCTCTGTGGAATCTTTGTTCTCTTGTTTCGCCGGGCCTTCAGGGTGCTGTGATCTCCAAAATGATGAGCTGTATGGAACTAAAGCTTTTGGAAGCCATGTTTTGCAGCATATTTCCAACTGTCAGGGTTTTTAAACCAAAAAATGGCCGAAAGGGGAATTTTCTCTGTTGAATTTTCGTTCTCTTGTTGCGCCGGGCCTTCAAGGCTCTGTGCTCTCCAAAATGATGGGCCGTACGGAACTAAAGCTTTTGGAAGCCACGTTTCCTAGCATATTCCAACTATCGGGGTTTTTCAGCCAAAAAATGGCGGAAAAGGGAATTTTCTATGGAAAAAAAGTGAATTTTCTGTGTGGAATCATCGTTCTCTTGTTTCGACGGGTCTTCACGGCGCTGTGATCTCCAAAATGATGAGCCGTACGAAACTAAAGGTTGTGGAAGCCATGTTTCTCGGTAGATTTCCAATGTCGGGTTTTTCAGCAAAAAAATGCTCGAAAAGGAATTTTCGATGTAAAAAGAAGGAATTTTCTCTGTGGAATCTTTGTTCTCTTGTTTCACGGGGCCTTCGGGCGCTATGATCTCCAAAATGATGAGCCGTTCGAAACTAAAGCTTTTGGAAGCCATGTTTCCCAGTATATTTCCAATGTGGAGGTTTTTCAGCAAAAAAAAGCCCTGAAAGGGAATTTTCTATCGAAAAACATGGAATTTTCTCTGTGGAATTTTCGTTCTCTTGTTTCGCCGGTCCTTCAGGGCGTTGTGATCTCCAAATTGATGGGCCATACGAAACTAAAGCTTTTGGAAGCCATGTTTGGCAGCATATTTCCAACCGTCAGGGTTTTTTAGCCAAAAAATGCCTAGAATGGGAATTTTCTATGGCCGAAAAGGGAATTTTCACTGTGGAATTTTTGTTCTCTTGTTTGGTCGGGCCTTCAAGGTGCTGTGCTCTCCAAAATGATGGGCCATACGGAACTAAAGCTTTTGGTAGGCATGTTTCGCAAAGCATATTTCCAACTGTCGTGGTTTTTCAGCCAAAAAATGGCCGAAAAGGGAATTTTCTATATAAAAACAGGGAATTTTCCGTGTTGAATCATCGTTCTCCTCTTTCGCTGGGGCTTCCAGGTGCTGTGATCTCCAAAATGATGAGCCGTACAGAACTAAGGCTTTTGGAAGCCAGGCGTCCCAGTAGATTTCCAATGTCGGGGTTTTTCAGCAAAAAATGTTCGGAAAGGAAATTTTCTATGTAAAGACAGGGAATTTTCTCTGTGGAATCTTCGTTCTCTTGTTTCGCCGGGCCTTCAGGGCGCTGTGATCTCAAAATGATGAGCAGTTCGGAACTAAGTCTTTTGGAATCCATGTTTCCCAATAGATTTCCAATGTCGGGGTTTTTTAGCAAAAAAATGCTTAGAAAGGGAATTTTCTATGTAAAAAGAAGGAATTTTCTCTATGGAATCTTCGTTCTCTTGTTTCGCAGGGCCTCCAAGGCGCTATGATCTCCAAAATGATGAGCCGTACGGAACTAAAGGTTTTGGAAGCCATGTTTCCCATTAGATTTCCCTTTGTCGGGGTTTTTCAACCAAAAAATGTCAGGAAAGGGAATTTTCTATGGAAAAATGGGGAATTTTCTCTTTTGAATCTTTTTCTCTTGTTGCGGCGGGCCTTGAAGGCTCTGTGCTCTCCAAAATGATGGGCCGTATTGAACTAATGCTTTTGGAAGGCACGTTTCCCAAAGCATATTTTCAACTCGTCGGGGTTTTTCAGCAAAAAAATTCTCGGAAAGGAAATTTTCTATGTAAAAAGAAGGAATTTTCTCAATGGAATCTTCGTTCTCTTGTTTCGCCGGGCATTCAAGGGGCTATGATCTCCAAAGTATGAGCCGTACAGAGCTAAAGCTTTTGGAAGCCATGTTTACCAGTAGATTTCCAATGTCGAGGTTTTTCAGGCAAAAAATGCCTGGAAAGGGAATTTTCTATCGAAAATCATGGAATTTTCTCTGTGGAATCTTCGTTCTCTTGTTTCACCGGGCTTCGTGGTCTTTGTGATCTCCAAAATGATGAGCCCTACGGAACTAAAGCTTTTGGAAGCCATGTTTCCAGTAGATTTCCAATGTCGGGGTTTTTTAGCCAAAAAATGCCCGGAAAGGGATTTTTCTTTGGAAAAACAAGGAATTTTCTCTGTGGAATCTTCGTTCTCTTGTTTCGCCAGCCCTTCAGGGCGCTGTGATCTCCAAAATGTTGAGCCGTACGGAACTAAAGCACGGAAGCCATGTTTCCCAATAGATTTCCAATGTCGGGTTTTTCAGCAAAAAAATATTCGGAAACGAAATTTTCTATGTAAAAAGAAGTAATTTTCTGTGGAATCTTTGTTCTCTTGTTTCGCGGGCCTTCCGGGGAGCTGTGATCTCCAAAGTATGAGCCGTACGGAACTAAAGGTTTTGGAAGCCATGTTTCCCAGTAGATTTCCAATGTCGGGTTTTTTCAGCCAAAAAATGCAAGGAAAGGAATTTTCTATGGAAATATAGGGAATTTTCTCTTTTGAATCTTTGTTCTCTTGTTGCCGGGCCTTCAAGGCTCGTGCTCTCCAAAATGATGGGCCATACGGAACTAAAGCTTTTGGAAGCCACGTTTCCTAGCATATTTCCAATTGTCGGGGTTTTCCAGGCAAAAAATGGCTGAAAATCGAATTTTCTGTGTGGAATCATCGTTCTCTTGTTTTGCTGAGCCTTTAGGGTGCCGTGTTCTCCAAAATGATGGGCCATACAGAACTAAAGCTTTTGGTAGGCATGTTTCAGAATATTTCCAATCTGTAGGGGTTTTTCAGCCAAAAAATGGCCGAAAAGGGAATTTTCTATATAAAAACAGGGAATTTTCCATTTGGAATCATCGTTCTCCTCTTTCGCCGGGGCTTTCGGGTGCTTGTAATCTCCAAAATGATGAGCCGTACAGAACTAAGGCTTTTGGAAGCGAGGCTTGCCGATAGATTTCCAATGTCGGGGTTTTTCAAAAAAAATGTTCGGAAAGGGAATTTTCTATGTAAAGACAGGGAATTTTCTCGGTGGAATCTTTGTTCTCTTGTTTCACTGGGCCTTCAGGGCGCTGTGATCTCGAAATGATGAGCCGTTCGGAACTAAAGCTTTTGGAATCCATGTTTCCCAATAGATTTCCAATGTCGGGGTTTTTCAAAGCAAAAAAATGCTTAGAAAGGGAATTTTCTATTTAAAAAGAAGGAATTTTTCTCGTGGAATCTTCGTTCTCTTGTTTTGCGGGGGGCCTTCGGGCGCTATGATCTCCAAAATGATGAGTCGTACGGAACTAAAGGTTTTGGAAGCCATGTTTCCAAAAGAGATTTCCACTGTCGGGGTTTTTAGCCAAAAAATGCCCATAAAGTGAATTTTCTATGGAAAAACAGGGAATTTTCTCTGTGGAATCTTCGTTCTCTCTTTTTGCCGGGCCTTTAGGGTGCTGTGATCTCCAAAATGATTGGCCGTACGGAAGTAAGGCTTTTGAGCCATGTTTCGCAAAGCATATTTCAAATTGTTGGTGTCTTTTCGCAAAAAAATGGCCGAAAATGGAATCTTCTATGGAAAAACAGGGAATTTTCATTGTGGAATCATCATTGTCTTGTTTCGCCGAGCCTTCGTGTCGTTGTGATCTCCAAAATGATGAGCCGTACAGAACTAAAGGTTTTGGAAGCCATGTTTCCTAGTAGATTTCCAATGTCGGGGTTTTTTCAGCCAAAAAATGCCCGGAAAGGGAATTTTCTATGGAAAAACAGACAATTTTCTATTTTGAATCTTCGTTCTCTTGTTGCGCCGGGCCGTCAAGGCTCTGTGCTCTCCAAAATGGTGGGCCATATGGAACTAAAGCTTTTGGAAGCCATGTTTCCCAACATATTTCCAACTGTCGGGGTTTTTCAGCCAAAAAGTTGTTCGAAAAGGGAATTTTCTATGGAAAAACAGGGAATTTTTTTATGTGGAATCATCGTTCTCATGATTCGCCGAGCCTTCGTGGCGCTGTGATGTCCGAAATGATGAGCCATACAGAACTAAAGCTTGTGGAAGCCATGTTTCCCAAGAGATTTCCAATGTCGGGGTTTTTCAGCAAAAAAATTCTCTGTGGAGTCTTCGTGTTCTTGTTTCAGTGGGCCTTTAGGGTGTTGTCATGTCCAAAATGATGGGACGGACTGACCTAATGCCTTTTGAAGCTATTGTGTTGTTTGGAAGATTCCTTCACTTGCTTTCCCAAGAAAAGATGACCACTTTCTCGAAGATGAACGGGAAGTAAAAACGGGATCGGGAAGAGAGTGCCTTTTAGGGTTTTGAAGATTGGGAAAAAGAAAACGTATATATATAACTCAGTTTTGAAAAGGGAAGTTCAATCGGCACAAGGAAGGTGTACGAACACTTCTTTTTAAAATCAATAACGCCAAAATTAATCCCTTTAAAAAAAAAAAAAAAAGACAAGTTTTCAATCTTCACACGATTAGATCGTACCTTTTCGAGTTTAGATAAAATAACAACTTACGTCTATAGCCATGAATGTCTGAGTCTGAGGATTTAGAGTCTGAGAGATTAGAGTCTGAGAGTTGGTGAGTTTCTAGACTTTAACTTCTTCAAGCTTCAAAATGTTGAGTCTGGAACAAATAAAGTCGAATTGATTTTTCTCCAAAGGCTTTGTGAATATATCCGCTAGTTGACTCTTTGAATCAACGAATTGAATCGAGATTTCTCCATTTTGAATATGATCTCTAATGAAGTGATGTCGAATCTCTATATGCTTTGCTCTTGAATGAATGATTGGATTTTTGGTGAGATTGATCGCGCTGGTGTTGTCACATCTGATTTCTGTGCATGAGTCTTCAATCCCAAAGTCTTGTAGCTGTTGTTTTATCCATAAAATTTGCGAACAGCAGCTTCCAAGAGCTACATACTCGCTTCTATCGTTGAGAGAGCCCACGTGCTTTGCTTCCTTGAAAACCAAGACACTGTCCTATTTCCAAGCAATTGACAAGTTCCAGAAATGCTCTTTCTATCGACTCTGCAACCGGCCAGATCTGCGTCTGAGTATCCTATAAGATTAAAGTCTCCCTTCTTAGGATACCAAAGACCGATGCTTGAAGATGAGGCAACGTATTTGATAATACGTTTTGTAGCACCGAGATGAGATTCTCTAGGATCCGATTGAAACCTAGCACGAGATGCAAACACTCAACAAAATATCGGTCTAGAAGCGTAAGATAAAGAAGTGATCCGATCATGCTCTGTACAGCTTTTGATCTACTTTCTTCCCTTCTTCATCCTTGTCTATCTTTAGAGAACATGACATTGATATGTCGGTCTTTTTGCACTTTTCCAATCCAAACCTTTTGACAAGATCATTTGCATACTTTTCTTGATGAATGAAAGTTCATTCCTTCATTTGTTTCACTTGGAGTCCAAGAAAGAATGTTAACTCTCCCATCATACTCATTTCAAACTCATCCTGCATAGACTTAGAAAATTTCTTGCATAGACTTTCATTAGGCGATCCAAAAATAATATCGTCCACATATATTTGAACAAGCAAAAAGCTTTTATTTTCCTTTTTGATAAATAAAGTAGTATCCACTTTACCTTTGACAAAACCATTATGTATTAGGAACTTACTTAGTCTGTTGTACCAAGCTCGAGGTGCTTGCTTTAAACCATACAAGGCATTTTTCAGTCGAAGACGAGTCTCGCTTCTTTGGGTCTTCAAACCCAGGTGGTTGTTCCACATAAACTTCCTCATGGATAAATCCATTTAGGAACGCACTTTTGACGTCCATTTGGAATAACCTGAAATTTTTATAACAAGCAAACGCAAGTAATAGTCGAATAGCTTCTAACCTTGCTCTTTGGTGCGTAAGTCTCGTCATAGTCTATTCCTTCTTCTTGCGTATATCCTTTAGCCACGAGTCTTGCTTTGTTTCGTACGACTTTTCCTTTCTCATTCATCTTGTTCGAATACCCATTTGGCTCCAATAACAGTTTTACCTTTTGGTTTAGATGTCAATTCCCGAGACATCATTGATGTTAAACCTGTCGAGTTCTTCTTGCATAGCTTCGATCCAACTTTCATCAGATAAAGCTTCTTCTATGCTTTTTGGTTCAATTTCAGAAATGAGAGCCACAACACTAGATTCTCCACGCCTTTTTGATCTGGTGCGAATTCCTTCATTGATTTCGCCGATAATGAGATCTTTGGGATGATTTGGACTTATGCTTCGATTCTGATTGATTTGTCTCGGTTGATGATCTCTTTCTTTATTTGAATCTTCATGAACATCTTGATGCTTGGACTTCCGAGTCCGAGATGCTTCTTGAGTTGTAAGCCTTGGAAGGTCCGGAGCGAGTTCAAACTCTTCATACCGAGTCGACTAGATTCATCTTGTGTTGAGTCTTGGAATTTGACATTCATTGATTCCTCCACGATCGACTCTTCTTGTTATAGACTCGTAGGCTTTGCTTGATGTAGAATATCCAAGGAAGATGCCTTCATCTGATCTTTCTTCAAACTTACCAACTCAATCATTTGCATTTTTCAAAATAAAGCATTTGCAACCGAACACATGAAAGTATGAAATAATAGGCTTCTTACCTTTGAACAATTCATAGGGGATTTTCTCTAGAATAGGTCTTAGGAAGACTCTATTGATGATATAGCATGCTGTTGAAATAGCTTCAGCCCAAAATCATGAAGAAATTTTACTTTCAATTAGAAGAGTTCTGGCCATTTCTTGAAGAGATCTATTCTTTCTTTCCACAACTCCATTTTGTTCTGGAGTGTATGGAGAGGAAAACTCATGATTAAAGCTAGATTTATCACAAAATCTTGTAAAATCTTGATTTTCAAATTCACTTCCATGATCTGTTCTTATACTCGAGATAGCACACCCTTTTTCATTTTGAACCTTTTTAGCAAATTTTTCAAAGTACGAAAATATTTCTGACTTACTTGCAAGAAAATATACCCAGGTAAAACGAGAGTAATCATCCACAATTACTAGACAATATTTCTTACCTCTAATGCTCTGGGTTCTTGTTGGTCCGAAGAGATCCATATGCAGCAACTGTAGTACATGATTAGTAGAGACATGATTTATTGGCTTAAATGAATTTCTTACCTGTTTTCCCAGAATACATGGAGTACATGAATCAGACTTTTGGTATGGCAATTTAGGTAGACCTCGAACAAGCTTCTTTGATGAGATTTTGGCTAATTGCTTCATGTTCACATGGCCAAGCTTTCGTGCCATAAGACCGCTTCATCTTGAATTGAGATTAGGCATTGTGTTTCATTTGGTTTTACATCAAGGAGGTAGATATTTCCATGCCTTCGACCCATGAAAGACTAAGTCGAGTCTTTACTAATTCCAGAACATATGCCTTCTTGAAAGGAGATCTTGAAACCAATATCACACAATTGGCTAATCGAGAAGATTGTAGTTGAGTCCTTCCACTAGAGAGACATTGCTTATTGTGAGATTTCCAATTTTCACAGTTCCAAATCCCACAATGCTTCCTTTCTGTTTCCTCCAAATGAAACTTTTCCACCATTTACTTGAATAAGCTTTATGAAGCAATTTGAGTCTCCCGTCATGTGTCTTGAACATCCGCTGTCAAGATACCACTTTACCTTCTTTTTGAGAGACCCGCATTCAAAAGAGAGTCTCAAGCTTTTTTTGGTACCCAAATTTTCTTGGGTCCTTTGGCATTAGTAGAATAAGCATTATTAGGCCATATTTTCTTAATGCTTCCAAACCATAGGACACTATTTTTCAAAGTGATCCCGATTACACTTTGAACACCTTAGAGCATTTTGACCTACAGATTTTACAAAAACTTTCTTGAAATGATTTTTATAAGCCTCTCTCAACGGTCTTTTCTTAATTCTTTCTTTTACTTTCGGAAAATCAATCAAGGGGATTATTTCGCTGTCATACCTAGACCAGACTTATTGAAGTAAGGTCTTTGAACCGAAAGAACTTTTTCAAGTTTTTCAGACCCTATTGAGAATTTCTTTGAAATATTTGATAAATCAGTTTTTAAGAGAGCATTTTCTTTCGAAAGATTATCTTCATTTTCTTTAAGAGTAGAAACATTTAAGTCTAAACTTTTCACTCTTTCTTCTAAAATGTTTTCCTTTTGTTTTAGAGCTGAGTTTTCCTTTTTAAGTTCGGAAATTTTTTTGAGAGAAGTCTTAAGACTAAAACACAGTTCATCAATGTATTTAGAGACTTTGACAGGGATTTTAAAATCACTTATCTCAAATTCACCATCTGAGTCTAATCCAGAGTCTGAGTCTGATTGTGCCATTAGACATAGGTTGGCATATTCCTCATCACTTTCTTCACACTCTGTATCGCTCCAGGTTTCATCTTTGAGAGCTTTTCGAGACTTTTCAGCTTTTCCTCTCTTCTTCTTCAGAAGATGACAGTTGGGTCTGATGTGTCCCTTTTTCTTACATTCGAAGTAGACTACATCTTTGTTTGGTTCCTCATTATCAACAAACTTTGTTTGCTATTTCTGAAAACTTTGTTTCTTTGAGTTGAACATTCTTCCTTTTCTATTCAGCTTTCGAATCTTCTTATCATAAGAGCAAGCTCCTCATCGTCAGATCTTCTTCAGAATCTGTATCATCATAATCATCATTAGATTTTAATGCAATGGATTTGTTACCTCTTGGATCTTCGTCTTCATTAATTCGTTCCACTTCGTAAGACTGAAGAGTTCCAATCAGCTCATCGACAGATAGTGGCATAATTCTTTGCGTCTCTCTTATTGAGGTCTTTATATGATTCCAATCCTTGGAGAGTCCACGCAGTAGCTTGTTCACCTTCATGAGATCAGAAATTTTTTGTCCTTGATTCTCAAGACCATTGACAATATCGTAAAACGGCTAAACATGTCGCTTATAGATTCTCCCGGTTTCATTTTGAAGGCTTCATATTGACCAAGGAGAATGTTAATTCTGGTCTCCTTCACTCTGTCTGTCCCTTCATAAGTGATATGTAATCTATCCCAGACTTCTTTTGATGTAACACAAGAAGATATTCTGTTATATTCAGTTGGTGACAAAGCACAATATAAAGAGTAAATTGCTTTTGCATCGAGTGCTTGTCTCTTGTTTATCTCTTCTTGAGACATTCCGCTGGTCTCAACAGTTTCTTTCCCTCTTTCGATACATCGATGCAACAAAGAGGAGTGATTCCTCTTTCCACAACGTCCCATTCAGAAGATCATTTGACCGTAGGAAAGCTTTCATCTTGTTCTTCCAGATGTTGTAATCCTTTCCATCAAAGTAGGGTGGTCTGGTATTGCTTTGCCCTTCCACCAGCCCTGGTGCTAGCATACTAGCCATGAATATTTTACTCTGAAGTAAAACACTTCAAATAAAGTAAGAACACAGGCTCTGATACCAATTGATGTTGCTAGTACGAGTACCTAGAGGGGGTGAATAGGTATATAAAAGATTTTTCTTGATGATTGCACAATACTTAGACAGTTAAAGGATTTGCAACAATTAATAATCAATCGTAAGACTGAGTAAAGGAAAGAGAGAATTGAACATGCGATTTATAGTGGTTCGGCTTGATTCAAGCCTACGTCCACTCTTCTCGCGACCGAGCCTATTGGCTGGATTCCACTATGAACAAAGAGATGTTACGGTGTTGATCTTCCTTGATTTCTAGGTGTAGATGATCTACCACACTCGCTCAAGGTAACAAGTATAAACACTCTCGTGTATACAATTTCGCTCAAACTGTATTGACTAATAATCAAGGTTCTTCAGACTCTGGAATTTCTCTATCGATCATGTCATTAAAAACAACTAGAACATCTTCCTTTTATACTCCTTTATGCCATCATAGCCGTTGGCACTTACCAAAGGAATTCCTCCAATCTACCCATTGGACGGAATCAATCAAGAATATCATTCGAGCTATTTAAGGAACCTGACAATAGCCCATCAATCATGTTCACTCATACAATCAGGATCTTGGTTTCCAAGAATAGAACATTCCAAGAATATTTCGTCGACCATCGGATCTTCAATCGATCTAGATACGAATAAAATAATCCGTTATTTTTATCCAATCAAGGGATCTACTCCAGAGGATAGGATCGAATCATCAACCATATACTTCGGCTATGGATTTCCTTCGTCACTGGATTAGAAAGACGTCGGTGAGAATAGTCTTGAGTCTTGAGTCTTGAGTCTTGAGTCACGGTGATCATAAAGTCTTTAGACTTTAAACCGTCGGTTTGCAAATATCCGAGACTAGATTGATAGAAACGTTTTGTCAGCTTCAAAATATTCTGGAAAGATTTCTCCAACACCCTTGTCGGCCACCTCGCCAGTGGCCGCGAGCTGTGTGACATCTTGATTTTCAAGTCTAATTTCGATGAAATGAAATGGGTTTTTCCTCGACGCACTTATGGCCTTATTCTTTGAGAGGGCCTCTCATGAGATAACCAATCTATCGGGTGAAGGCGTTAAGGGATTTTAACGCAATAGACTTGAGAATTTGACTAGGAATCGACTGTTCAACTATGCTAATCAACAAGGGTCATTACGGCACGATCAAAATCGATCAAAAACTGGAGATAGGTCAATTCGATAGAGGTGTGTGATTAAGTGGGGTGATTCCACCTAATTGCAAAATTCTCGTCGAACGGCACTAAACCAATTTTTCTGTCTTTTCTGTACCTTGTGTTTGTATTTGAAATATCGAAATTTTCACGACAACCAAAATTCGCCAATGTGTCAAAGATGCACTTTGTGGCTTGAAAATAATCAACCACAAGTCAAATGTACTAAAAACTCCGAAAGCTACCTTGTAAATTAGGACGCACTAAAATCGCGCGATTGAAATTAACCGTGAATTTAAACCAGATTTCAGAAATTGAAAGTTTTGTCATGTCACAAATCATTTTCGAAACGTCAACTCATCCTCAGAAGATTTTTCTGTAAACTGAGATTTTCGGCGAATTTTCAAAATAATAGTATTTTGGACTGGGAACTTCGTAGACTCGCTTTTGATTGCAATTTTGGGATACAAGATGGTTCATTGGACAAGGAAAAATGTGGATTTAAGTGTGAACAAATTTGATAAATTATGGGCTTCAATTGGGATTGACTGGATAAGAAATTAAATGAGATTGAAGGGGAATTGAATAGATTGGAGGCCAAATTGTACAAGTTCGTAGGCCATGGTGGGGTGTAACATTTGGGACACTGTTAGGGAAATCCCTTATAATGTTTTGAAGATGACAAAATAAATCAAAATCTACTAACATGTTTAATGGTTAAGTAATAGACCATGCAGATAATAGAACATGTAAAGAATACTGTCAAAGTCTGAAGACGGCCAGAAGACTGAACGTAACATATGTCCAAAGTATATTCTGAAGATTTACAGACTTTTTTGTCAAAATCTGAAGACTGCTAGACTTTAGTGTCAAAGTCTGTTCTACATCAGAAGTCTGCTCACTTTGACAAATTCCAGACTAAACGTGAATGATGAACCAGAAGACAGACTCTATGCTGAAGTTGAACTAGGTACAGATCTTAAAGTTAAATCTGTTCAGAAGCAGATATGTTCAGACCCAGATTGTAAAGTCTACAGACTCAGATTGTAAAGTCTATTGCTCTTAGACTTTACATCCAGATTCGACAGAACATAACTCAAGCCTAATCATATAATGGCTAGTGATCTGGTTTGGATTCCACATCAATATTGATTTGATTAATTCAATCTAATTGATTGACGATTGGATCTTGAAGACAAGAACTTTCTATACGAAGAAGCTTTACTTATGGAAACCAAGATTCCGTTTGTATAGGCGATTAGAATCAATTTGGGATCTACATTTGTCACTCAACGGCTACCAAATCTTCTAGATACAGAGCTGTCCAATGGGTATATTGGAAGACGATTCTTCGGGATACTGTCCAACGGGTAGTTTGGAAGTGGAGGAGTATTTAAGGAGATCATGGACCGATGAACAAGTAAGAGATAGAGCGTAGAATTTATAATTCTAAAGTCTGAGTAATCTTTGTTCATACACTTGTCTTTGGAGAGCTTAAACGTTTGTGATCGTGAGAGAAATACCAAAAGAGTGACTTAGTGAGATAGTGTGATCTACTACTAAGTGTTTGCACTCAAAGTTGTAATCTCTTGTTGATTGCATAGTGGAATCTAGCCAAGAAGGCTATTAGCGTGGGAGAGTGGACGTAGGCTTGGATTAAGCCAAACCACTATAAATCTTGTGTTCTTATTCTCTTCCTTAACTCCTTTATTTTACTCGAAGTTTATTTATTCTGCATATATTTGTCAAGGTTTATTTTATACACCTATTCACCCCCCTTTAGGTGTTCATACTAGCACTCTCAATTGGTATTAGAGCCAAGTGCTCGAGTTATAAAAGTATTTTTACTTTTGAGCTAAAGATCTTTTATGGCTAGTATGTTGGCACCAGGACTTATGGAAGGGCAAAGCAATGAAATCTATGCTTGATGGCACATTCAGAATCTGAGTCTGATTCAGACACAGACTCGAAATCAAAGTCTGATTCAGACACAGACTCAGAATCAAAGTCTGATTTAGACACAGACTCAGAATCAAAGTCTGACTCGGACACAAACTCAGAATCTGATGAGGAAATCGAGGAAATAAAGGAAAATAAGAAGTTGGTAAGGAATGTTTTTGGGCACATAATTCTCATTATGCTTGAAATTCGATATATCCTTGGTTGATTGAGATTTTATAATGATCATATTTTGCTTTATGGAAGAAAGAATCGTATGATTTGTTTTTGTGATTTGTGAGTTGAGATTTGATTTAGTACATGTGATTATTTGAGATAATTCAGATTATTTTGTCTAATTTTATACTTCAGATTTAATCATATTTTGCAAAGTAAAAATCTGTTTTACGTGATGATGCAAGATATTCTTAGATATTCAAAGATTTTATTCTCTCTGTTTTTATCGTACTATGACTAAGTGAGAATTTATTTTTCAAAATATCATTGTGCATAATATTCTTTCTTTGAATACTTTGTTACGATGAATTAAGAAAGAATATTTGATTATGGAGATTTTCTATTTTACTCTAACATCAAGGAATGATCCAAATTGATGGATACCAAAAAGGAAATGAGTTGATTGTAGGAAATTCTATAAGGGAAGAACGATCGTGAATCTACGCAAATTTTGGTACAATCTGAAAAATATCTCTTGCGACAATTGGTACTGATTTTTTTAATCAATGGTATATTTGAAACATATACCTGGGTAAGAGAATTTTTTTTATCATCCCGCCTTACAAATTTCTACGTGCATTTATCATGATTTTGGATGATTGTTTATTATATTGCGAATATATTTTGTCATAAATATAAGGTATTGCAATTTTGGCATGTGACAGAAATATCTATTTTCCTTTTGCAAAATTAATATATGAAATTTATGCTCAGGGAAATCTCTTTGATCTTGAAAGATATTACTGCATATTCATATTCTTAGAAGATATATTATATCTAGCAAGTTTGATTCGCAAATCAAAGGAAGATATTACGTGACATTTTTTGCAAAGATTATTATCTATACAAGAAGTTGCAGCTGACAAAAGAATCTTCCGTATGAATTTTGGAAAGCTTGATCTGAAAATTATGAAAAGTTTATACTATTTTCTGGAGGTTCAAAGATTCCATTTCTTATGCAAAATTTTTGCAAATTGTTGAGGAAATCCCTTATGCATTGAACAAAAGGTTGAGTGGTTCTGAATTTTAATTTTACATATGCTACTCAATTTATCTATTTGAAGAAAATGGTATTATATATCACGTGGATATTATTACAGCTTATTTGTGGAAAAAGTTTGTTAAGTTGATGCAGGTTGAATTCGAGAAAAGCTTAATTGAAGAAAATAAATTTTTGCCTCAAATTTCAAAATGCAAATGATCGTTGCAGATGTTGTTGCTATAAAGGAAATACCGAAAAAATTCTGTTCAACAAGCAACAATTGTTTCTATTGCAAATATTGTTATGATCACAGGCGGAGAAATCAAATCCAAAAGAAAATGAAAAGAATTGTGATCATCTCAAAAAGGCAACAAATTGAGGGGAAGCTTTGATCAATTTTGGAAAAAAAATTTTGAATTAATCGTGATCTTATTATGGATGGAATGAAAGGTAAATGTGTCAGAATTTGTTCAAAAAAATCCGGTTAGTGTATCTTTTATTTTTGTCATTAACAAATCTCTTACTCGATATTATCATTTTATTATGACAAAAAGGGTATGTGAATTTCATGATGCATTTGTGATTTTTATTGGATATTTGCTAATATATATGATCGAAGTGAGCTATATTGCATATCCTTAATATTCGACTTGCTTTATAAAAGCTGATTTTTGGAAATTGTGATTCATGCGAGATATTTGTTATAATTCTCTACGTGATGCTTTTTTCATTATTATCGTTTTTTGATTATGACAAAAAGGGGGAGAAGATATGAATATGCATATGTGTTGATTGGTTGATATTATTTATTGCATAATATTAAGTTGCGATTATTTTTCTATATATTATTATGCTCAATCTATTTGTTATCTTCTGATATCCTTTGATTTAAATTAATATCTTTAAAAGTATGTTTACAAATCTGCATATTCAGAGATTGTTTTGTCATCATCAAAAAGGGGGAGATTGTTAGGAAAATCCCTTATGATGTTTTGAAGATGACAAAATAAATCAAAGGCTACTAACATGTTTAATGGTTAAGTAATAGACCATGCAGATAATATAACATGTAAAGGATACTGTCAAAGTCTGAAGACGGCTAGAAGACTGAACGTAACATATGTCCAAAGTATATTCTGAAAATTTGCAGACTTCTGTGTTAAAGTCTGAAGACTGCTAGACTTTAGTGTCAAAATCTGTTCTACATCAGAAGTCTGCTCACTCTGACAAATTCCAGACTGAACGTGAATGATGAACCGAAAAGACTCTATCTTGAAGCTGAACTGGGTACAGATCTTAAAGTTAAATCTGTTCAGAAGCAGATATGTTCAGACCCAGATTGTAAAGTCTACAGACTTAAATTGTAAAGTCTATTGCTCTTAGACTTTACATCCAGATTTGACAGAACATAACTCAAGCCCAATCATATAACGGCTAGTGATCTGGTTTGGATTCCACATCAATATTGATTTGATTGATTCAATCTAATTGATTGACGATTGGATCTTGAAGACAAGAACTTTCTATACGAAGAAGCTTTACTTATGGAAACCAAGATTCCGTTTGTATGGGCGATCAGAATCAATTTGGGATTCTACCTTTGTCACTCAACGGCTACCAAATCTTCTATAAACAGAGCTGTCCAATGAGTATATGGGAAGACGATTCTTTGGGATACTGTCCAACGGGTAGTTTGGAAGTAGAGGAGTATTTAAGAAGATCATGGACCGATGAGCAAGTAAGAGATAGAGCATAGACTTTATAATTCTAAAGTCTGAGCGATCTTTGTTCATACACTTGTCTTTGGAGAGCTTAAACATTTGTGATCATGAGAGAAATACCAAAATAGTGACTTAGTGAGATAGTGTGATATACTACTATGTGTTTGCACTCAAAGTTGTAATCTCTTATTGATTGCATAGTGGAATCCAGCCAAGAAGACCGTTAGCGTGGGAGAGTAGACGTAGGCCTGGATTAAGCCGAACCACTATAAATCTTGTGTTCTTATTCTCTTCCTTAACTCCTTTATTTTACTCGAAATTTATTTTATTCCGCATATATTTGCCAATGTTTATTTTATACACCTATTCACCCCCTCTAGATGTTCATACTAGCACTCTCAGACACATGGGAAGCTTCTTGAGGAAGTTTTGAGAGAGGAAAATGGCTGAGGATAAGGCTGAAGGTGGTGGGGGCAACACTCGAGTGAGACCTTAGTGAGAGCATTGAAGGCTCTTGTTCCCTCAAGCTTCAGCAAACCACTTCTTCCTCTTCCTCCCTCCTTTCTCCATTGCTATGGAGTCTTGTAAGCTTGAGAAAACCATAGGAGAGAAGCCAGCAACCGTCGAAGCAAGTCGCAAGCCCACTGGACCTCTTTTTCCCCATGTTTTCTCCTTCTGCCGGTTTTTGCTCCAATTGACATTTTTTCCAAAGATCTGAGTTAAAAGTGGTTTTCCCATGCGAATTAGCCTTCGTGCCATCCACCGTTGTTTTCAGCACATCCAAACCATTCAGAGAAGCCCAACCTCGTGCCGAATGGAGTCGCCGACCGGCCTGTATGCCAGCTAGAAGAAACTGGTCGCCGGCCCATCAGTCTGCTTGGCAGCTTGCATGGTTTCGCCTGTTTCGCCCGTTTCAGCCATTTTTCTTCCATTTCAACCCAGCCTCCACCCATACCAACCACTAGCAGGTCCCCCTCAACCTCTAGGTCCCGCCTGTTAGCCAACCCCTCGTCGGAGCTCGGCGAATCTGTTTCACTCCTTTTCCTCCTTTGCTATTCGGTTTCTTGGAGTTGCAAAGGGAGTCCGACCTTGTGGCTATTGTTTCAACCTTGGGACCACCTTGGATCTTCGTGGTTGAAGTCTCGGTGCGTAGCCTCCATTGTTGCCGCCGCGTGCGTGTCTCCGGCCCACTTAATGGGTGAGTTTAGCTCATAATCCTTTGATTAGTGCCTAAACTTGCTTAGAGTTGGTTTAATTAGTATTAATTCTAGTTTAGGAGATTTAATTAAGTTGTATTAGCCCTAAGATATGTGGTTAGATGGATGGATTAGATTATATTAGTTTAGCTTAATCTCACTTTATTTGCTGAATTGTGGCTTATGTGCTTAATTGAGCTTGGTTAACCTTAATGGATTAATTGTTTACTTTAATCAATGTTTTTAATGATTTTTGGATTTAATTTATTAGTTATTAAATTCTGGAATTTATTCTTCATGACACTGTTCACGGGCACTGTTCACCCGAGAACAAAAGGTTGTCTAAATTCATGTATGTTAATCCTATGAAGTGAATGAATGTATAAATACATGAGCATCTACATCAATTGAGTGAATTTCACAGAAAAAGGGAAATAAGCTTTGTCCAAGGGACACCAAAATGAACCGCCTTTAGGGGAAAATGATTTGAAATTGTTTTTGCAAGCATTGTGCATTGGTTAAATGCTCATAGATAAGAAGAGAGTCTTAGTAGTGAGCTTGCGTGATCAAAAGTTGAACCATCACCCAACGGGAGTTTTGGGACAATACCCGACGAAAGTTGGAAGCCGATCGCAATAGACTCTGGACCGATGTCCCTTTTTGGGAAATCGTCTGAACGGGAGTTCTGGATGTAGCCGTGTCCGACAGGGTGGGACGAAACCTGATTTTCATTGGTAGCGCGGTGGGAATCGAATGATCGCTAACTAGAAAGTTAGCCATGGCCGAGAGGTCACAAATTAATTGGATTGTCAACTAGCAGTTGATTATGGCCAATGGGTCGTAAGAACTAGAGCACATGTGAGGGTTGAGATGGTTGGGCCTTATTATGGGGTAAAATTGTGTGGCACGGTATGGGACGTATCATAACGATTTTATCTTATAATCGGGACCCGTGTGATCGATTGATGCATTATAGGTGATGCACTAATGTGCAAGAGTGTATGAGAATCATGGTATCATTGGTTTTGACTATGCATGAGTTGAGCACATTGTTTATGACACGCACACATGAATCAATAACGTGCATGGTGTGGCAATGGCCAGGTGAGATCGCGTGTGATGCGACTCGTATATGATTGATGAATTGCATCATCTAGTGGCCATGTGCATTGCATGTATTGTGCTGAGATTTAACGTGCAAAGTATGGCATACCAGGTAAGGTTGCTTGCAAATCGATTTGTTGGTTGTTAGTCTTGGCTTATCGATGGGGTGGTTCGAAAAGATACCCGAGTTGAGTTAGTGTCCTAATAGAGGCCTTAGGGGAGGACTCACTGAGATTTTAATCTCATTGGTTATTATATAAACATTTTCAGATCCCTAGTGTGAAGAACTATGAGTTTGAAGCGAAAGGGTTAAGAGCATAGGTGGCTCAAGTAGTTCTTTTTGGAGATAAATCTCCTACACATAGGCCTTAACGTTGGCCTCTCGTGTATAAACTAGTTTGTTTATGAAAAGTGTTTTGGTGAAAATGGTTCTATTCCATATTTGTGTTGTCTGGGGATTTTATTATACGCTTCCGCATGTACAATTAAAAGAAAGGGTCGGCAATGAGTCCTAGGACGTCGCAAATTTTATTGACCACTGAGGAATGTGCACGCACTCAAGGTTCAGGACGTGACAAGGTAGACGACAAGGCTCGCCCTTGCCGAATCGCAACCTAGGTGGCATCGGCAAGGGTAAGGCTTATTGGCCAATGCGAGAACACCCTCTAGGCCATTGGCGAGGTCGACCTCAATGATCATCACCTCTAGTCGATCGCTAAGGTCCGGCGATCGGACCGGAGGAAGGAGAAGGAGAAGGAAAAATAATAATAATAATAATAATAATAATAATAATAATAATAATAATAATAATAATAATAATAATTTTAAATAATAATAATAATAATAATAATAATAATAATAATAATAATAATAATAATAATAATAATAATAAATATTATTAAAAGTTATCTATGTCAACGCTGATCAAGTCACATCAACCGGTCGGCGTCCAGTCAGTAAAATCTAGCCTAAATTTGCTAAAAATGACTAAATTTGCACAAAGTATAAAAGTTTATGACTAAATTGACACGAAAAAAAGGTTTATGACTTTTTTAACACTTTTCCCTACTATTTTACATCAAATTCGGTGGTGATAATATCAAGTATGCAAATTAAGATAGGTACAAAATAATGATCGAGTGAGAATCAATAGAAATTCAAGCAATGGACCAACTTGGATAAGCAACTAGTCATAGGGAAAATTGTCCAATAAGTTTTAAATTTATTGTACTTTTATCAATTCAATCATAAATCTTTAATTTCGCTAATTAAGTCATAAACCATTTCAAGTATTGTCAATTTAGTCAATCCGATCAATTTTAGTCAGAAATTGCTATATGAATGCTAGACATCCCACATGGCACAATCAACACTAATGTGGGTAATTTGCAATAGTATTTTAATATTTCTTAGAAATTATATTTTTTTCCTTTTCTTCTCTTTCCCTTATTTACTTTCTTTCTTATTGCTTAGAAGTTCATTTGGGGGAAATAATTTATTTAGGATTGCATTTTCCGGAGGATATTTTTTCTGGTCTTTGTATAGCATGCTATATTTGGAATTTGCTGCATATTTATATTTCCTTCGATACACTAGTCTATTTTAAATTTTTATGGAAGGTGCCCTGTCCTTGAGGATTAAAACAGATCGAATACAATTAGGAAATAAAAATCACCACGGATAGTTTTCTCTCTAAGGATAGTTTTCTTCCAAAAAAGAAAAAGTACCAATATTGGCTTCCGGAGGGTCATGAGAACAATGCATTTCTTCATTTTGCTTCTCCTATCTATTTATGCGCTACAAGTTCAACTATCAACACAGAACTCAGAAACAAAAGGTACTGTTTCTTCTTCAAATTCGAGATGGAAGATCAGAAATGCAAATTGTCTCCGACCACCTTGATAGTTTTAATTCTCGGTATCATTTACATTCTAAGCATTTCCCCAGCTAATGCTGCCATGGCAGTAGCTGATACAAGGAGCTCATCAACTTACATTATCCAAGTACGAAAGCCGACGGACAAACATTTCGCTAACGTAGAGGATCTCGATTCTTTGTATCGGTCCTTTTTACCCACCACAGCAGCCAGCTCTAACCAAGAGCAAAGAATGGTTCACTCGTACCAGCATGTGCTATCCGGGTTCGCAGCCAAATTGACCGCCGAGGAAGCTAAAGCCGTGCAGGAGAAGGACGGTGTTTTGCAGGTACATCCGGAGGAGGTGCTTTCTCTACACACAACTCACACCCCCGACTTCCTGGGATTGCACCAAGGAGTCGGGCTCTGGAAGGACTCGAACTTTGGTAAGGGCGTGATCATCGGACTACTGGACTCAGGGGTTTTCCCGGACCACCCTTCCTTCAACGACGAGGGGGTGCCTCCACCCCCAGCCAAATGGAAGGGGAGGTGTGACTTCAACGGCACGTCCTGCAACAACAAGCTCATCGGTGCGAGGTCTTTCCTCAACCCGAACAACGCCACGCAGGCCGTTCCACCATATGATGATACTGGGCATGGCACGCACACTTCCAGCACAGCTGCCGGTGCTTTTGTGAGGGATGCCAGCGCGCTCGGTAATGCAAAAGGCACGGCCGTAGGCATGGCGCCTCTTGCACATTTGGCAATGTACAAGGTTTGCGAAAATAACGGTTGCCCTGCAAGCAGTATATTGGCTGGGTTCGACGCCGCCATCGAGGACGGTGTCGATGTGCTTTCCGTCTCTTTAGGAGGAAAAATCCACCGCTCTTTCAGGACTGGATTGCGATTGGGGCACTTGCCGCCACCCAAAAGGGCATCCTCGTCAGCTGCTCTGGGGGGAATACGGGGCCAAAGCACAGGACATTGTCAAACGAGGCTCCATGGATTCTCACTGTGGGTGCAAGCAGCATCGACCGTAGCATAAAGGCCACAGCACGGCTGGGGAGCGGGCTAGAGTTCGATGGGGAGACCTTGTACCAACCGCACGACTTCCATCCGACGCAACTTCCCCTAATTTATCCGGAAATATTCGATGGCAGAGACATCCAGGACTGCCATTTCGGATCACTGGCTCGCCTCTCGGTTCGAGGGAAAGTGATTTTGTGCGACATAAAATGGATCGATCCAGTCGGAGCAGGTCAAGAGGTCAAGGATAATGGTGGTGCGGCCATGATCCTCGTCAACGGTCCCGCTGACGGATACACCACCATTTCTGATGCGCACGTCCTACCCGCCATCGCATTGAATTATGCCGCGGGGAGAGAGATCAAGCGATACCTTAACACAACGCCAGCACCAACGGCCACGGTCCTATTCAAAGGTACGCACATCATCGGGAGATCGCCCGCCCCGGCTGTAGCATCATTCTCTTCCCGCGGCCCCAACCGCCTAAGCCCAGGCATCCTCAAACCGGACATCATCGGCCCGGGCTTGAACATTCTCGCCGGTTGGCCATACCCTTTAGACAATTCTACGGACATGAAGCACGCATTCAACGTGATCTCCGGGACCTCCATGGCCTGCCCCCACATCAGTGGTGTGGCGGCACTGCTCAAGAGCGCGCACCCCGATTGGTCACCAGTGGCCATCAAGTCCGCCATCATGACCACCGCCGCCACCTCCAACATGGAGGGCCGACCCATCGTGGACGAGACACTCAATCCAGCGGACATTTTCGCCACCGGCGGAGGACACATCAACCCATCAAAGGCCGTCGACCCGGGTCTCGTTTACGACGATGGACTGCAAGATTACATCCCTTACCTCTGTGGGCTCATCTCCAACGAGTCCCAAATCGAGGTTATAGTTAAAAAAAAAGTCAACTGCTCGAGCGTAGGGAGCATACCTGATTACCAGCTCAACTATCCATCGATCACCGTAAGCTTCCACAAGCCTTCGGTGACGAACGTGAGTGTGACAAGGACGGTGAAAAACGTCGGACCCCCAAAGTCGCGTTACCAGTCAGTCGTCGACCCGATCAAGGGTCCGGTCTCAATTGGCGTGTACCCGCGTGAACTCGTGTTCACAGAGGCGAACCAGACAGCGAGTTACCGGGTTGACTTTACGAGGGAAGTTGACTCGAAAGCGCCGTCGCCGTATGCTCAGGGGCAATCACGTGGGTCTCTGCTCGGCATTCGGTTCGAACCCCTGTCGCTGTTGTGTTTGAGTGATCGCAGGGAGAGTCTCTGGTTTTTGTGGTTCAAAAAATGAAGTCGACAAAGATGGTAATTATTTCGACTTTTCTCCCTATGTTTGCGTCTTGAATAATCTACAGGGCAATGACCCATTTCAAACTTGAATTTGCCGTTGAGAACTTTGTCACCGTTTAACTCTTATTAAAATTTTGATCCGTGATTTAAGGAAAATCGACACAAATGATTGCTAAACTTACGTCCAATGTGCAATGTGGTTTCTGAACTTTTAATTTGTTTAACATAATCTCTAAACTTTAGCCCAATGTTCGACATGATCTCTCAACTTTTGGTACATGTTCAATTTAGTTATTAAATTATGTAAAAATATTCAATGTCATCCTCAATTTGAATTAACAAAAAGACTACATTGAATATTTTGATATAATTCGAGAATTACATTAAACATGTATCAAAAGTCTAGGATCATATTGAATAAATTAGAAGTTAAGGGACCATATTGAACGGTAGGCTAAATTTCAAAGACCACATTGAAAAAACTAAAAATTCAGGGACTACATTACACATTTGACAAGTGTTTAGAGACTATGTGTCATTATTCCACGGTTTAACTATTTCTTTGCGAGCCTAGTTTTTCTCTCCATTAGGGGAAATTGGATCAAACTTTAATTTTTGGACATTGTTGCGGAGGACTACAAAACTTTGGATGGTTATCCTCGTCATATGAAAAATTTAGCACGACTCTTCCAATGTAGATTTGATAAATTTCAATACAACCACCTTCATAAAAGCGTTCATTATAATATCTAATATGTTTGTATCATAAGCGGATCAACTCGTCTCCACATGAATAATAAATGTGTCATGTACACTTTATTTTTTAAATCCATTTATGACAATTTTAGACATATTTAAGTAAACAAATTGACTCGATACAATTTGATAAATTTAGAGGTGATTTTACGTTATCCGCGGTTCAAATGTAATGGTCTTGTGTTGCAGCTGCACTGAAAAGAGAGGTAACTGGTACCTTTGGTAATCGGTAAATTTTAATGTTGGGTATGGGTGAGGCAACTTCTTAGCTACAACTTGGGAGGTATTTGACAAGAAGTAATAGACACCGCAGCACCCATTTTCACAATAAAATTTATTATGTAAAGTTTTATCGAATATATTCTAAATATTTATAAATGAGAACTCTTTTTGTAAAATGTCTTCTCGTATGAGAAGCAGTTCATGTTTG
Source organism: Eucalyptus cladocalyx (assembly GCA_017140615.1). Lineage (NCBI taxonomy): Eukaryota > Viridiplantae > Streptophyta > Magnoliopsida > Myrtales > Myrtaceae > Eucalyptus > Eucalyptus cladocalyx. Next base: position 15,572,216 of record CM029525.1, read on the forward strand.
AGCTCCAATGTTATGATAATTTAAGAATGTGTCAAGTTCGATTAACCAGAGGAAATGGACAAGAGCGTAAGGTTTTATAAATAAGAACTCTTTCACATATATTAGTACTAAGCTCATGCTACATACGAAGTCATTTGCCTTAATCTGGCTTCTACAGTAATCTTAAATCGCGTTAACCAACGACCAACTCCTTGGACAAATTGTAAAACAATTGGGGTGTACGTTAAGAAGCGTGAAGTTTCAAATGCGAGCCCTCGGAACTAGGCGATAAAAAGAAAAAGTAATTTTTTTATGAATCTTTGTTCTCACAGGAGGTTCTGTACCTTTCTTCAATTTGGGAAGGTGGATTTAGTCTTCCCTATGACGGCTGGATAAAGGAAAGCTTAGGCTCGAACTTAACAAGTCGTGCAAGAGTCTTCATATGATTATGTAAGCAACAATTTTGATCTTCTGTGAAAATATTCACCTCTTGGGTAGAAAGGTGCATGCGGTCAATATCATAATCATCCAATCGACCAAGCTCAAAGAATGTAAAAGAACAAGATAGAGAAATTTAAGAATGCATCGCTCCTTTCTATCTGCTATGAAGTTGAAGCAAAGTGATCTATACCTGTCCATCTTAATCAGTAATCGATCGAGATTAGATAACCGATGTCAAGGAAAAATTTCAATAATATTCTCTCATATGTTAACAATAAAACACTAATAACCAAATACTAGAAGACATTCCCGAAGTAATTAAAAAAAAAGAAAACTCTTTCTCTCTCTCAATGAAGTTCAAGTAAAGTGATCTATACCGGTCCCTCTTAATTTGTAATTGATAAAAATTTCAATAATATTCTCTCATACGTTAACAATAAAATATTAAGTACCAAATATTAGAAGACATTCCCGAAGTAATTTAAAAATCCCTCTCTCCATAAAGACACATTGAACTCTCCCCTCCCTCCCTCCCTCCCTCCTTGAACTTCTCTCTCTCTCTCTCTCTCTCTCTCTCTCTCTCTCCAGAAAGACACATCGAACTTTTGACGCATTATATACACTATCCGCATAATAGGTCTTTGCACTGATTGATTCATTATTCCTCATTAGTCTCTCTTTATCCGAGTGCAAACACATGATGAAAGAATTAATTTATTTTTATTTTTTATGCTTAACGTGATTGTGAATGTAAACTCTATCATTTTGACTTAATAACTCCGATGGGTGGCATCCATTAGATATATCCTCTAGGACCGTAGCAATTGTCCAATATACAAAATAAGCCTATAGTTAATTTCACTCCCAAAAGCATAGACTGTTTTTAGGAGAAGCAGAGTAGGAAGCCGCTGTTCGGACTTAAGAATAATACCAAGTCAAGCTGCTGCAGCGTCGAGCAAGCTGAACCCTGCTGACAGATTAACGTACAGTGGCCATTCGTTTCAAGCCAACTCAGCAACAACCATTCGTTTGTCTAAATACATTTGGGCCGTGTAATCCTCCGCACTATGTAAGAAGAGTCATTGAATCATGCATGTCATATGTAGTTTTTCTATTGAAAACTGACACTGTCTAAATGAAGGTCTCGCTACTTCTGGCATCGGTGAAATCGAGCACTTCGAGTTCCTCTGCTAAGGTCTATGGGGATACGAACAGGGTGGTTCCCGTGAGCTTTGGAAGCCTGAGAACCTACTTAACAATTCTTAAGATGCAAAACTTCTCCTTTATTTTCTTTTTTGACCATTCAACAAGCAGAATAAACCCTGTCAATCGCGTCAAGTCACGATGGTATCAGTCAGGACACGCCCTCGAATGGTGCATGCCTTGAGCTTAAGTCAAATCACGAGGGCACATGAGCATGTCACTAAACTTTACTGGCAGGCAGATCTATCGATACCAAAAACCAATTTGCATAGTGCCGTGCCAGCAAGCTGCCGTGGCCAAAGATCATTCTCTCGGTGAATGAAGTCAAAATACAGAGACCAAAGGGAAACATGTACGTGAACATAGAAATACCTAATAAATCTGCCTTGGATGCCAATTTCAACAGAAAGATATTTTTTTTTCATTGACCTCATAATTTGCGAAGAAACGGAAAGAGAGGTCCCGACTATTGAGGGCTTCGTCCGATCTAGCTCGATATGGACAGTGATTGAAAAACTAGCCCATAGTAACTCAATGAAGTCTTCTCGCAGGTCAAGGGGTGCACATAACACCCATGTAAATTATAACACCCATGAAAAAACTAGTAATCTAGTTAGTGCATGTAAGTCAATTCCTGTCGCATAAAATTTTAGGATGCACTTGTAGGTTCTCTAAGTCCTACATGTTAATTAAGTTATAAAATATACAAAAAAATTAGTGTATGTTGCATATTAGTAAGCCGTTTATTATAACATTCGTGCATTCTATTTACATATATATATACACAGTAATAGTTTGCGGAATCTTTGGTGACGAAAAGGGATACGCTTTGCTTTCTTAGCGCATCTAGTTTTTTTAAATTTTCTGCAATCTATTTACTGTTTTGATTATTAGGTATTACTTTATTGATTACGCACCCGCATGATCATCCTCCATATGTTAATGGCATAAGCTAAAGTTAATTGAGATTGCCCACAAAAACATTTTCAAAATAAAAAGAAAATGTATCAAAAAAATGTTAAATTAATCTAACGTAATCAAATCCACAAATCTATTTAATCTGGTTCATAAAAAAATAAAATGCATTCCCACATTTTATTTGGGTGTCCAATCAACTAATAACCGATTAGTAGCAAATCTAAGAAATAAGTTTAAATGCATGTTGAATTGGGTTCAAGTGATTGGTAAAGTTTGGAACAATCTGTGCTAAATAGGAGTGATTGTCTCGTGAGAACAACCTTCGTTTCTATTTAGTAGTTCATTAGCTTTCCTAGCTCAACTCTGGGAAAGTCACAATGGGGATAAGAGAATAATGGAAAAAGATATCTTCTCTTGAGACCACAACTTCAATTGATTGCTTGTTGTATATTCTTCATCCCTGTGAAGAGGATAGTTACTTGTGTCGTCAATAAAAGTCCTCAATGCCCTGTCCCCTCTGCAGAGAGCTTCGAGCTTCTTACCTCCATTATCTCCATGGCCTATAGAGTAGTGGCGTCACAACCATCATTTTAGATGCTCTTCAGCCAGAAATGGCCTGCAAATTTACTATGACGTACTTCCACCTTCTTTGACATCCCACTCACAATTACCTGGAAGCTGTACATGAATTGCATAGCTCTCTCGCTGACTTTAGTATCTGGATGAGCTTGAAGCTTCTCGCACATCATACGAGCCTCATTTGGCCTGCCAATCATGTCGAGCACATCATTATTTTCATGCATAGGACGGAAAAGAATGCAAAGCCTCTAGGCCTACTCTGGCAGCGGAGGGGAACGCAAGAAGGGAGTCACGGAAGCATCTCTCATTCCCAGATATCCTAAAATTACCCTGCCCGAGCTTCTTTAAGCTTGATATTGCCAGGAGTTCCTTCACATATGAAAATAAGTGATCCCATGGAAAGTGAAATCCTGGCAAATGGACCCTGCAATGCGAGAAAATGTTATGTGCATTAAACACACCACACTAGGATTTGCATCGAACCATCCAGAGATTGACACATGGTGAATGCGAGCCCACTTTTCAGATCTTTTCTCTGTCCTCGGTCACCCCCTTTCTCTCGTTACTCTCTCCTCTCACTATTTTCTTCCTTTACTTTTTTTCACTTTTTTGAGGACATGGACAGCGCCCCGTGAATTGCAGTGTTACCGGCCGGCCATGGACAATGTGACAGCCTGATTTTCCAATGTTTATTTTAATAAATTTAGACGGGATTTCGTTGCAAGCACGCATATAGTCCATTCCTTGAGTCGGCCACTCATGTGAAAACTAGTCTACCCTAAGTGAAACCGTTAAGAAATTCTAATGCATAAGACTCAAGAATTTGATTAAGTTAGCGACCTTTCGACCGAGATAATCCGCAAGGTCATTACGGCACAAATAAAAATTGATTAGAGATCGGAAATAGGTTAGCTCAACGAGGCATGTGATGGTGTGGGTGATTCCACCGGATCGCACAATTCTTGCCGACCGACACTAGGGCTGACTTTTCTAACGATTGGGTACCCTGTGCCCGTATTTGAAACCTTGAGATTCCCCCGACAACCGAAAGTTGTGGCTTGAAATGATCAATCGCAAAGTCAAATGCACAAAATTTGTAAATTTGCTCTAGATTAGAATGCGCTAATATTGTGCCAAAGTGAAATTAACCTGAAATTGAAATCGAATTCTAAAGTGGAAGTCATGGTGTGTCACGAATCTTATTAGGAACATTGGATTAATTTATGGACTTTAATTTGGACTCAATTGGAGAGAATTGATAGAAATTGAAGTAAGTGGATGTGCAAGAACTTGGACCCCGGGTGGAAAATGAAATTGAACCCATTGGAAAAGGTTGTAGAGGATTGAGTTAGGAGTATGACATCACTTGGTGATGTCATGGTGTGGGGCAAGAGTGGCTAAGATCTTGACAAGTGGAGGGAGGAGATGGGCTCTTGAAAAGGTGTGGCTTTCACTTCATCTTCTTTCCTTGAATCAAGGGAAATGGTTGGATTTTGAAAAGAGGAGAGAGAGAGTGTGTGCATGAAAGACCCGGCCGAGCCCTCCGTCCGCCTTCGCCCGCTTCATTTGCCGCCGTTCATCGTTTGCCACGGAGCTCGCCGTCGCGCTCGTCCGTGCTCGACCGCACGCCGTCCGTGTGCGAGCCCTCCGTCCGTGAGCCTCCCGCGCCGTCAACTCTCCAAGCCAACCCGTTCGCCGTCACCGCCGTCCGTTGCCGTAAGCGGCCATCCCGAGCCCTAGCTGCCTTCGCCCGTCCTCCTTCGCCGTTCTTCCGCCCGTCCAGCCCGCCGTTTCGCCACCCCTTCGAGCTCGATTAGTTGCTAGAAAATCCAGCAAGAACCAGCCCTCCGAGCTCATTTTGCCTCCTATTAGTCCTCATTTGGTGTTGATCCGTGTAGGTTTGTACGTCGGCGTCGTCAAGCTCTTCGCGGGGAGACCCGTCGGAAAGCGATTCCGGTGAGTTTAACTCACTAAACCCCGATTAGTGGGTTAATCATGCCTTAAGTGTGTTTATTTTAGGTTGATTGGAATTAGGTTGTTAGATTAGTTCATTCAAATATAGATTAGATTAAGTTGTTTAATTAAAGTAAAACATGTTTAGTTTAAGGGTTAAGTAGGTTTATTTTAAAATAAGCCTTGATGTGACTTAAAGGAATTTATTTATGATTTAAATAAATGTTTCGAAATTGTTGGATTATTTAATAATAAATCATATTCCAAAAAATCATTAAAATATTATTTATAATAAAAAAACTCAAAAAATTATTTTTGGCCCTAATTGCTTAGAATTTTGTGCCGATCGCCATTTTGTATATTTAGAATTTGAAATTGATGAATGGTTAATGCAAATTGAGTGTTGATTGAGGAAAATATGGATTTTAATTAGAAAATTCAAATGTCGGGTTTGATATCGAAATTGGGTTCTTAAGGATTAATGTTATAATTGGAATATGTGAATGACGTGTGAAGTGTTTTAAATTGATTAAGAATTGTGGTATGATAATTGTGAGGAATTGTTTTGAACTATTAAGTTGGAATTGCCCCTATATGGGATGCCCACGCGGTGGATGCAAAGTCGTATTGATTCGGGGCCCATGCTCCTTCGAGAACGCCGTCGATACCTTGTGGCCGCCTCAAGGGGAGGCGATGCCGCTATATGTTAGTAGATAGCCGAACCGCGAAAGTAGGCTATGCCTCTTGTGTGGCACTAATGAATGATGATTTGAAATGCTTGCTATGAATTCGAAATTAAATGAAATGGATTGTGTTCCAATGGTTCACGTGCCTATTATAACTTGTACTTGGAGCTATGAATTGTACTAATCTCGGGGAAGGCAAAGGCGGAGGTAAGTCTTACTCGTGATCGCGTGGCTAGACCACTCGGGGCGTATTTTGCTTTCTAATAGGGGTTTAGGAGGGGTGAACTTCGAGACAAAGTCTCATCCCCAGGACCCCGTGTGGCGAGACCCGGAGATGAGTGGCCTGCGGCGGAGATGAGACCGACTGCACGACGAAGAGTGCTCCGACCCTCCGGGAGTCCTTGGGTCCATCGTTGGATTGAGACCCTATCCGGGTCCAGGTGGACGTGCACGGTGATGCCGTACATGTTTGGGCTTGGTTTTCAGGACGTTGTCGATGGTGTTGGGGTTGGCCTTTGGATAACGCCATGGATATTCCGCTGGCCGTGATGAACGCCATTTGGGGTGAAGGTGTGGTAGATCTTCACAGCGGTGGAGTGATCAACGCCGCCCGGCCTCTTGGGTGACAAACATCCTAAGGATGTGGGATCGTCGAATGCGACCGACCAGTAGTTTTAGGACCGGGCTGACCGGTAGTTTTAGGACCGTTGGTTTTCTTTCTTTTGGCGGGCTGATCCATGTTGTGTAGGCTAGCACTTTTGATGCACATAAACTCGACCCATTTTTCAGGCATATAGTCTCCGGATCCCGTTGGATGTATGTAAGCCCCGGATTGATGATGATGTATGAAATTATGTTTGTTTGATTTTGAATTGATTTTCTGTCGTCCTATCCCGTCCATTTTGGAGGAGTTTCTTAGCAACGTTCCGCATGGCATAATAATATAAAAAGAATGAAATTCGGCGACACCACCTTGGGACGCATTTACATGACTCGCATGGTGGGTTGTTTCACGTGTCTCGAGTTCGGGGCGTAACCTTTGTTTAAGTAGTATCGAGCATGGTTCATGTATGGAGTGATAAGGTGCGTAGGAGTCATGAGATAGTTGTAGGAAAGGCTTTATTATAGTGACGCAAGTGATTGTTAGTTGTTTGTTAACTTGTTATGAGAGGTCACTTAGATTCTAATATTATATTGGAATTTGCAATAGCATCTATATTGAGCACATGGCATGAGTGATCGAGTGCCAAGAGCTGCTAGGAATAAACTGATGAGGCTCCGTGTTTCGGGGTGGGCCGTCCGGTGAGAATCGGTGCCGGAGGTGCATTGGGAAGAGCACAGCCGAGGTCAGTGTGAGTGGTGCAACGTCACCTCCGGAGGATGCTACAGGCCCCGAGGATCCGAGGTTTGTTGGAATCCATGCATGCTTTAGATGATGGGGGACAGACCGGACCAGCCGGGCGCCGTACGGCCGCCGCTTCTCCTCGACGCTTACCAATCTCGCTAATGCCGCAATCGTTTATCGCGATGCTACCGTCGCCGCACCGTCCCCGAGCCGAAGAGGAACTTGAGGAAATTCCACCCGAGGATGTGGCTGGGAGGAGACGGATGGGTACAACATTTTCTAAGGTTGAATCCGCCTAAGATTCACGAGAGCGGAGATCCCGAAGCCGCAAAGTACTATGGGTTCTAGAACTAGAGAATGCCTTTGAGCTGCCGATGTGCAAGAACCGAGAAGGTCGTGCTAGCGACCTATCGCCTGAGGGGGACAGCCGCACTTTGGTGGAAGACTAATAAAAGGATAGTGTTTCCTGAGGGTGTAGCTCCGCA